>CM067220.1:62505644-63105644 GCA_034190945.1 Octodonta nipae
GATTCTGTCATTGGTATAGTTTTCGGCGTCACTGGAAATTGAAACTTTTGGATAGACGTGTAAATTGGTAGAGTCTAAGGGAAATCAGAAAAGTTGGGACGGTTCGTCTGAGGGGGTGAGTTGATAGCGGTTGTTGTTTGTAATAAGTCGTGTCAGCTAAGTTTTTGAGTGATGTTTTTCTGTTGGTCAGGTGTCGGCTTTATCGCTGGAATGCGATCAAAATTGTCCCACAGAATTGCATGAGGATGAAAGTATGTAATGATGATAGCAGTGATACAAATTTCGTTGGTTTGGTCAATTTGATATCTGTTTTTGCTCTTTTGATAATGGCTCCAAAGCAGGAGTCGAAACGTCGAGTAATTAATAATTCAGAACGCGGTTCTCACCCGGTTCCTCATATGATGATCATATGGGGATCTCGGGAAACTAGCGGAGATAGAGCAATGGTTATGGAAAGATTTCAGTTTTACTTTCCCCAATTTATTGACACTTTAGGATTTTTTTTTTTGTAAAAATTCATGCTTACTAGATATTTTTGAAAAAACAATTTCTGTCGATTTAGTCAAATCCCTCTAGCTGATTTATTTTTGATTTTATAAAAAAAGTGTAAATTCCAAATTGAAGGGAATTGTATCCCGAATATGATTGTCATGTCCTCGTTTGCGTGACTGCTCTCGTTTTCGAGATATGAAAGAAACTTATCTTTTTTTTGAATGGAAACATAGTTGGCTATGAGCTCGAAAACTGGACATTTTTAGAGCGATATAATACTCGATATAGTTATTCATAAAATACGGAGTTATGGATGCTTTTCTCTCTTATTTTTCACTTCTTTCTGCATTGAATTCTAAGTATTTTTCATGTACAATGTGCTATACAGAAAATTAACAGTTATTAAAAAATCACATTTATTTCAAATTTGAACAAAATCAAACATCAACATATCAAATAAATTTTCAAATTGTTTGACCATTAAGTTCCTGACAATACCTACGAACGTTTTCAAATTCTTCACTTTCACTTCATTAGTGTTTGTGGCAAATTCGTTGTATTTCGGTCATAATTCTATTGTTTAATCCTCGATATTTTCCGCTTATTGAAAAAGACTTTCGTTTTCACGTAACCCCAAAGATAAAATCTATCGGGCTTAGATCTGGAGACCTAGCTGGCCATCGTATTCCTCATTCTATCTATTTGGAAAAAATATTTTTCCAAATAATCTCGCACGGTTTGCGAATAGTGCGGGGCACTCCATCCCGTTGAAACCATACCAAATCAGCAGTATATGGGGTTTTCATCATTCGGTTAAAGTTCTGTGTTAAACAGAGTATTATGTCTTTTGTTTTAGGTCTAAATACTTTTCCGAGTTAATGTTCCCTCAATAAAAAAAGGACCCACAATTGAAGTACCCACCATTCCCGCCCAATATCTTTACTTTTAGGAAACTGTGTATGACTTCCATATCCAATGTGGGTTTTCTGATGCCCAATATAGAACTTTTGCCTATTTACTGAACCATTTAACAAATGTTTTCCTCCTCCGAAAAACTATCTTACCTGAAAAGTGCGGCGTTGCATAGCATCTATCCATCATTATTTCGTAAAATTCTACTCTCATGGTGTCCAAATCATCTTCAGTAAGTTCCTAAACTAAATGAAGTTTGTATGGGTGCCATTTATTCTATGCAAGCATTTCAGAACAGAAGATTTACTTATTGACGGTCCTGAGGGTATTTGTCTAGTGTATTTGTGAGGATTTTCTTGTAAATCGAGCTAAACATTTAAATGTGTATCTTTTGAAAAATTTTTGGTTTGTGATTGTCTCGACGTGCCAAGTTATAGAAACTTTTTCTGTCTGACTAACTACCGATCGTGTAATAGCCGCTCCGGGTACTTCATATTAAACAATTCGCAAACTTCAGCTTGTGTTCGAGTTCTGTCGCCATATCCAACTATCGTCAAAGTTTCTATTCGCTACTTTTTAGTAAAACGCGCCATACTTTGAAACTTTGCAACTGCACTTGGACAATTACTTATTTAAAGTAAATTATAGTACAGTTTCTATGGAAATAAATAAGTTACAAACTCAAGCAGTAAAAAAAAAGGATTTTCATTTATGCGACTAAAATACCATCAACAACCAAAAAACCAGACGTAAATAAACAGTTCACAAACCAAAAATCCTTATTTTTACCGTTGTTTTCTTGTACAAAGAAATGAAATAATTTAAATTCGGTATAGAATTACAAATAGCAGAATCATGCAAAACAGAATAAAAACAAATGTTTCCATTTGAAAAAGTCAAGTTGATGGTCGCATTTATTTCAGGCCCACTCTGTTATGATGTTTATCATCACAAACCGCAGTCCAAAAAAAACCGACATGTCCGACGTTTTTTCCAAAGAAACAAACACACTGAATTTGAAATGATGTGTTCCAACCCACGCGTCCTCACTGGAACTAGCTAGGTTCCGGTGAGATCCGCGTCCTGAATGTATAATGTTCGACGTTTTCTGAGCTTTGAGCCATTATTAAGAGACAAACGTGAAAAAGAGTTTCAGAACCTAGCTCGAACTCGGGGCCTCAATTTGCCTACTCTTTTCACTTTTGTCTCTTATAATGGTTTCAAAGCAGGAGTCGAAACGTCGATCATTTAACAATTTCAGACCAATTCACCCGAACCTAGACTCGTTCATAATAATGAACCGCGTAAGCCTTTCAGAACAAATTATATGAACTAGGCTAGGTTCCGTGTGAGAATCGCGTCTGCATTTATTAAATGCTCGACGTTTTTGACTCTGCTTTAGAGCCATTATTAAGAGACAAAAAGTGCCTACTCCCCAAGAGTCACTAGGGAACTGAACTGAATGTGAATTTGCTGTGCTTTCTTTTATTTATAGTTATCGAGGGTTAGAAGGGGATGTCACGTGATAAAAGGGCTGTGTTGTGATTGGTTTGGTGTTTGGGGCGTGTCTGGTTTTGTTTAATCTGGCAATTACGCAGTCCCATGCTGTAGGAAGGGGAGAGCTATCATCGCGGTCTGTTAAGACAGAGGGGTCTTTTCTCTATTTCTATAGCTTCGCGAATAGTGGATGCTCTAAAGGAATTTATTAAGAGATATGCTAGTTCTACAGTCTTCGAAGTTGATGGAGTGTCCTGTTTGATATATGATGCGCAAGAGCTGAAGTCGGATCCTTTTGCAAACTGACAAAAAATGTTCATATAATAGATGGTTGACGCGCCTGTTAGTACGACCGATGTAGCTTTGTGGGCAATCGCGACATGGAAATTTCGTAAACTCCTGGATCCTTGTTAGGTACTTTATCTTTCAGGTTCACGGTTAAGGTGGCTATAGTTTGACTGGTGTTGAAGTCTGTCTTTATTTGATGTCGTTGCAGAATCCGTGATATTTTGTCGGTGGCTCCTCGAATGTACATAAGGAAGGTTTTCCGGTGTTGTTGGTCTGTTTATGATGGGGTTGGTGTATTCGGGGGTTGGTGCGATTGACTGATTATGCGCGCAATGTGGTCCTGATGACCAAAGCCACCAAAATCAAACCTAACTTCTAACGAATGACATGCATTTAAACAACTAAGTGACAACGATGACATAAGTATTCTTCTTGCCGACAAAGGTAACGCGACTGTTCTTCTCAACACGAAGGAGTATGTTCACAAGATGAATTCTCTACTCCACACTCCAAACTACGAAATAATTAACAATAATCCGACTAATTATTTAGAGAAAAAGACAAAGGAAATCATCAACAAAACACATCTACCTCGTTACGTCAAAAAGACATTCATTCCTCGCGAAACGTCTTTTAACGTTCCCAAAATTTGCGGATTACCCAAGATTCATAAGCCGGACATTCCTCTTAGGAAAGTATGTCATATGTATTTTGGGCATCTACTTGATATTTCTCTTGGTATTAGGTTCTTCTTGATCTCTTCTTTTATGGGCGAGTCTTTGTACTATGATCTAGTTGCTTTCTCAAAATATGTAGTAGTTCTCTAGAGAAACGCTTGTAGCTCGGGTCGTTTTCAAAGAGTTGCTTCATTTTTGCCTGGTAGTCTGTGGAATGCATTACAACGGTAAGTACATTTATTTCGGTTGCAGAAAGTTGATGAGTTGAGATAGTGTGGACCTTGTGGCTGTTGTTTGGACTGAGCTTCTTTGACAGTTCCGTGACTTGACTCTGGAGATTGTCTGATGTTGTTTTTCTTTCGGTTTTAGAGCGCCAGTGTGTTAGTTATTTGAGGCCGTCCCACTGTATTTCATGTAATTGAGAGCTGAGTATCAAATAAATTATAAAACAAGCATTGCACGAGAGGCAATTGAAAGCCGGACAAGTGAATTGATGAGATGACGCCCTACACCTCTCCAATACTTGGAAAACAGTAATAAAATATTGCAAAACCGATCCCGCAACACACACTGACGGCTGATCACGTGACCCAAACGACAGCAGAGGGGGAGCAGCCAATCTCAACCAGTCAGCGTCGCTACAATCTCCGACAAAGACTGATATGTACTGAGCGCGGACACCGCAACTATTACTCTATTACCTGACATAGCATTGACAATGCCAAGTGAGACCTAGGCGAAACGTCTGAAAGATTCAAACATGAATCAAAATAACGAAAGGATGTACTCCCGGATGAATACTTGTTCATATTTATCCATCCATGAAACTCTACGACTATACATATTATATATATATATATATATATATATATATACATGTTAGTTCGGATGTTTTCACGAATATGAAATGTCATTGAACGTTCTTGGAATTCTCTTGTGTATGGTTTAGTGTCTTAGAAAAGACAGTTTGACGTTTCGATGAGATCTCACTGATCTTCCTGGGAATAATCAATGTTGTCACTCAATAAGCTTAGTGAGTGACAAATATCATCTGCCAGACAGGTCAAATTTACCTGATAATTTAACCTAAATGTATGTAATAGTTTCCGCGAAAGACCTAGAGGTCGAACATTATATCTCGCGTCAACAAATAAATTAAAATTCCTTGATATTACTACCGACGAAGGACCTCAGCAAGATTGACCTTGCTCAATTGTTTGGATTTTATTTATGGGAGTACCTTAATACTATAGAGGCTAAAACATTAACTTTGGAAAAGACAGCGAACAGCTGCCTTGTGTGAATATATAAGCTACTAGCGGGTACCCGCGGTTTCACCCGGATACGGAATGTAGGTATAATTTATGAAACATATGGGTTATCCTATATCATCCAATCCCGAATATATTTCACCCAAACTGCTGGTGGAAATGGCTGTGGAACCCTTGTTGTGTCACAAATGTAAAAACACAATTTAGCACCCTAACAACGAACCTTTATTTAAACACCCAAATTGCAACTGCTTTATCACCACCCTTTACAACAATTTTAATCAATTTTTTTTAATCGCCTTATATAACTATAAATCTACTTTTCATTAAAAGTGGAGTTAACTATGCCGGAAAAGTAGTACTTTTCCCAAAAATATTAAATTTTGATCAGTGTGTATTCAGATCAGACACTTTACTTTGTTTTTAAAATTGAACATTTATACTGTGAACTCACTATAGCTTTAACTTAGGCTCTGATGATGACTATTAGTAGTCGAAAGCGCTTAGCGAATTAAAATATTTTGAAAAATTTGCACGATTCATATAATTTCCCACAACCCTTTGGAGTATTCTACTCTTATTTCAACCATGATTTATATGCAACTACTTATGAGCCATACATTATATAATTTTGTTATCCACCTTTTATAAATATAATTCTACTCCGCCCGTTGATGAACCACCTGGTATATGCAACTATTTATGGCCCCCTGAATATAATTTTCTTAACAACCCCTTATAACCAATTCCACTACCTCTTATTTCAATCACATTGTATATATGCAGCTGCTTAGGGTACACCTAATATAATTTTCATTTTGCAACAAAAAAAGATTCAGCAAAATCAGTAGTTCTTACGTTATGCCTGAACAAACATACAAACAAACTTACAATTTTGTAATAGTATAGAAGATATTTGGACAAGTGGGCAATTCTGTGCGAAGATGGGCGGCAATATGCCTAGCAAATGAAGGTACTTACAACAATATTTATTATTAATGTTAATATTAGTTCATATGAATTATTGACACTTGAATGTTTCTTATTTTTACTATAGTAAAATAGTAACTTTATTTCTGATTAAATTAACAATTAAAATTAAATGAACTGAATAAAATAAAAAAATGAGTTTATATTTCTATCCGAAAATCATGCGTTCGTCGAAGAAAACTCAATAAATCAAGTTTTCTCTGAAATGAATTGAGATTTCAGGCATAATTTTTACTTTGATAGAAAGCGTGCGTACCATTTTGTCAAAAAAAAACAATACACCAGTACGGGCACCATTGGTAGAAATATTAAAATTGTTGCTACACTGCAAAATGCACCTTGACGCATGTAAGTTATGTACCAAATATCATACTTATAAAAAAAGTTTTGTTTTGTAAATTTTACCACTCTGTATCTAAAAAGTTAAGAAATTTAGAACATAAAGTCATATGAAGTTGTTTTTCTCAAAATCAGCAGTTATAGTGTGTGCTTCTCAGTCTTGACGGCAACATACCCGAAACCATACTAAAACACGAATGAATTAAATTTATTTTCCAAATAAATGTCATGAACTTTGAAAACATTTTTTTGTTTTGTTGTAAATTTTCTGTGGGTTCAAAAACAATCAATCAATAACACTCTACTTTTCTTAGACTTGTAGGTTGGTCAAACATACATCAGCTGCTCCACAATTTTCCTGCTCCTCCTATGCAACTGCATTTATAATTCATGTAGGTTAATATTGCTGTGATTGACTTCAAAAGTATTCCCCATTTAGTAATATCAAATTCAACGTTGGAACAGTATTTTTTTTCAATTTAAAATTCACCTCCTTCAAGCAAAAACGACCATTTCTTATAAAATATTTAATTTCATAATAAAGAGTTATCTAAATGAATGTTAAATACCTTTTCATCATTATTGGCAGTAGTTTAAAAGATAATGTGTTTTAATCGCCATAAGATTAAGATTCTTAAAACTGAACAATTTTTCAGATGTTTCCTCACTAATTTCCGAAAATTTGGTGAGATTATTATTTAGTGTGACAATATACAAAACTCGTATTATCTACAAATCTGACAGAATTTCTTGGATGCTTAAAAGGTGATTTAAATATCAAAGAGAATATGTCTAAGGACTAGCAGTAATAATGTTTACCAAAATCTGAGACATTTTGTGAGGAACCCATTAAGATCACCTGTTGGAAAATGATTAAATACATTTTAATATCGTTTGCAGAACTCATATAGATAATTTAAAACTTCAAGTAGAAACAAGCTGTTCTCTAAATGTATTACTATATTTTGAAGTAGCATTTAGCAGCATGTGACAAACACTTCATTTTATATGTAAATTACAGGTCTGTATACAAATAGCTATAAACAAATGCATAAGCTTCCAAGTTTCTCTCTTTACAGCTAAACATTTCTAATTTCTCGTTTTATAGCAAAGTGTAATGTCTGATAAACATTTTGATTAATTTGGTGGAAACTGCGTCTAAACGTAGACAGACGTTCAAGCGCAATACTCACAAGATATTTGTCGATTTGTCTCGTAGTATGCTTAATGTTGGAGACATGCTGATGATGCGTTTGTTTACTTTGAAAGAAATGATGATTGCAATTGAATATATGTGTCTGGGTGAAACTTCAAACGATGTTTCGAGCTCAGCGCTGAGTCACATAATCACAATATTTTCAATAATTATGTAGAACAGTTTTATTGAGTGTTTTCTCAAATTTCGGACAGATAAGCTGATTCTAAAATTGAACGATATAGCAATTGAAATGCAAAATTTACCATTATGAGAGGAATTCAGTTAAAAATTATATTATTAAAAACTTGATTTAATTTGTATTTTTAGATAGTTAATTTACTTCACACCGTAGATAATGACTTGTTAACGAAAATCCGTTAAGGTTAGTTATCGATAGTAGGTATATTTAAAAATAAAGGAACAAAAATTTATGGATACTCTCTTCGATGTGTCATTCCTTTGTACGCAAGACAATATATATTATATATATATATATATAATATATATATATATATATATATATATATTGTTTCTGGTCGGGAACCTTCATCAGTTGCGCTTCCACAATTGAATGTCCTCTCGAACACTTCTTTGAGCATTTGATGTATTTCGTTAAATTTGAAGACGCGAGATGTAAGACCGACATCTAGGATTTTCAAGAGAATCAGTACACAGAGGTTCCGAATCTGGAGCCTTCCGTGTTATTGCTGTTCTCCCTTAACTCCTAGATGTCGGTCTTACAAGGTGAAGTAACCTGAAAAATTTTATCGTTGACATTCTGTCCTAGGAGTTAAGGGAGAACAGCAATTACGCGGAAAGGCTCCAGATTCGGAACCTCTGTGTACTGATTCTCTTGAAAATCCTAGATGTCGGTCTTACATCTCGCGTCTTCAAATTTAACGAAATGCATCAAATGCATAAAGAAGTGTTCGAGAGGACATTCAATTGTGGGAGGCGCAACTGATGAAGGTTCCCGACCAGAAACAATATATATTATATTTATATATAATATATATTGTCTTGCGTACAAAGGAATGACACCTCGAAGAGAGTATTCAATATCTCTGACAGGTGAAGTAACCTGAAAAATTTTATCGTGACATTCTGTCCTAGGAGTTAAGGGAGAACAGCAATTACACGGAACGGCTCCAGATTCGGAACCTCTGTGTACTGATTCTCTTGAAAATCCTAGATGTCGGTCTTACATCTCGCGTCTTCAAAAATTTATGAATTGTGCATTGGATAATAATTAAATTTTAAAAGCACGGTTTATATTTCAATAACCAACAGCTTTTAGATTTAACTGAATAATAATACTAATAGTAGCAACATTCATATTTGTTGTGTTTTTGAACATGTTTTACATGGAAGAATATTACCACATGTATTTTGATAAGTCAATGCAACCTGGTAAACATGTACTATAAGGTTTGTTCAAACTTATTAGCACCAAATGTTCTGAACCTTTGGAAATGATGTACAGACTAAAATAATTTTGTAAAAAAAAGTTTCGCGCTAGGCTACAGAGTATTTTTCATATTTACTAGTCACTATGCCGCAAATTAATTTCGAATATACAGGGAGTTTCGTAGAAGGTTCCAAGGCCAAACTTGGACGGTGGATAGGTGAGCTCATGTGCTATGTTATGTAGCCAATATAACGTCTAGACAGCTTACGGTTTCTGTTTTTTTTAATTCCTAGATTTTTTCATATAAACTCTTGTTGTAACTTTTTTATTTTTCACTGTACGGTCACCAAATAAACTTAAATCTAATTTGTAAAACTTGGTTGCTCTTCTACATTCGATATTTGACACAAATAATTGGTTGAAATCATGATATGAATCCACAAATGGCGAGGTTCCATAAAAAAGTCATTAAATTTGTCACATTAAAAAAAATAAGAAGCACATGGAGAATGTTTAATGCTTAAAAAAAACTTCTCTACTTCAACTCCTTTCCAGCGATATATCACACGTATTGGAATGTAATTATTATCATAATAAAATTTGTGACTTACAAGGTTAGAACTACAAAAAAACATACATCAAGTTGCAATAATTTGTTATAAAGTTTGTTCAAACCAGCTTCTACCGCTACGGATACAATTGCGTCACCTTTTTCTGACCTCTACAGTGGTAGTCTCCACTCGAATCCACATTATTTCGAAGGCAACATTTATTCATTCTCTTAACAGTTGCTTAATTTTTATTCCTCTCTCATAAACGGATTGCTTGGCCTGCCCCCATACAAAAAATCAGAGGGAGTCAGGTATGGGGTCCTTCGAGGCCAGAGCATAGGGCCAGCTTTCTCAATCCACGTGTTTGGGATTGAATATTCCAGGAGCTCTCTGACAGTTGGACAGCTATCTTTTTTGAATATCAATGATCTGTCTTCCAAGTCGATCATCCCGCAACATTGATTTTTGCCCTTAACTGGTCCTCAGTTTCTATTTCTATCTCGTTAATGACTCGAATTTATAATGAACGATTTATCGATCTTATTCCCATTGGAAGACAGACCAATAATAATTCAAAAAAATTGTCTGTCCAGCACTTTATAGACGAACTGTCGGAGAGCTCCTCAATAATTCATTCCCAAACGCATGGATTGACAAAGCTGGCCCTATATTCTGGCCTCCAAGGTCGCCAAACCTCACTCAGTTTGACTTTTTTATATGGAGACGGGTCAAGCAAGTTGTTTATGATTGAGAAATAGAAACCAAGGAGCAGTTAAGAGAAAGACAAAATGTTGCTTTTGTAACAATGTGGGATGAGATACGACTATAGACTAGCTGTCAGAAAAAGGTGTCGCGATTGCATCCGTAACGGTGAAAGCCAGTTTGAACAAAATTTATAACAAATTATTGCAACTTGATGTGTGTCTTATTTTTTTGTAATTCTAACCTTGTATGTTACAGACTCAAATTTTATTATGATACTGATTATTTCCAATAAGTGTGATATATCGTTGAAAAGGGGTTGAGGAAGAGAACTTGTATGCAGCTCACAGTTAAAGATCTCGGCTTTCCAAGTATATTGATCTGTGATATATGTTGATGTTGAAAAGATTTTCGCTTCTGTTTTACTGGTATAATAGCATTAGGATTATTATCAAAGTTAAGGGAACAGACATTTCAAAATAGTTAAATTAGATAGAGCTTTCTATTGGCACATTATTGTAAAGGCTAAACTATATTACACTATTAATTCGCTTTACAGAAACCGTGGTTTTCGTTTTTGACAAGTTTCAAAAATTAAACAAAAATATACTAAATCTCTTGGCAACATTGTCACATCTTCTGGAGATTTAACGACTTAGAAGATTTTGAATTAGTATTTTAGCAAACTGGAACTTACCAGCATTGTCAAAAACTAAATATTAAAGAGAAGCTGGGCCCTAAATATAAACCTTAGTTTAAATTTATCTTTGGGTCAAAGTAAAACTTGTCAAGAATTTCGGCTCACTGACGAGTTGTCCAACAAAATTGTTTGATTTATCGCCAGAGCAGAAGTGGATTATTTTAGATTTATAACTTTTGATTGTTTTTACAAATTTTCCGTGAAATTAAAAATAAAAATTGGTTTATAATTTTCTGAATCAGGTATATTAACTTTGTTTTTAGTAAATGGCAATCCCAATTTTTGGAAAGTGCCCTTGGTTTATACGTTAATAAAACTTTAAAACACGAATTACAAACAAATTAGTTTTATTGTAGATGTTCCTCAAACGCAAATTAATACTGGCCTTTATGTGATATAACAAAAGGAATAAATTTGTAACCATACTTCAAAAATAACCATATTTATTTGACCCATATCAAACTTTTAGATTATGTCTATTGTATGATATGATTTTATGCCCAAACATTCGTCGAATATATCGTGTACTACACACTTTCCTCAAGAGAATTTAGACAGTAACAGAAAAATTTCGATTTTACTTTCGTTCTCATTCGTCGAAAAGTCGTATTCGCCATTTTTATTCTGAAAATACCATTGAGCCGACAAACAGAATATATTATGCAAATGTTGGAAAAGCAAATATGTAGTTTGGCCCTTTTCAGCGGATATATGAGAATTCGTTTGTCAGACATCAGGAAATTGTGTTTTTGTTAAATTCCACCCTAACGTTAAATTCAGGAAATTCAATTCAATGACAAAAGGAAGGCGTTCTCAAATGAAAAGGAGAAAAATTAGCATTAAACGAAAAAAATGAAGGTTTTTATTAATATAAAGGCATATGAAGTAATATAAGCTCAAAAATTCTGTAGTGAATCTATTAAATGGCCCGAATAAAATTTTAAACGAAATTTCTGAAAATTATTTAATGATATGACATTTAACCGCAAAATGTATATCGATATCTGGGTGTCTCAGGTTGAATACTAGCCCCCAGAAGCCAAAGATCGGGAGTTGGTCAGTCAGTAATTCTATATAGTATGTTGCCTCAACATCACATGTAATATATTTTCGAGACTTTACAATCCATTCATCGGTTGGGCTTTCCTTAACTGATATAAATCTCTAAAAAAATATTTATGTATTTTCTCCATTCAACGAAATTTAAGAGTTTAACGAGAAATAAGTTTGGACATCTAGGTGTTTCAGGAAAGACTATCCTACTGTTACCACAAATGAGGAATCAAGCTGGGTGTAACGCCGTTTTCATGTGATTTCTATAAAAGAAAAAAATTATAGATTAACGAAAAAAAGCAATTATGACACTATGATATTCAAAATATGTTTCCATAGACAAACCCTTCCGAATCCGAGCTCGAATTGCTTGGATCAGGCTTATGGTCAATTCAAGGTGTAACTATCAAATTTCGGCGGAAAAATAACATATGTAGGCTTTTGTAGTAGCTGAAGCTACATTTGAAGCTGGTTCCGTATTTAAGGTCCTCTTACAGGCCCAATTTTTCTAGGAAAATCTGATATTTTGATCTCGAAATCTTACACTAACAAAGCAACAGATTTCTCCTTAAATGCGATGTGATACAGATGAACAGATCTGAGCGGTGTATAAATTTTCGTTGGTGGACAATTTTTCGGTGTGTGGCTGAGTCATTTGACCTTGAAATGACCTAGAACACGACCAGATTCGGATCCAGTGATCCCAAGCATCAAGGGTGTATTTGGATTTGTTGATTTCAGACAGCTCACGGAACAGCAATTGATGAAGGGTCTTGAAGCAATATATTTCTTGCGTTCAATGGTTTGTAAGACGTCGCAAATACTTGATACAACATATGGAGGCGACACCGGATTTCCAGAAAGTTGATTTAAGCTCTGCTGAATTGCTCTATAATTTTATGAATAATATTGAAGCGTTAACAATAGCAACAGCAGGTTTTCCTAAGCTGGTTATTGTTTACATATTTACAGCACAAAAATAAGTTGGGATTTAATCAGAATAATGGAAATTTTAAAAAATATTATTAAAAAAATAGATATTTATTTGAAGCAAATAATGTAATTTCATAAGCTAAAAAGCTATGGGTTATGGTTTCGTAGCTGGTGAGGGGGTATATAAAGGCTTGTCCCAGTACAATAACAATTTACTTTTACGTAGTTAAGTTATTGACTTTATATAACAACTCAACTGAACAGTGAGAAATACACATTAATGTTCTTATAATATGCCAAAGCTATTGAAAGTCGTAATTATATTTCTAACACAAAGGTGACACAAATTACTCGGTGCGGTAAAAGTAATTTCTCATTTTCCAAACTGGCATTCGAGTATCTTATGCGACAGCTGTATCATCCGTATAATGAGCTAACTTGATCTAATAAGGAGACGTTATTTTAAGTTGAGATACTAGACACTTAGCCAAGCTCCTTTCAGCAACCTAGGAAAACATTCTAAATGGTTCTGGTATGGGACTCTAGTATCACCTTGGGTTGTTTTGTGAGTTCTGAGCAGATCTTGCGGAATCGTATACCGCCCAGAAGTGCTCAACTTGGTCATCGCAAAAGTTCTAAGTTGATAACCGCTTTTCTACGACGTATGAAATTGATTTAGTCGTGTGCAAAATCTGCATCTCCTTCACTGCCCAAAAACATATTTTCTCTAAGTCTAATTTCATTTCCTAAATTACTCTCCGTAACTACTGATGTCGCTTCGATTGTGACCCCTTCCAGATATTTCGCTAAAATTTTGATTGAAGCCATATCTTTTTATTAGTATATTGCTTATTAATAGCTTACTCTTCCCCAAATACTTTTGATACTGAACTATTTTCCATGATTGCGTAAAACATTAGATAGAACCGCGCAGTTGCGAGTTTTTACACAGAATTACAATTTTAAATTTAAATATAAAGGATTTGTGTTCGAACATATCATTTTGTCGTTTTTTGCTTTGAATATATATTTTTTTAATGTTACCCATTTAGATTCAATAAAAATACTGCAACAACACTATAAGATTGCAATAAACTCCTAATGTTCAAATTAAAACTTTTAATTGCTGATATTCACTTCACTTTCTAGAACTTCTATTTACATGTAAAAATTAAATATTTACAACAGCTGAGTCTGAATACAATTTACTTAGAAATCATAACACTATGTAAGCTATACTAACTAACTCATGGATTCTACATTGTCTTATATACCGTACATCGAACTTTCCCGTCGTACAGGATTGGTATTACATTTGTTCGCCCAGCGTCGATATCACTAGTTTTTGCCCCGTTCGAAGATTCCAGTTCTTTTCTTTTATTATCTCAGATTTTTTATCGGACTGAATATTGTTTTCTCCAGTGGCGGGGAATAAATTTTATAACTCTGCCCCCATTTAAATTCTGATTGTACCGATCAGACACATCCTCTCCATGGCAGAGGACGACTCGATCTAAATGAACCACCTTCAACTTACCCTTCGACGGATATGGTAGACAACGTCATTGATCATCTTGACCACTTTGTATGGAAAATCCCAGGCTGGTGTAAACTTTGGGGAGATTTACCCTTGATCTTCTAGGGGTTGTACAGGCAGACCTTGTCCCTCTCTTGGAACCCGAATGAATTGGCCTTGAGTTCATATCTTGTTTTCATCCAGTCGCTGGTGGCCAACATCTGCGTTTGGGCTAGTTCGTGTATTGCCAGCATGTTATGTCGGAGTTGGTCGGCATAGTCTTTGATTTCTTGGGACGGTTATTCGGGGGAGCGAAAGGCAGATAACCTCCGGTAATCCCATTGTGTTCTTCAGTCAGGATGGCTGGTCCCTCTACTTTAAGACTACCAGTTGGGACTTGGTTTTTCGGCCGTCCGTGCTTTCCCAAATTCTTTTGAGCATTCCATTCGCTTAGAGAGTCTCATTGGGTCCGTAACTATTTCAGGACGCCCGAGTATCTAGCTGCCTCGTCCCATTGCGGCCTTTGTGCCCCTGTCTTTTTAAGTGACAGGATTGTTTCAATGTCTTTATTTGGTCCTGGATGCACTGTTCTGTTATCCAGTGCTCGTTGCCCTGCACTCGGATCTGTCGGATGGAGATACCCTCTCGCTGTTCCGTCTTCATACAATGTTCGCATTCTACTCTACGGGGTCTTCTTGACAAGAGCATCGACATTATTATGCAAACTGCCGACACGATGTTCAACCTTAAAATCGTATTGCCGTAATCTTTGCACATACCTGGCCAATTCTCCTTCGGGTGTCTTTTTGCTTAGCAGCCAATTAAGGGCGGCATGATCTGTTCTGCTGATTATTGCAACATGTTCTTTTCTGGTGACACAATAATTCCTTTCCGGTTTCGAGAACCCAGGCTGTAGTACTTGATCACCCTCTTTTCACCATTTTGCACCTGGAATAGGACGGCCCGCAAACTGGTATTGCAGGCGTCTATGTCTAAGATGAACTTGCCTGTGTAGGATATGGTAGGATTGGGCTGGAACAGAGTGCCGCCTTCAGTCGTCTGAATGATGACAATCCTGATTCCAACTAAAGTTCTCTTTCTTCGTGGTCTGCCAATGTAGCGGGGCGGCAATGGTGGCAAAACCCTCAACGTATCTGTAGTAGGAACAGAGCCTCAAAAAGCTACGTAGTTCATGCTTGTCTGTCGGGACCGGCCAATCACGGATAGACTGCCATCATATCTTCGTTTGTGCGGATTCTTGGCTCGGAAACGACTTGGCCCAAAAAATCTACTTCTTTTTGGAACATGGAGCACTTCTTTGGGATGAGTCACAGGTTGGCGTTCTTAATTCTGGAAAATACATCGCCCAGGTTGTTCAGGTGATCATCGAATGTATGACCCATGACCAGAATGTCGTCGAGGTATATTAAGCACGTTCTCCATGTCAACCCGCTCGATAAATACACCATTAACCCTTTACTGGTGGAGTACGCTGTCTTCCCTGTCGTTTTCTTGTAGAAAAACCTGCCAATATTCCCTCTTTAGGAGCTGATGGATGGCTCAATGACTCCATTTTGTAACATGGAATCTATGTATGCCTCGACTGCCTGTTGTTCCCGGTATCTATTCGATGCTGGATGATTTTGGTACGAGCGCTGGTTCAATTTTGACTGTTAAAAATGTGCCAGTGATTTGCGATAAATTACTTGACATTCTTCTGTTATTCTAGTGTAAGGTTTGTTAAATAAACTGTTGTAGAAACTTTTTACTGGGCCATGTATCCTTCACCGATGTCTGGTACACTTCTTCGCAATTGATGATGGTCTCTACTGGATCGAAACAAGCTGTCTCTTTACCATTGTCAATTCAGATTTTGTTATTGGACAAATTCAAGACTCTAATTGGTATATGTCGTTCGGTTTTAACTAGAGCTCATCCAACTAAGTAGTCATGAGCTGAGTGTACCATTCAAACATAGCTCCCAGGATTTGTTTCTAACTGCTCATGAATAATCTGTTCCATTCGACCGGGAATTTTGCTACCATTTTATGGTAAGCTGTTGGCGGGCTGTGTAAATACAAATTCCTCGTTTTAGAACCGAAAAAGATCGTATCATGAACCTATGCTGACTTATTGGGTCTATACCCGGCATGAAATCGTCCTCAATCTCCGCTACTAGGACTCTATGTCTGGTTATGTTGTCCCTTATATCTAGCACGTCATCAGCCTCACCCTATATTGACATTTACTAGCCGATGACTGTCCTGAGCTGGATGTTGTTGGTAACTGGCCGGATTTCCGATGACCTCAAAACCCTGGAGTTGACAATGGACACGCTAGAACAGTAGTTACATGTGTATATCACTAAGAAATAAGTAGAAACTCCTTAGAAATTATTTTTGAAGTTATACTTTTTTTATCTAATTTTAGTTATAAGCTGAATTAGTTCCAGGTATACTATGGGTGCAGTTTAAACATTTCGTGAAATTAGCTTGAACTCAAAACTTAAGCAATCTATAACCTTATCAAACAAGCGACGAGATGTTTCAATCATCACCAGTCTTTATTGCATTAACACTGTACTGCCATATTTTGTTCTATCAATTTTGATATAGTGTTTTTAAAACAGTTTGAAAATACGACACAAAGTCAAGTCAATCGCATTGCAAACTATATTGATACACTTTAATTTGTATTTTTCAAGATATATAATTTAGGACCAATCAGGAACACAAGTTTCAGTTTTAGGTGCTAAATACAACAACAAGGCAACGACAAACAATATATTTGTCTACGATAGCAACTCGATTAATCAAAAGTCGAGAAAAACAAATAAATAATAAATGTTGGGAACTAATTATTTAATTAAAACTAAATAGAACATTTCACCACAAACTCATAAGATGTATCCTAAGTATTTCTTTTAAACGTAATTTTTTTTGTCGAATTTTCTTGGTTGTTTGTGAAATTAGGCGAAGATTTTTTTACCACAGCAATGTATTTGAGAATATTACAAAAGACTTAATGGCGTGGGTTTGGCCATTAAATACTCATTAGTGCCGCGACTTCAACAGGCATCAATGAGACCGCACTTAACAAGTTTTCACAAGAAATCGTCTTGTTATATCGATTTTAATTCAGTTACATAAGCACATTTACATATTTTATGAAATAGGTGTTAAGACTGGAGTTAACGAACTAGCTATGTTAATGAAGATATTTAATTTCTGATAAAATGGTATATACTTGGAAATAATAACAACTTACCATTTAAGGGAAGAAATGTTGAAAATTGTATATTTTATAGTAGAATGAAAAGGCATAATGATATTATGTTTAATTTAGTTACAGAGTAACATCTAAAAATTTTCAAATGGTAGAACTACCGAAAAAGAAAGTTAATACATTAAACAATCTGCAACAATTATCCAAATATCAGTAGTACGTAACAGTGTACTTTTTACATTTTCAACGTGACTGCAAAGTAAGGCTACCGGAAGGATCACCAAACAGAGGTAGCCAAAAAACCAACCAGGGAAGCTCCAATCAGTCAGCATCAGGAGGAAAATGCTGCCTAATCCTCCACCAGACCCAGGACAGTATCCATCCGGGGATTTTGCCGCGATAGCAGCAGCCTGGTCATCAGGGGCACCATCAATAACCGAGCAATTACCGTCACCATCGACACCGGCGCCGCTGTGTCCATTGCCAAGGCCAGGGTTTTGAGAGCATCAGAATTCCAGCCAGTTACCAAAAACATCCAGCTCAGAACAGTCACCGGCGAGTCCATGTCAATACAGGGTGAAGCAGATATAGTACTGCAGATAGGGGACCACCGAATCCGGCATAGGGAACTGGTAGCGAATATTGAGGACGATTTCATACTGGGTATGGACCCAATCAGCCAACATGGATTTAGGTTCGACCTGAGATACGATGTTATTCGATTCCTAAATGAGGAATTTGTATTGACACGGCCCATCAACAGCTAAGCAACGTCGATAAAAATTGCAGCAAAATCTTCCGCCAGAATTCCGGGTCGAACGGAACAGATTGTTCATGGGCAGCTAGGAAGCAATCCTGGGAGCTGCGTTGGAATGGTGGAGCCTGTATACTCAGCTCATGACTACTTAGTTTGACGGGCTATAGTTAAAACCGGACGAGATATAACAATTATACTCATGAATTTGCGCAACAACGAATTGCCAATGGTCAAGAAATAGCTTGTTTCGAGCCAGTAGAGACCATCATCAATTGCGAAGACGAGTACCAGACGTCAGTGAAGGAGATAGGGCCCAGTAAAGAGTTCCTACAACAGTTTGCTGACCATTTGACAAATCTTACACTAGAGGAACAAAAGAAAGCCAAGCAGGTTACCTCAAAGTACTGGCAAATTTTTAACAGTCAAGATGGAACCACCGCTGGCACCAACATCATTTAGTACCGAATAGATACTGGAAAGGCTCAACCCCTCACAATACCACTTAGACGACTACCAGCGCGGCAACAACATGCCGTCGAGGAAAACATCGAGTCCATATTACAAAATGGAGTTATTGAGCCATCCGTTAGCCCATGGTCTGCTCCCGTCTTCTTAGTTAAAAAGAAGGATGGAATCACACCCGATTTTGCGTAGATTACAGAAAGCTGAAGGACGTCACGAAGAAAGACAGCGATCCACAACCCGAATCGATGACACTCTGACCACACTAGCAGGCTCCCGTTGGTTCTCCACACTAGACCTTTATAGTGTATATTGGCAGGTTGGTCTACACGAAAACTACAGAGGGAAGACAGGGTTCTCCACCAGTAAATGGCTGTTTCAATGCACGGTCATGTCTTTTGGATTATGTAATGATACATTTGAGAGGCTAATGGGTCATGGTCAGACATTCGACGACCATCTGAAGAACCTAGGTGAAGTATTCTCCAAAATTAAGAACGCCAACCTGAGACTCAACCAGAAGAAGTATTCCATGTTCCAAAAATAAGTTGAGTTGTTTGGCTACGTCGTTTCCGAGTCAGGAATCCGCACCAACGAGGACAAGATAGAAGCCATTTGTGATTGGCGTGTTCCAAGGAGACAAGGATGAACTCCGAAGCTACTTGGGTATTTATTCAGACTACAGGCGATTTGTGGAGCGATTTGCCACCATTGCCGCGCCTCTACATTGGTATACCACTGAGAAAGAGACTTTCCGTTGGAATCAGGATTGCTGAACATCATTCAGACGACTGATGGCGGCATTCTGTTCCAGCCCAATCCTAGCATTTCCCACGCAGTCCGGCAAGTTCATCTTAGACACCGATGACAGCAACACAGGTTTGGGGGCCATCCTAACTCAGTGCAGGTTGGTGAAGAGAAAGTGATCGACTACTACAGCCGTGAACTCTCGAAACCGGAAAGAAATTATTGCGTCACCAGACAAGAACTTCTTGCAAAATAAGGGCAGTAGACCATTTCCACAAATACCTCTATGGTCGTCATTTCCTAATCCGAACAGATCATGCCGACCTCAAATGGCTGCTGGACATGAAGACAAGAACTTCTTGCAATAATAAGGGCGGTAGACCATTTCCACAAATACCTCTATGGTTGCCATTTCCTATTCCGAACAGATCATGCCGACCTCAAATGGCTGCTGGACATGAAGATACCTGAAGCACAACTGGCCAGGTAGAAATTACAGCAATACGATTTCAAGGTTGAACATTGTGCCGGTCGTGTGCATAATAATGCAGATGCCCTATCAAGAAGACCCTGTAGAGCAGAAGGCGGGCATTGTCTGAAGACGGAACAGCGAGAGGGTATCTCAATCAGACAGATCCGAGTGCTGAACAATGAAAACTGGACAACGCAACAGTGCATTCAGGACCAAATAGCGGATCCAGACATCGAACCAATCCTGTCACTCAAAAAAAGAGGGACAATCAGGCCACGATGGGACGTGGGTGCTAGACGGCGTCCTGAAATTGTTCTGGGCCCAATGGAACTCTCTAAGAGTAAAGAATGGAATGCTCAAGCGAGTTTGGGAAAATACCGATGGCCGAGAAACCAAGTCGCAACTGGTAATTCTGAAGAAAAAGGTACAAGCCATCCTGACCGAAGTACATGATGGGATTACCGGGGACCATCTGGTCATGAATAAAACCCTATACAAAGTTCCCCAGCGGTACATGGGTAAATTACTTTGAAGACGTCAGAGCTTGGTGCCGGAAATGTGACACCTGTGCAGCCAGTATGGGCCCGAAGACTCGGACCAAGGCCAGAATGCAGCAGTACAATGTGGTTGTCCCATTTGTGAGAATTTACATCGATGTCGCCGGTCCGTTTCCCGAGTCGGTGAGGGGGAACAAATTCATTCTGGTAGCAATGTGTTACTTCAGCACATGGCTCAAGGCATATGCGATAGCCAATCAAGAGGCAACCGCGGTAGCGACGGTGCTAGTAGAACAGCTATTCAGCAGGTTTGTGTCCCGTTGGAACTTTGAATCGAATGTATTCCAGAAGGTCTGTACGATGTTGGGGATCATGAAAAAACATCATTGCACCCACAGTGAGACGGAATAATGGAATGATTCCACATGACCTTGGAACTACACCTATCCAAGGTCTTCAGCAATAACCAGCATGATAGGGATGAGCATATTCCCCTATTTCTGTTGGCATATCGCTCAGCCGTACATAACAGTACAAGCCTTTCTCCAGCCAGGGTTCTATTCGGAAAAGAGCGACGATTACCCTGCGATCTGGTTTTTTGGCTCCCGAGAAGAACTTTGCCAAGACATCAACGATTATGCCGATCAGCTCCGACGTAATATGCTGGCAATACACTAATTAGCCCGAACGTAGATGTTCCAGTGACCGGATGAAGACGCGATATGACCTGAAGGCCAATTCAGTCGGTTTCCAAGAGAGGGACATAGTCTGGCTGTACAACCTCCAACGGAGCAAGGGTAAATCTCCAAAGCTTACAACGGCCTGGGTTATTCCATACGATGTGGTCAAGAGGACTAATGACGTCAGCTACCGTACCCGTCGAAACCTCAGGGCTAAGTTGAAGGTGGTCCATCTAGATCGACTTGCTTCCTACCATTGAGAGGATGTTTTTGATCGGGACGATCAGAATAAAAGGGAGGGCAGGATTATAAAATTTATCCCACTCCGTCCCTGGCGAAAACAATATCAAGCATTATTCATCCCAATTAAATATCAATAGGTGGGATAGTAAAAAAAAGAAGAACTAGAGGGTTCGGATGGGGAAAAAACTGTGTATCTGGGCTGTGTGCGAACAAAGGTAGAACGACCACAAAATTCGGCATACGCTATTTAAAGCGATATTAATTTCAGTAGTTAGCTAGAAGGGTTTACCTATTGTTATGACCTCGATATTATTGTATTAGAATCAGCTGTTGAGAACATTTGATGTTTACCTGAGAATAAAAGTTCTAGAAAGTGCAGTGAATATTACTTTTTTTTAACTTAATTGAACCGACGGGGTTTATAACAATATGGTTTATCAACTAAATACAGAATTATGTTGCAATTGATTAATTTATTTCTGAGAATAATTTATTAATATTTATATTATAATACTAATTTAGATTCCTTTTATTTTTACCGGATAAATTTAATATAATTTGACTAACATTACAAAAATTGTGAATTTATGCACATATCCCAAGGCTCAATATAAATAGTTAGATCTCGCAGCTCTAATATTCATTACTATCTTTGTAGTAGCGACTTTGATTTAATTCAGTTTCAATTCAAATTAATGAAATTAAGATTTGTAGATTAAGGTTTATTAATATGTACATATGCATTCATATCGCCTTCATACGAACTTTTGCGTTGGTTGCTTGCATTTTCTTCCCTTTAGGGGGTAAAAAACGGTTCATCTTCATTTCCAGCAAAACTTCAAGTCTTATGGAAAAAAGTTAAATGGCATAGTTGTAGGTAATAAAAAGATCTGCAACTTTTGAGTTTAACCATTTTTCACATAACCTCAAAAAATATTTCATAAATTCAAAGAACCAAGTTTTTGCTTTTTTATTTTTATCTTAAAAAAAATCACGAAATGTGTTGAAAACTTACTTATTTAGTTCCCAAACATATGATTTAAAATATTTATTTTTTCACCGTATTTTGACTTAATATCGAAAGACCACCCTAATTTTAAATCGAAAATTCACACGTCATAATATCTGCTTTTTTAAAAAAGTCGGTGAACTTTTTCTTCATTGAAATCTCTACTTTCAGATGGTGTAAAAGGTAATGTACATTATTGTTGTAAATGTTCTCAGAAAATGCAAGGAAACGAAATAAACTCGAATCCGAAAATTAAGTAGTAAAGCCAAAAACCTTGTAGCCCCTTCCGCACCTCTCTATGAAATACCTTTTGATGGGCTAAAATTTTCCGTAGGTCAATCAGGTATATGCGTGTAAACTTAAACAAGGAATAAATAGGCATCCTCGCATATAATTTAAAGAAGATTCTATAACCTTCTCAAAATATTGCAGATGTCTTATTAAATATTAACTTTATTATCTTATTTGGTTGTTAAATATGGTAGTTAAATTTCGAATTATAGCTATTTTGTTTATCGATGTAACATGGGAATCTTACGTTTTCACAGTAATTAAAGTAATTTTTTTCGTTTCTTTGCATCTTCACCAAATTTCGTGAATATATTTATATGTATATATATATATATATATATATATATATATATGTTTTAGGTGGTTTCCGGGAATTCATCCGCGTAGTTGATAACTAATCCCTACCGGGATCGATGGTAAAATGACTACGTTTAGGTAGAGTCACATCTGCCCTCTTCAGGTCGGTTCGCATAATTCTCGTAGCCTTCTGCTTTCGCTTCTAGTTACTCGATTATTGGAGTACGTTTACAACTTCCAAATGAAAGATTGCCACCAGAAAGCGTGATGCCTAAATTCACCCAAAGAGTACAAGTTGCTCTCCAAGCCTTGGGTAGTAACCCTACAAAGGAGGTAGACGAAAACGATTTCATCGATGATTTAAGATTGGTCTGCGATGGAGTACGAGAAATGCGTAGAGCTGTACTCATGAACAGAGCCGATAAAGACTTGGATCCAGAAGACGTCGAGCTCGATGAAAATGATACATTGGAAAGAAGTAAATGGAGTGCTTACACTGGGGAGTATGGTGTGGACTTATATCCGGACATCAGCGACATAAACAAAGCTAGTGAAGCTATGGATAAAATGCCTGAAGAGGAAAATCCTCCAAGTTGAGTTGTTCCGAAGAAAAAACTCAAATTTGACAAAGAAGTTACCAAATGTGACGATATGGGGAATGATATTATAGTGCTTGCCAAACTAGAATGAATGTTATTAACATTGCCAAAAGGCTGGTTCGCCTTGCCTATCGAGCCACACGTTAAAATTTTATGGAAAGAGCAGTCCAAGCGTTTTTGGATAGACTCTGACATCAGGGAACCAGACAAGCACTGATACTTGCTCGACTGACTCAATTAGTGAATGCACCGGCAGGAGCTCTAGAATTTGAGGCTGCGAAAAATACCAGTATTTGTCAGGGCAGGGAAAGAGAATCAGAAGATGACGGAAATGATAAATTCTCAGTAGTAAAGAAGATAGTACAAGAAGTCCTTACCAAACAACGACTAATGAGATGTCACAAGTGTCGTATGGTAGGCCATATCCAGAGTCGTTGCAAGGAGAACAACGGAGTACCGACTTCCGCGTCAGACCATCGCGTTAGAACGAGCCATAAGAAAGCTGATATCTTATCCAAAAGACGAGGCCCTAATAATTGTAAACATGGTCATTGAACTGAAGGAAAAAGGGCTGTTCTCTGTAGAACTATCGCTGTTGATGACCATTGGCAATCTGCGGAGATCCAAAAAGACCAGAAATTAGATCCAGTTTTGAAAGAAGTTATACGGTGGAAGGAAGAAGACAGCAAACCTTCGTGGCAGGAAATTTCCCGATACTCACCAACCATAAAGTCGTACTGGGCTCAGTGGAAGTCCCTCATACTGGAGAATGGGCCTTTGAAGCGCGTTCTGGAAATTCCACAGGAGGGAAACGACAGAAAACACATTGTAGTTCCAGAGATATGTTTTACGAGAACTGATGATGGTACAACTGGAGGACATCTGTGAGTAACGAAAACCCTGGGGAAGTTGAGAGAACGCTTCTATTGGGTAAACTGCCAAGCGGATGTCAAGTACTGGTGCCGGAAATGTACTGTTTGTGCAGCAAGTAATGGGCCTCAGAAGCGACCAAAAGTTCTCATGAGACAATATAACGTAGGCAATCCATTCGAAAGAGTAGCCATTGGTGTTGCCGGTCCATTTACTGAATCTGACCCCAGAAATAAGTACATTGTGGTGGTGATGGACTACATCAGCAACTGGGCAGATGCGTATGCCTTGACCGTTGCTGATATCCTTATCAAGGAATAGATCAGTTGTTTTGCTGTTCCCCTGGAGTTGCACTCAGACAAAGGTAGAAATGTCGAGTCCAACCTTTTCCAAGATCTCTGCAAATTATTGAAGATTGATAAAACACGAAAGACAGCATTACACCCGCAATCCGATGGAATGGTAGAACGGTTAAATAGAACCATTAATCGCCATCTGTCAAATGTAGTCTCTGACCACCAAAGAGACTGGGACCAGTATCTTTACTTGTTTGTAATGGCATATTGTTATTCTGTGCACGAGTCCACCAGTCAGACTTCAGCAAGCGTTATTATGGGACGAGAGTCACGACTACCATGCGATTAGAAGTTTTATTCCAGCCAGGAGAAGAGACTCCAGGTGAAGACTATGTCAGCCAGTTACGTCAAAAGATGGACGATATCCACCAACGAGCCCGGTTAAATATTGAGAATGTCAGTGCCCCAATAAAGGAAGCCTATGACATCAGAGCCGAGACCTGACGATCTTGTTTGGTTGTATAACCGGCAACGTCGTCGTGTATATTCCCCCAAGCTACAAAGATCTTGGGAGGGGCCAAATTGTAAAGAAGATCAACGATGTTGTCTACAGAGACATCTTTTATTTGGTAACGAAAACAATGTCTCAGGACAAGCCAACATACAGCCATCTTTGGAAGACTCTGGTAGAATTGAGAACTGTGATGATGGAGAAGAACCTGATGAAGTTGGCGGTCCCAAAGATAGCATGTGGGTTGAATGGACTGAATTGGAGGATGGTTAGAAGCATGATGGAAACTATCTTTCGATTCAGTTGCATCGACATGCTTGTTTGCTGTCTCAATATTCGCAGCCCGGAATCGAAGACCGTCGAGTGTAACTTCCACCGAACGACCCGTTGCCGAAATGGAGAGTCCTGCAAATATCGTCACACCAGGAAGGATTCTGGAACATTCAGGGACGAAATGGTCTTAAGGAGGGGGCAATTTTACGAGAATTCATCCGATAACTAGTGCAGTCGGCCATCAACCAATTTGTAGAAGCAACATTCCTCCGATGCTTCTGGGAATTCTTCGAATTCCCTTGAAGCTTCCAGAACACATGAAAGAAGTTTCTCGATGGTTCGTTGACTTTCAGACTATTCCGAGAGAAATACATAAATACGGACAACTGGCTATAAGATTCATTCAGTGTTCAACGGTCGTATAGTTTATATAAATTGTAAATAGTTCTGTGAATATAAATTGTGTTAAAGTAGTGGAAGTAAATTAGAATGAGTTGGACTGTGTCTTTAAATAAATCCAAGAACAGAACCCGAGTGTGAAAATATACAATATATAGTATATTACACCATCAGAAAGCAACGAACAAAAAGGAAGGAACAGGGAATTTTTAAAAAAGCATATATTATGATGTGACAATTTTCGATTGAACATTGGGGTGCATTATCAATATTAAGTCAAAATAAGGTGGTAAGCATCTATTCTAGAATAAAAAATAAGTATTTTAATTCAATATAATTAATCTTCGATATCTTGTATGGCTGACCTTAAATGTCAAAACATCCAGAAATTATATATGAAAGGAGCGTTAGATGCTGTTACATTGGTTGACAGTGGCAGTCTAACACTTTTTCAAACCATCATGTGAAGACCATCTTTGATGGTTCAGCTTGTTTATTGTTAAGGAACAAAATAATGAATTAGTCGATCAGTATTGAGCACTTTCCAAATAATTACTCTGTAAGTTTTTGATATGAATTTCATTATTTTATTAATGTCTTATTATCACAATCTTTCAAACGTTTTGCATCAAAAATTGTCAATGAGCGGACAATAGAGGATATATTAAAAATTACAATTTTCATTGGGTTGATAGTTATATCGTTTTTATTATGTATGAACTCGAGTGAAAGTTCAACTGATGGAAACTTCAGGTTCAGGTTCAATTCCCCAATTATTATGTTGAACAGTTCACCAGAAGCGGTTTCAGTAAAATTTTTGTGTGGGTCAGGCATTTTTCAAAATTCTTTGATTAAATTTTCGTTTTTAATTCAATAGATTTGTTAATATGACATGAAAGATAAGGAGGGGGGGGAGACGGCTACTTCCTCCATTTCTGCAGAGCTTTATTTCCTATAGAAATATACTTTTAACGTAAGAATCTCAATAATGATCACAATTGGATGACATAGCATCGAATTTCCATCACTGGCCGACCACTATTTAAGGTTACAAAATTATGTACATACAGAGATCAATATAGTAACGTGGTTTACAGTCAAAGCAGCTTTGAACGGACATTTAAAAGATAAAATGTTTCCTGTTTTGGAAACTGGTCCGTGATGAGGGTGTTCTTTTATATGAGAATTTTGTGAACATAACTGTAAACCTCACGACTTCACTGTTTGTATTTTTTACCACATCTTGCTGAGCAGGATTTTAAAGAAAACATAAATTTATTAAAATGACACTAATTTAACGTATACTCATGGCTAAATATTTAATTACACACAATGAGTAACAATGAATTTAAAAAACGAATAAAATTGGAATCTAGTCAGTGCTCAATAGTGTTTGTTTAACACATTCAGCACTTTACAACTTTACACTGACTACCATTTTACACTGACTAATCCTCGAATTGTTGAACTAGTTTAGGGAAAATAATTTCGTATTTAATTATAGCATTCGAAAAAATTATGAACTTAAGTAAATGTTAAGTTAAAAATAATAATTAGTCAAGTAAGAACTTTAATAAAATATTTATAGCTCATATCCACATTTATGTGCGATTAAGTAGTTCTGGTAATCTCTTTTTCCTAAGTTATCTCAAGTATTTCAGTTTATAAATTAGCTAAATTCTAAATTCTGATTGCAATTCATTCTGATAATATTTATGAAAATATATTTTATCTATTTTTCAATACAGACATACCGGTTCTATTCTGAAAAAGTGTTAAAAGCTCTATTAGAAGTGAAAGTAACTTTTAATACAAGGGTAACACAATCCTAACGACGAAAGGGTGCATTCGAAACACCAAAACTAACAGCAACTAGGGTAAAGAGAAATAAACAATTCAATGATTTTATGCAGTTGTAATAGAAACAGTGGTATACCAAACCTGCCTATAAAAATCAGATTACAAGGAAGTCAAAACCCCGCTTTGGATCACAATCGAAAATGTATAAACTAAACTAGTGTTCCAATGTATAATTCCTTCGTTTAACATTTCAGAATTAGTACAGTTATTCTTGAATTGCGGTTTTCAATATTTTAGTAGTAGCTTTTAATTGCTTTGTGCCCCAGCTCTTTTCAGCATTTATATTGTTTGTGTATATATATTTTTAATATGTGTAAATATTTCCGCCTAAGTTCTCAAACGGTCGAAATCTTAACTAATCTAAACTTAGTGTGTGTTCACAAAGAACAAAACCCAGAGGTTTCGACAGTGCATGATAATATTCATAGTACTAATAACAATCTCAATATATGAACAACACTGAATTCTGATGTAGCTAGAAATATTAATTACCCTGGAAAAGTATAAAACACCTACCCAAGTGTAATGTTTAACAACTTTAAATACGAAAGTGACATATTTATCTGTGCAGAATACAGGTCACCAAACAAAGACGCCACCACGTTTGTAACATGTTTTCAAAATTATCTGGAAAGTTATAGAAACGCTTTCTCAAGGTCGTTCTGTCCAAACGTTTTCAATAACAATTAGATCAATTGTATATAGATCTTAAAGTGAATGATATAACTTAACTGTACCATTACAATACACTTATCATTTTTTATAAAACAAAAAATCTGTAGCTGCACACTCATACAATGCTTGGTAGAAAACCAACCGAGGAAATCTTTTCAGCATGGTGGATCATTATAATCTAAATATTTTCTCGGTATTAATAAACTTAGATGGATCTAAAGCTGTATAATAGTTTACCAGCGTCATCTAATTGATCAATTATTTAGAAATAATTAAGACAGTCTATTTGTGTTATTTATTAAATAGGTCTTTAAAACTTTCTTTTTTAATTTTTGTGATAACTAACTTATCAAAAATGTACAAAGCCGTTGCAGTTTCTGTAATAGTGTATTTTGAGATAAAAATAAATATGTACAGTCAGGGTGTAAAAGGTATGAGAACAAATATTTTGAGGAATAACAAATCAGGGGGAAATTAATCATAAACCCTTATAACATTTTTTTAATTAATATTATTTTGTCAAAAGTAAAATGAAAATATTACAAATTTCGAAACCATTCTTACAAATCACAAACAGCTAATTGTACATTTAAGAAGCTTATGAACATTTAAACCTAAATACTAAACAGATTATATGTTTTTGTATTTTAGTAATGACTAAACCCTCATAATTAAGAATAATTCAAATACATGAAAAATTGACTGAAAACATAATGCAAGACCGCGTTGGTTAGGCGCTTAATACGTCTTTGCATTGTTTGGTTTGTTAACATCCTAAAGTTTGCTTTGTAAGTGTGAGGTTTTCGTGAATTCGTTTATTTGTTGTGGAAAGTGCCAGATTTGTGCAAGAAGTAAATTAAATAGCACACTAACATATGTATAACAATCGGAAGATGTTAATGTAAAAACTAATGTGTTCTGAATAATTTAACGGTTAAAATATATCTTTTTATATTACTCTATATTGACTTACATCTAAATGATATGCCAATAGCTTTTCTTTTCTTTAACGTAATTTTGCGAATTTTGCTTAAAAAAATTAGTATCTAAGAATGGAATCCTTTTCCGAAATATGTTACAGATGATTCGGTTTACCCAAGCAAACGTATTTATAGACAAAAAAATTATAATTACTCAATTACAGAATATAAATTACACATGTATATTTTCTCATCGAGGTTATTTCCTTAATTATTTATGAACCACACCTGTTCGAGATTGCCGCATTCCCAATTATTTACTTAACATACATGGTGTCTCAAATTTGAAAAGATAACATTGCTATCGAAGAATCGGTAACACATACAAACACGATTAAATGGAGACTATTTGACGAAGAACAATCTTGCTATCTCTTGCCGTTATACAAGAAAAACCATAAATGTCACTTTCTGGGTTTTCATTAAATTGAGTTCTTTTATTTTAAAGGATATCAAAAATGTTATAGTGGAGAAAATTTTTGATAATATGGACCTAGACTTTTTTGTTAAGATGCAGATAAAGCATTGAATGACCAATACATTGGTATATCATACGTTAAGTTTTATACGGCGTTTTAACAGAAAAAATTAACCTAAGATTTAAAGAAATTAGTACAAGCTTGCTTATAGCCTAAATAGCACAATTAATTATTTATTTTCCATCACAAGAGAATCTATACATTTTTGACTGCTTTTCTTGAATGGTTAAGCAATGTAAATGGAAAAATCAACAATATCATAAAAATTAAAATTTAGTTGTTTACAATTTAAAAAGAATTTTTTAAAATCTCAAAACCCAAGATTGATGACGTTTAAACTATAAGTTGTAATCCAAACATTTGAATATAAAAATTTTCTTTTGTTGCATTGCAATTTTCAGAAAGCATAATTCTTGACATAATTACTTCAATGGAAAAGCAATAAGGGCTTAATATTTTTTTAAATAAATAGTTCTTTACCTACTTGTTAAATTATCTTAAACAATTCCCAGATAAAATATTCAGTATTTTAGCAACAATTCAATTTACAAAAAAGTATAAATTTGCATAATTGATTTTAAAGCGGGAAAGTGTTTGTAAATATCTCACCTATTTTCTCTATGTTGTTAATATTACTATAGTACAGGCCTAGCAAATGATGTCGAAGAAAGTAATTTTTGAAATTAAAAAAATACTTAGAAACCAGACATGCATAATTTCGCACCACAACACCATTTTCATAAGCATATTTTGTTGCTATGACATACATTTTAGAAGTTTTTTGAAGGATATTTGTGGCATATTTTTTCAATGTTTACGCACTTTCTGGGAAATGACACAAGTCACGAAATTTCTGTATATTTCCGATCGTTTCGGTACTTAGGTCAGACACCGTCATCAATGGCAAAGAAACTATGAAATAAGACACAATTCTAAAATGTAAGATTAAATTTTTTAAAATTAAATTGTGAAAACATTTTAAATATATTTTTTTCAAGAACAAACACTATTATAATAATATTAATATATACCCATAATAAAGTTTCTAATATGAAGCATTATCAATCTATTACAAATTCCCTCATTTATTTATAATTAAATTGTCAAGATTTCTACAATGGAATATCAAACATACCAGAGTTATATTTTTGAATAATCCGTTTTTCCTTGGCCTTTCACTACTTACTATTCAGTTAGCTGCTCTTGCTATTCAGCTTAGCCTGGATTTGTAATAACAACTCCAAGCAAATGATTAGTGTAAAAACACTGCCATCTGCTATTTGTTTTATCGGTTAAAATAGAAGAACTGCTATAACAGTCGGTTTTTGGCTGGGCTGTTGTTGCTGTTAGTAAAAGCAGTTGAGGTTAGGTGAATTTCAGTTTGATCAATTTACGTTATTGCTCGATACAAGCAAAGAAGCAGAAAACGTATATCTGTTATTATTAGCAGAAAATAACAGTTGTTATTTTTGCTGAGTAAATAATAGTTGTTAAAATTATACTATCTTAATAACGCCACATTACTGTTAGAAACTGACTTCACTGAAATTTTGTTGAAAAGTCTATATTAACACTAAAAATATACTGAATAATTTTTGCCCTTATATTGACGGAAACTGAATAAACACCAAGTAAATCTCAAGGATGTTGAATAACACAGAATTTCTTGCATGCACAATATATTATATATTTGCACTAATGTTTATTCAATATTGTGAATGTATGGACGAATGCAACATTTTACTATTTTAAAGAAAACGCAAAACGACTGGTGTCAATAAAGAATGTATTTGTTTGCTGTATAAGATAATTCATAGGCTTTTAAGGCGAACGTGGTTCTCAATCTTCCTGAATTTTCGACCCGTTAAGGGATGGATGGCATCCGGTATCGGTTGTTTATCATTTGCTAAATAGTTGCATGAAATGTCGGGCGGTAATCAAAACGAATTTATATAGGGCTATAACAATGCAATTTTATAGTGATTCAACCAAAATTCAACATTGTATTATTATTATATCAATATTATAACAAATAAATGCGTATTAATTTTATTCAACAGCACACAAAAAAAAGGGCTCTGTGTATTTGACTAGATCCATCAAAGTTTATATCTATTAATGTGCTGAATTTGATTCCGAGGTCCGTTTGACCCATCTACACTAAAAATTTAAAGTAAATTGCAATATAACACTGAAAATCTCTAAAAGTTGTAAAAAATTACTGAAAGTTATTGGGTGTACAAGCCAACCCGACTTCAGATTTGGAAATAAGGCATTAAAGTACTAAAAATATACAATTGAATCAGTTTAAAAAAATATTTTGCATAGTTACAATTTTGTTGATACTTAGCGATTTGAAGCAGTTTGGAAGGTTTGCCAGCTAAATCAACTCGAGGCTGAAATTCACTGGACCTAAATATTTAAGGAGTATACTTTATTAAATAAGAAAATATTTCATTCATTTGCATTACTACAATATTTACGATTGCAAATTTGTAGCTTCATCGGGCTAAACCAACTTCGGATTCGGATAAAGCTCATCGAATTACATAAGAATTATGCTGGATTTAGTTTCAAAACTGAATTGCCCTTTTTTGAGTTTTTTGCAGTTTACTCAAATTCTGAAGGTGTACGGGTCTCACGGATTCAGCGCACCAAAATATGTAAACCTAGAGGGGTCGGGTCAAATGGGCAGACAACTTTTCTGTGTACTGGTGTTCTCAATATAAATATCAGAGTACATTTGCCGGAGAAAATTAATTCTTAAACCAGTCGTCGCTTGGTACCACCTATCACTTAACAGGTGGAAAATACGTCTGATTTTGTTGGAATTTACTGACTTTTTTGAGGAATAGGTCATAAGTTGGAGGCTATTTTTGGATTTTAAGCCTTGCTTTTACGTATCACTACGGGCTTAGCTACAGTATAGGAAAACATGACCTGATTGGGCGGATGAGCCAATTTGGTCGAATCAGACGAGAAATCAGGTAGTGTGTAACGGTGTTATTCAGCAAATTGGTAATAATCAGATTGTTAAGAGAATTTTAACAATTACAGTCATAATTATTATTTATTAGTTTTCATATATGAATATAAGTTTTGGTTTGTTTATTCTTTAGAACCCAGTAACTCAATATACTAAACGATGGACAGTGGCACAGGACGGGTGGTTAGAGAAATACTATTGTCCACAAAATAGTCGGTTCCCTACAGAGCATTAGTTGAAATAGACTTATATGCGGCTGTGACAACGTACTACAACTATTAGCAACTTGTTACATAAATATTATAATTTAGATTGGCTATAGAAATATCAATAAAACTTTTTCGAATAACTGTGATGCCACCCTTTACTTCAGGTTGAATTACCAGGGCGAAGGAACAAGGAAAACTTGGGTAGACACAGTGCGTACAAGAATACGTAGGTACACGTATACAACCGGAAAGTATACGAGTATAACGTTCACCAGGTTAAAGTACCGAGGATAAATCGATCTAACAAGTACGCAGGTTGTAAGGCAACAGGATATAAGTACAAATGGTGTTGTTTGGAGGAAATTTACAAAATTCAACGTCATTCCGGTTTCCTGTTTGAATGACTGTTAGAAGCAACTAAATATTTTTTGTTGATTTAGTCATGTGAAAATATTGAAGGTTACGAGAAATATTGGAGATGTGAGATTGAATAAAAATTGGAGCTGGTAAGAAACCATTATCTGCAGTAATGTTTCTTAAAATAAAATTAAGAGTAATTCAGAGTTACTCAATAAAACAGCATGAATAACAAATCAAACAAACATCAAACAATAAAACAATAATTTTCATGCACTTGGTACTTGTTGCCTTAATAATTTTAACTTAATCTAGTCACTAATATCGTTTCAGATTATTTTTAATTACAAATAACAGGCGTGATAATGATTCTCAATGTCAGAATTATATTTTTTAATTCATCATTCATTAGTCGGAAAGATTTACTAAGTTCTATAATTAATCTCAACGAATGTAAGTATTTTAAGTTTTAACTAAATTTAGATTCTCAATTAACAACAAATGTAACTTGCAGCTTAGACTAACAAAGTAGCTAAACCAGATTTACACAAGCTCTCAAAGAAAAAAGAGTATTCTTGTTTCAGTTTGTTCTATAAGCCGTTTATCCGTTAATTATACTGCAATTGATTTAACTTTCGGCTGTTAATAACTACAATTTTATATGAATAATAAAAATATAAAAAAGCCGAAATATATTTTAGCCACTTGAAAATATGTGGACAAAGACAGCCGCCATTATTGGACCTTTGTTAAACGACGCTTAAATAAAATTTCCCGTCGACTGAAATTATAATAGTGTGAAATAACATATCTGGGTTCTCATTTTAACACAATCATTCTGCTTCACATATATGCGGAAAAAATCGCGTCTCGTTAGATTTGATACGAAAACACGTTAGTTAAATAGACGGCGAAAAATGAAATACGCCTTTTGTTTCTTTCACAGCAAACAAAATAAAGCACGACTGGCCTAATTACAAAAGATATACGTGCGACGGGGAATTAGAGGACAAACAAAAAAAAAAGGTGAAAAATGTTGGCGTTCCATTTCCCACAAAAAAACTCGAATCCCTGTTCTCGTATTTCCTTTAAAGTCCGATGGACTCCGGACTACTACTGACAAATAGACCTGAATTTTGTCAAAGGCCACACATTAATTTCTGATGGCCTTTTGGGATCAGATTGCCACTCTTCTACTAGGTAGTTTCAATCGCTTAATAAAATATGCGACAGGAGAACATTTATTAAGTTGACACTTGGTAGATACTGCCTCAGAGAGAAACACTAATAGGAAAAATTAACTTAAATATCCTCTTCAGTCATATATATAAATATATATATATATATATATATATATATATATATATATATATATATATATTTTATATTACGATTTTCAAAATTCACTTTTTAAAAACAATTTATTTAATTAAATACAAAAAATAATAATAACAACTTTCAACTATAAGAATATAAGTCAACTAATCATCTAACGACTGAAGGTCCTACACTAGTATTTATAACATTACAAAATGATGAGTCGACACGCGTGTTAAACAAAGACAATTTAAGCGTGTCGTTTCAAAATGGATGGTCATCAGTTTTTATGTGATCTGAAAAATAAGAAGTGTACAGTTTTGGTTACCAAGTATAAATGAAAAAGGTCGAACGTGATAAAAATTACTAACAAGTATCATATTACAATGTGGGAATAATGACAGTATTTGACCTTATAATTAGAAGTTAATTTAATATAAAGTCTGTTTAAATACTTATATAACAACTCCATTTATCCTGAAAAAGTTGATGCTGTGCTTCAACTTTTCAAACCATTTTTGTGAGTTCTGTATCTTCGATGGGTTCCTGGAGTCGAATACTTGGACGTCGTCTGGGAAGGAATCTGAAGTTTCTGACTTGACTACATGGCATTGGTGAAGGTGACGGTGGATCGTCGCCGTTTGTTGTTATGGCCAACAATCTGGATTGTCTTCTTGGTTTGCATTTATAGAAAATATAGATAAGGATTAGTAAAATGATTAATGTAATTGATAAAATTGTGAACCATGGCATGTGTTTTTTAATAAACGGTTGGTTTATTAATTTGTCTAGCTCTTCTGAATATTGGTTCAACTTATGTTGAGCTATGTTGAGGTCGTCTGCATCGATCTTGTTTAGTCTGAGTGGCTTTAGATCTGGGACATAGTTTTTCGGTGGTATAGATTTGCAGCAGTTGTACGGTATTTGAATTGGATGACTCTTGTATGTAATATTTTGGAAATTGTCAATCAGTTTGCTTGAATGAATTCGAGTGTTGCCAATGAATGCGTTACAATCGGCCTGCATATTTAGGACTGAGTTTGTTGTAATTGTTAGTGTTACAACGCTGTTTCCACTGCACTTTATGGTGATAGGTAAAAGGTCAGAAACAGTAATTAGCCAAAAGTTTGAGCTAATCTTATATACATTGTAGTCCTTGGCGTAGAATATGGAAGTCTGACAAACCTTTGGAAGGAAGGTGGACTGCTTCAACAGCTGGGCCTCACAAGTTGAATCGCTATCTATAGGATACGGGAGAACGTCTGAACATATCCATTGAATTTGGCTTAAGGACTTGCAGTTGTCCAAGTTCCGAAATGTAGTATACAATAGTGAATCATCGTTTTTCGCAATATATTTGGTTGTGGTTGGTAAAATGTGATGAAACCCTGTTCGGTCGTCAAGTATCGGAATTGGGTATAAACGAAAAAGGGTAAAAGTTTCAGGGTTTACTAAGGGGATTCTTAATACAAAAATTATTTTCGTGTCTAATTGAAATGCTTCCAATTCGATGATGTCGATATATTGTGCAATATTATGGCATTAATAGATAAGGGCAAATTGTTTTTGTGCAAAGAGTGAGAGATAATTTGAAGTGAGTCGACCAAATCTGCCGGTGTAATGATTGAACTATGTAACATTTTAATGCGAGCGAAAGATATTGCCGATAATACATCATTAAGGGCATCTTGAATAAAGACATAGCTTTCCATTAATGATTCACATAAATCTAGAGTTTTGACAAGTGTCTCAAAGAACTGAAGGTCGTCTGAAATAAAAGCAATGGCTTGCCTGATTTCATTAATATTCTTATTAAAGGTTTCTTCGTCTATTTGTAGTTTACGAACCGTTGAATTAAAATTTTTGATTACGGAAGTCGTAACAGAGATTTGGTTCTTCAAGTAGATTTTCGATTTGTTGTTCGTCATGAGTAATCTTGTTGATACAATCATTAAAATATTGACCATCGTTTGCATCCAGAGTGCCAGTTATTGATTTCCAAATTGTTCCTAATCCATTAATAAGTCCGCGTTTCTGTCGGTTTAAGTGAATTTTCGTGTCCGCGAATATTTCTTGATATTTCAAGTTTACTGTGTCTGATATTTGTTTGAGAAGGCTGACGTGTGTTTGTACTTGTGGTTTGAATGAACTAAGTAGAGTAGTTAAGTTTGAATTGATAGTGTCAACTAAAGTGTCTAGTATTTTGTCATTATTGGAAATTGCGTCACCGAATGGGTGGAGATCTTTGTAGACAAGCAATGTCAACTTGTCATTCGAAATTTTGATGCTTCCTTCTTCATGAAAGAAGAGTCCTACGGTGTTGTTTATAGGTGTTATCGTATATTGAGATGTTGCGATTGAGAAGAGTCCGAGGAGTCTGAAAAGAAGTAATTTTCACTCAAAATATGGTTTCAATCTGTCAAAATTTGCTTTTGTAGATTGATTTGTCTCGGGATTTAGTAAGACTGCAGAATTTTGAAAGAGTTCAGTTATTTGGAAAGGACCATTATATTTATTTTGTGATTTACTAGAAATTTGCGATTCTTTCAAATATACTTTATCGCCTATGTTATAATTTGGTCGGTTTTCAGGTACGTGTTGGTCGAATCGAGTTTTTGCTTTTCTTTTTGCTGTTCAGTTTTTGAACGCGCTAGTTTGTAAAAGTACTCCATACGATTGTTGAGATCTCTTACGTATTTGGAAATGAGGTTCTGTTGGTTATAAAGCGTTTCCGGGGGTCTACTAGACGTGTGGCCAAAAATAAGCTCGTAGGGTGTAAAGCCATGAGTTTTATTTTTGGTGTTGTTATAAGTAATTATTGCGTATGGCAAAACGTTAAACGGATGTTCGTCTGGGTTTTCGGCTATATTTGCTCTGATCATTTCCGATAATGTTGAGTGGAATCGTTCAATGGAACCGTTGGATTGTGGGTGACCCACACTTGAGAATGTAAGTTTTATGTTGTAAAGCTCACAGAGGTCTTTCATTAGAACATTATCAAATTCACGGCCGCAGTCGCAATGAATTCGCAACGGGGTGCCGTAATGTTGGAAATAAAGGATAAGCGTGTTAACGACGGTTTTTGCTGTTTTATCCTTTATTGGATATGCCTGTGTGAATTTTGTTAGCTCGTTTCTAACTGTCAGAGCGTAATTTCTCGATGGGTATTCAAAAACGTCGACATTAATTCGCTCGAAAGGTGTTTTCGGCGTTTCTGTTATAACTAAAGGGGAACTTAGGTTTTTTCGACATGTTTTCACCTTTTGACAAATTTCGCAAGATTTGATGAAATTTTCTACGTTTTTTGTTAAACCGGTCCAATTATATTTTTCCTTTATTCGTCTGACCGTTTCGTTGATTCCGCGATGAAGATTATTTTTTCCTTGATGATAGTTTTCTAAAATTTGCGGTATTTCGTGTTCTGAAGGTGTTTTTATAATGTTTTGACATATTTTCAGTTTAATATCTTTGTCTGCAAAGATATAAGAAAAGGTTTCGAGAATTGGAAGTTCCAAATTGTTTTCGACATAGTACGTTGTTTCGGGATCAAATTTATTCTGTGATTTGTAAATGATGAAAAACAGAAATTGAACGACTGTTTCTGGGTCAAATGGCAAGGGGATTATAAAGTATTTACGATTTTTAACTGATTTACTGGCAAAGGTGTTGAGAGAATAGTTTTCAAAGTTAATATCTTCTTCGAAGATATCATCCATGATCCAATCGTGGAGATCAGTTAACTTGTTTTGCCAAAAGAATGTAATAATTTGTTTATGAGTTTTGTCGAGAAGTTGAGAATTTGTCGTTTCGATTTTCGAGTAGTCAATTAGAGATCTTGTTTTATATAAGTCGACAAATTTGTTAAATTCGTTAGTTAGTAGTTCGTCATTAAGTTCGGGTTCTTCGGATTCTTGTTCACCTTCGTCTTCTGAGTCGGTGTCATTGAAGGCGTGGATTTTTGACTGAAAATTGGCTATTTGGTGGAAGTGATTGATTTTAATTCGCGATAGAGCGTCTGCATTTTTGTTTATCTTTCCAGGTTTGTGTTCAATCTTATAATTGTACTCTTCGAGTTTTAGTCGCCATCTGGCAAGTCTACTGCCTGGATCTTTGATCGAGAAAAGCCACGTAAGCGGGCGGTGATCGGTAATTAAAGTAAACTTACGGCCAAATAAATACGGACGGAAGTGTTTTACTGCCCACACTATGGCAAGCAATTCCCTTTCGATGGTAGAATATCGAGTTTCGGCCGCACATAAAGTGCGAGAGGCATAAGCGATAGGAAGATCTTTTCCTACAGGACCTTGCGAAAGAACTGCACCAATCGCGAAAGCGCTGGCATCCGTGGTGAGAAGAAAAGGTTCTTCAAAATTTGGGTAGTTGAGAATGGGGTCTGAAATGAGAGCTTTCTTTAAGTCGTTAAATGATGACTTACAATCAGAATCAAAGAAGAATCTTGCATCTTTTTGGAGAAGTTTTGTAAGTGGTTTTGACATTTTGGCAAAGTTGGGGATGAATCTTCTATAGTATCCGGCCAATCCTAAGAAAGATTTAATGTCTTTTGGATTTTTTGGTTCTGGGAAATTTTGGATACAACTGACTTTTTCGGGGTTCGGTTTTACACCTTGTTGCGTAATTAGATGACCAAGATACGCTACCTCTTTTCTTAAGAATTCACATTTGTCGGGTTGAATCTTAAGATTTGATTTGCGAAGACGTTTGAAGACTTCGGTCAACCGTGAAATGTGTTCGTGAATTGTTGGGGAGTATACAATGATGTCGTCCATGTATACTAGACAACGTTCATTTTGAATTCCAAGGAGGATGTTGTCCATGACACGTTGAAATGTGGACGGGGCGTTTTTTAAAACCGAACGGCATACGAACAAACTCGTAATGGCCGTTTTCGACTGAAAATGCTGTCTTGGGGATATCTTTGGAATCGATCTCTATCTGATGAAAACCGGAGGCGAGATCTAATGTAGAAAAATATTGGCATTTGCCTAGTTGATCTAAAAGATCGGAGATGTTAGGCAATGGATATTTGTCGTCTACTGTGACTTCGTTAAGTTTCCTGTAGTCAATGACGACACGCCATTTTTGTTTGCCTGAGGCGTCTAGCTTTTTGGGAACAACCCAAACTGGGGAAGACCACGGGGAAGTTGAGTGACGAATGATACCTTGGTTGAGCATTTTGCTTACTTGGTCTTTAACCTCTTCTTTATGTACTTGAGGGTACCTATAAGATTTAGTAAAGATGCGTCTGGAATTACTAGTCTCGATTGAATGCTTAATTTCGTTGGTAAAGGATAGTGAGTCTCCTTCTAAGTAAAATATATCCTGGAAATCTAAGCAAAGGTTGGTAATCATGTCTTTTTCTTCGTCGTTTAAATGTTCAGTCCGGAGTTGTTGTCTTATGAGTAAGTTTCTGTCGATATCTGGAGTTTCGTACGAGTCGTTAAAGTTAAAACAGGGTTGTGTTTGTACAAGGGGTTCTATTGTTATGTTTTCAAAGTTAATTGTTTTTGGGATGGCGTTGGCATTGATAACTGAAGTTAGAAATTTCCCGTTATGGTTTACATATACCAAGGAATTGGGTAGTCTGACTTTCTCTTTCTCGATGGTATGTAAAACAGCGTCGGTGTTCGAAAGATGACAACGTAGTTTACATATTTTTTCTGTACGAGGTTCTATAGATATATAGTTTGACAAATTTTTTGGAGACGATGTGTTGGGGACTGTCGAGGAAGTGATATCTGAAAGGGGCAAGGAGGAGACCTTGTGAAGAGTGATATCTTTGAAATTTGTTTTCAGTTGTTTAGATTTTAGATCGATTACACATTCATAATGTTCTAAAAAATCTAACCCTAAAATGCCACCAAACTCGATGTCGAGGTTACATATGAATACTTTATGGGGGTTACCATGAGTGAATGGTATAAGGGTTGACTGAGAAATGGGGATCTTTTTGTCTGTAATTCCCTGAATAATGACATTTTCCGGGAATCGTTCAGAATAATTTCTGACGGTATGCTCTTTAAAGATAGAAATTCCTGCGCCTGTATCTATGAGTAATTTATAGTTTCCCGTCGCATCGTTAATATAGTACAGATTTTTGGAGTTTACAGTATGGAGAGTAGTTACAGAAATGTCTGTTCCGGAAAGTTTATATTTGGGTTCAGGTCGTCGAGATTGATAGTTTGGATCTGTGTTGTAAGGCTGGTCGTTATGTCTGGAGGGTGGTCTAAATTTGGAAGAGATAGAAAATCCTGATAGTTTTGATTCTCTAGGGGATCTAAATCGACAGTTTGATAGTTATCACCAGTATGATAATTAATATTAATTGCTTCTGGATTGCATGACTGACTATAATAATCATATTCCCTTTGATCATCAGTGCTATTGTAATCATCGTAGGGTTGATTATTAACTGTATAATAATCATCGTCCTGGTTAGGGTAATTCGTATAATTTAAGTGATGTGTTTTATTTGGATTTGGGCGGAAACCGGGATTTCGTTGGATGACCGATTGGCGTGGTTGTTGCGTACTTTGCTGAAACGTTCTTGGCTGGTTAGAGAACTGGTTTTGTCTGAAGGGTGACTGATTTTGCCTAGGTTGTTGATTCTGATTTTGTGAGAAATTATTAGTAAAAGGGTTTGGTCTAAAATTATTATTATTGCCGCTACTATTGTTATAGACTGGTGTCTGGTAGTTTCGAGAGCGACATTCGGACGTGTGATGTCCGAATCTTCCACATGATAGGCACTTATTAATTTGCGGATTAGGCTTTCGAAAGGGTTGATTAGGCTTAGGGGGAATTTGTTTAGCTGTTTTTTGGTTTTCGAAGTAGGACAGTTGTAATTCACGCCTAATTCGTACGTGAGCTTCTAACAGGTCTTTCGGGTTTCCGGCGCGGATGATTTGCCCTAAACGTGGTTCTAAACCGGTCAGAAGAGTGTTCAGCGCCATAGTGTCTATTAGACTCGTTTGGGCTGTCTTCTGATCTGCATTCAAATTCGAAGTTTTCTGAATATTGGCATACATTTTTGCAGTAAGAACTTGCAATCTGTTATAAAATGTGAGAGGCGATTCGTTGGGAAGTTGTCTTAGACGTTGTAAATCTTGTATGAGAGATGTCAAATCTCTAGAATCACCGAAATGAGAGTTTAAAAGTTGTTTAAATTCCAAATAGGACGCGGGGTTGCGTGAATTAATTAATTGGGCCGCTCTGCCTTTCAGCTTATTTTTAATGTGTATAAGTAAAAGATAGCGTTGGTCGCCCGTTGACATATTATACGCGCAGTCGCACGCATCAGTGAATGTTCCTAGCGAGATTTGATCGCCCTCAAACTCGGGGACAATGGAAAAGATTTCCGAAAGCCGGTATGGTTCAGTCTCCGGATCTGCTGAAGTTTGGGGAGATGCCATTATTTTGGTTGATTAAAAATATACGGAAATAATAAAAATGTTCAAAATTAAAGAAAATATCTAGAATTATCAAAACGTTTATCAGTTTTTGTTTTAAGAATGTAGAAGATTAGAAAATTGTGCACAAAGTAAAATAAACCTAAATGGAAAAATAGTACAATTCGGTTTAAAATGTTCCGGGATATTGAACGTCCGAACAGTAAAAATAAAATAAAATCAAAAATATAAATCGATAAAATAAATTCAAATTGGTAAAACAAATATTTGCGAGATGATTACTTAATTGTTTGTACTTACATTAATCGAAACATCGAAGTTGCCGTGTTCTACGTGTTGTAGTTGGGACGTCTCGAGGTTCTTTTCTTCCTTCAAAGGATTGGAATCCACCGCTACCAGTTAAGCTTTTCTTCTAACGCCGGTTCTAGCAGCGTAATGGAATCCTACTGATTGCGCCACTTTTTATATTACGATTTTCAAATTCACTTTTTAAAAACAATTTATTTAATTAAATACAAAAAATAATAATAACAACTTTCAACTATAAGAATATAAGTCAACTAATCATCTAACGACTGAAGGTCCTACACTAGTATTTATAACATTACAAAATGATGAGTCGACACGCGTGTTAAACAAAGACAATTTAAGCGTGTCGTTTCAAAATGGATGGTCATCAGTTTTTATGTGAACTGAAAAATAAGAAGTGTACAGTTTTGGTTACCAAGTATAAATGAAAAAGGTCGAACGTGATAAAAATTACTAACAAGTATCATATTACAATGTGGGAATAATGACAGTATTTGACCTTATAATTAGAAGTTAATTTAATATAAAGTCTGTTTAAATACTTATATAACATATATATATATATATATATATATATATATATATATATAGGGTGTTTTGTAGAAGGTTAGCCAAACGTGGAGGGCAGATAGGTGGGCTCATTGCTATATTATGTAGCACATATAACTCCTGGATAACTTAAGGGTTTTAATTTTTTTTAATTCTCAGGTTTTTACATTTAAAATATCGTAATTTTTCCATTTTTCAATGTATCTTCAACAAATTTGCTCTTCTGCATTTCGATATTTGACACAAATAATTGGTTGAAAAAATGATATGAATTCACAAACGGAGACGTTCTATAAAAAGTGATTAAGTTAGAAACTTTATCACATTACAAAAAAACAATTAGAAGCACATCGAGAACTTCGAATGATTAAAAAAAATTCTCTACTTCAACCCCTTTGCAACGATATATTACACTTATTGAAAAATAATCAGTATCATAATAAAATTTAAGGTTGTAATATGCAAGGTTAGAACTACATAAAATAAAACATAGATCAAATTACAATTTAATTTGTTATATATTTTGTTCAAACCGGCTTCTACCGTTACGGATGCAATCGACAGCGTTTTCTGACTCCTACAGTAGCTTTCTCTAGTCGCATCTCATCCCATATTATATCAAAAGCAACATTTATTCTTGCTCTTAACTGCTCCTCGGTTTTTATTTCTCTCTCATAAAAGAGTTGCTTGGCCCGTCCCCATACAAAAAAATTAAAGGGGTGTCAGTGTATAGGGCCAGTTCTCTCAATCCACGCGTTTCGGGATATATTGTCCAGAAGCTCTCTGACAGTTCGCATATAATGTGCTTGACAGTCATCTTTTTTGAATGTTATTTGTCTGCCTCCAATAGGATTTCATCTCATAACATCGATCATCCTGCATTTTTTAAAACGCAACATTGATTCTTTCCTTAACTGCTCCTTGGTTTCTATTTCTCGTTTTCTCGAAATTGACTTGAATTTTTAATGAATGATTTATCAATCTTATTAGATGAAGTCCTATTGAAAGACAGATTGGATTTAAGTTTATTCGGTAAAGATAGTATTAAAAATAAAAAAGTTACAATAGTTTAAAGGTAAAAATCTTAGAATTAAGAAAAAAAATAATTTAAAAAAAAACCATAAGATATGAGCCTACCTATCTGCCCTTCATGTTTGGCGAACCGTCTATAAAACACCCTGCATATATATATATATATATATATATATATATATATATATATTTGCTTTTAAGTTTTCGCGGGCACTAAATGTTTTAGGTGGTTTCCGGGAATTCATCTGCGTAGTTGAAAACTGATCCCTGCCGGGGTCGATGGTAAAATGACGACGTTTCGGCAGATTCACATCTGCCCTCTTCAGGTCGGTTCGCATAATTCTCGTAGCCTTCTGCTTTCGCTTCTAGTTACTCGAAAACTAAGATTTTCTGAAGCGAGCGCGCTGTTATATAGTTGCGGCTCGGCGCCTATCGGATGACACCGTGAACGGCTGCGTGTGATTGGCCCTTGGCGCTCAGTGGGCACGGCTCCTTCCTTCTGAAGGTGATCTAAAAAAGGGAGCAGACTCATATGTAAAAAATTCACATTTCATCGAAATTCTTGGAAAAACGGTCTTACAACCAGAGTGTCTTCTTGCAAGTTTTGACGTAGTGTCCCTTTTCACAAACATCCCTATCGACGAAGCCTTGGATATCATAATAGAATAATACAAACCACCTCAACACCTTGTAGACTTAACAAGGCACTGTCTGATGAACACCTATTTTGTTTACGAGAACCAACGATACAAACAAGTGGAAGGAGCTCCAATGGGATCGCCACTCTCACCAGTTATAGCGAACCTTTGTATGGAGAACTTTGAGAAGTTGGCACTAAGAACAATAACTCTTAAACCCAGTTTGTGGTTGCGATATGTAGATGATACATTTGTGATTTGGCCTCATGGGAGGGAACACCTCAATACTTGTTTAGATCACCTTAATGGCATCCATAACAAAATAAAATTTACCATGGAGGTTGAAGCCAACAATCAACTGCCATTCCTTGATGTTCTCATAAATAGGAAGCAAGATGGAACCCTTGGCCATGCAGTATATAGGAAAGCAACTCACACCAACAGATACCTTCATGCTAATTCTCATCACCACCCAGCCCAACTACAAGCCGTCATCAAGACTTTAGTAACCAGATCACAAAGGCTAGCTGACCAGGATAACATCAAACAGGAAATGGACAGTTTAAAAACAGCTCTGAGACAAAACGGATTTACAAACCGAAATATACAAAGAGCGCTAAATTCAAAACCGAGACAAACAGACGAGGAGCATGAGACACCAATAACCAAGGCTTATTTACCGTATGTCAAGGGGACCACGGACAGTATTGCAAGAATTCTACGGAGACACAATATCGATACTATTTTCAATACAGACAGAAAAATAAGCACGGTGTTGAGGACTCCGAAGACGAGGATCCCTTTAGAACAACAGGGAGTGTACGAGATTCCATGTGCAGACTGTCATCAAACCTATGTGGGGCAAACTAATAGAAGAATTCAAGCTACACGTGATGAACACCAGAACGCTTTAAGAAAGTAGGAAAAAACAACATCCATTGCGGAACACGTCACCACGATGTCACACCGAATAGACTTTGAGAACACCAGAGTACTGGCAAATATAGAACACCCGAGATCAAGACTCGTAAGAGAGGCAATTGAAATAGCGAAGAGACCTCACAGTCTAAACGCACGCAATGAAATTCAGAACTTATTGAATTGTTGGAAAATCCTATTAAACACCGTACCGGCCCGGACCCGTCTAATAACAACTCAACCGGAAATAACATATCAGCAGGATGGAGCCGTGCCCACTGAGCGCCAAGGGCCAATCACACGCAGCCGTTCACGGTGTCAACCGATAGGCGCTGAGCCGCGACTATATAACAGCGCGCTCGCTTCAGAAAATCTTAGTATTCGAGTAACTAGAAGCGAAAGCAGAAGGCTACGAGAATTATGCGAACCGACCTGAAGAGGGCAGATGTGACTCTGCCGAAACGTCGTCATTTTACCATCGATCCCGGCAGGGATCAGTTATCAACTACGCGGATGAATTCCCGAAAACCACCTAAAACATTTAGTGCCCGCGAAAACTTAAAAACAAATATAGTGAATCTCTACGGGGAGAATACTTTTCATTTGTGTAAAACATTTGAGAAATTACGCGCGAAAAGAAGCAAACTTTTGTGTGATCTACATTTTTCCAACGATGCCGCGATGAAGTAGTTATTCCGAAAAACATGACGGTAAAGTTCTGGAAGAACAACAGAAAAACACAGAATATCTTATGGAAAGCTAGTTGTGCCCTACTTAGGGAAGCTATACGTGATGTCAGAAGAGATTTGGATGTTCTTAATACTAAACTCATAGATATCCACCTACAGGTAAGCAATACACTCCACCCGATAATATGGGATAAATTCGATGAGATTAGCGAATTTAGGGCCGAAACCAATGCAGATTTAACAACAATGCAACAACAGGCAAAATTTAACAAATTGAAGCTCCAACAGAAGCCCAAAAACGAATTTGTCTCGGAAAATAACGGTCCCAGTCTAACCTCACGGCAATTGGAAACGAATAAAACCGTTTATAACTTATCTTCGGTCCAATTGAACACTTCCTCGATTGGCGTGTTGGCTAAAGGATTCAATTACGCTATTGCTCCCTCTCACATACCAACAGAGAGCATAATATGTGGCGTGGAAACAGCAGTTTCAAAATTAGATGCGAACATCGCTGAAATAATGAGACAAGACAAGATTTGTCACATGTTCTAAGAAAGTTTAAACCACCCAAAAGGAACCTATTTTTAGAAGAAAATGAGGCTTTGAAACAACTGCGCCTCAACAAGGACATTGTCATTCTACCTGCTGATAAAGAAAATGCGACTGTAATTTTAGATACAGCGGATTATTCAAAAAAAATTCAAATATTGCTACAAGATCCAGCATATGAACAAATTACTACTGAACCAACAACTTATCTAGAGAAAACAACCAAGGCCAAAATCCAAGCAAGTAGGATCGACAAAAATCTCCAACTGCAACTCATTCCGCGTGAAAAGTCATCGAGATGTCCGAAATTATATGGGTTGCCAAAAGTACATAAAGAAGGTGCACCTTTGAGGTCAATAGTAAGCTCAATTGGATCCCCAACACAACCCCTAGCCAAATACCTAGCCCAACAACTTCAACCGTTTGCAGAGGAGGCAGACTCATATGTAAAAAATTCACATTTCATCGAAATTCTTAGAAAAACCGTATTACAACCAGAGTCTTCTTGTAAGTTTTGACGTAGTGTCCCTTTTCACCAACATCCCTATCGACGAAGCCATGGATATCATAATAGAAAAATACAAACCACCTCCAACACCTTGTAGACTTAACAAGGCACTGTCTGATGAACACCTATTTTGTTTACGAGAACCAACGATACAAACAAGTTGAAGGAGCTCCAATGGGATCGCCACTTTCACCAGTTATAGCGAACCTTTTTATAGAGAACTTCGAGGAGTTGGCACTAAGAACAACAACTCTTAAACCCAGTTTGTGGTTGCGATATGTAGATGATACATTTGTGATTTGGCCTCATTAGAGGGAACACCTCAATACTTTTTTAGATCACCTTAATGGCATCCATCACAAAATAAAATTTACCATGGAGGTTGAAGCCAACAATCATCTGCCATTCCTTGATGTTCTCATAAATAGGAAGCAAGATGGAACCCTTGGCCATGCAGTATATAGGAAAGCAACTCACACCAACAGATACCTTCATGCTAATTCTCATCACCACCCAGCCCAACTACAAGCCGTCGTCAAGACTTTAGTAACCAGATCACAACAGTTAGCTACCAGAATAACATCAACAGGAAATGGACAGTTTTAAAACAGCTCTGAGACAAAACGGATTTACAGACCGAAATATACAAAGAACGGGACAAACGATGGTTACTACCGTGGAGGTTCATTATAAAGAAAGATCTAAAAGGAAAAAGAGTACAAAAGACCAAGCCGTTAATTTTAACGAAGAGTTCGTAAAATTCTTCAATGAATTAAAACGAACATTGACTTCCACCCCTATACACGGTTGTATTGACTACACACGCCAGCGCGTTTGCTATCGTTGCCGTATTATCTCAAGGGCCAATAGGTAAGGATTTACCGATTGGATATGCTTCTAGGACCCTTTGTAAAGCCGAAACCCGGTACTCTACCATTGAGCGAGTGCTCTTATCCATTGTCTGGGCCGTTAGGCATTTTCGTCCAATAATTTATGGCCGTAAGTGCCTACTACTGACCGATCATCGCCCGTTAACCTGGCTATTTTCTATAAAAGACCCCGGTAGTAGACTTGCACGATGGAGACTCAAACTAGAAGAATACAACTATGAAATTATTAACCAGCCTGGTAAAGTTAACAAGAACGCTGATGCTTTATCACGGATTAAATTCATCTTGACCAATGTTTATCATTTCAGTCAAAATCGAAACTAACACCCTTCAAAGTCCTACCCCTAAACGACGAATCCGAAGACCACAGTCCTGAACCCGAACAAAATGAAATATCTCTTGAAACTATGTCCGAAGAATTTAAAACCTTTATAGAACGTTATAAAAATACCTCTTTAATTGATTACAGTAAAATTGAGTTCTCCAACTGTCATCTACTAGACAAAACAAATAAAATCATTTTAATTTTCCCCCAATCATCCAATCTTCAGGAATTTCATCACGACTTTTTCGAAGACATTTTCGAAGAAGTTGCCGACTTCGAAAGCTTCAAAATTAATGTATTTGCTGTATTTGCCAAAACGTTACAAAACCCCCGAAAAAGACGAAATACCGCTGATCCTTGAACGATATCATAACGGGAAAAATAACTTGCACCGCAGCATTAATGAAACCGTCCGCCGTATTAAGGAAATGTACACCTAGCCAAGTTTCACAAAAGACATTAAGAATTTCGTTAAGAACTGTGAAATTTGTCAAAAATCTAAAGCGTGTCGCAAAAATCTAGACATTCCCCTCGTCATTACGGAAACGCCTAAAACACCGTTTGAGCGAATTAATATTGACATACTAGAAATATCTAACAGGAACTATATCTTATCCGTAAGAGATGAACTGACAAAATACTCACAAGCTTATGCTTTGGCAGACAAATCAGCCAAATCAGTTGTCAGTACTATGATGTTATACTTCCAACATTTTGGTACGCCATTGCGTATCCATAGTGACTATGGTAGGGAATTTGACAACGCAATATTCAAAGACTTGTGTAAACTGAACGACATTAAACTAACTTACTCAAGCGTAGGACATACGCAAACAAACGGCTCTGTAGAACGATTTCATTCTACTTTGTTAGAAATGATTCGAATTCATAAAGCAGAACCTCCCCTAAATGTACTCCCGTATGCGGTTATTGCTTACAATAACTGGACAAACAAAACACATGGCTTTTTGCCTTATGAACTAGTGTTTGGACATACGTCCAGCAGACCACCTGAAACCACCTACACACATAAAGAACTGATTAGTAAATATACTAGACTTGAACAATCGTATTTCCTAAAAAACTTACAAAAGTCAAAAAGCTAAAGAACGTTTCGATAAACACATTTCAGACAAACTCCCCGAAGTTAGAATTGCTGACAAATTTATGTCAAGGAATCCCAAATTAAAGACAAACTGCATAACATATTCAACGGTCCATTCCAAATTTTAGATATTCACAATAATTCAGCCACGCTCTTAAATCTCAAAACAAACCAACGAACGAAAGTTAACTTTGACAGAATGAAACTCTATTCTAAAAACTAACTTTCTTTTCAGGTTATTACTGCTGTTTGGATCAGCAGTCTCACAGTTCAACATCAAACCAATAAATAATAAATAAAAGACGTTTGGTATTTACCATCGCGACAAAACTAGAATAGTTATCTCCAACTATAAATGGACTAGTTCATCGTAACATACTTAAAGAAATCTTTGAAAACAACAACAGAATCCTCAAAACATTAGAAAACACTGTCGATCCCATCCCTGGTTTCAAATTTCATGACACAAGTACATTCCGAATTGATGTACAAACTCACATCAGTCTCTTATCCCAAATTTCAGATTCAATTAAATCGAAATTCTCAGAAATATTCATGGACACTAAAACATCGAAACGAGGACTAATTAACGGTGTAGGAACTATCTTTAAAGCCATCACTGGAAACTTTGACGAAACTGATGGTTTGTTGATACTATCTGAAGAATATAGATACTATCAACAAACTTAACCAGGGACAATTACAAGTAGAGACTCTCCTAAAAAATCAAATGAGCTTAACTACTTCTATTATCAAAACGTTTAATGAAACCATTCAGAAACTCCAAATTGACGAAGCAACCTTAACGAAAACATTAACGCCATTAATTTGGCAATACATACTCTAAACGACAAAATAGCCCTTATTCAAGCAAAACACTCATTTTTGGGAATATGCGGAAAACTAATGGCAAGCTATTTATTTCTTGAGGATAACCTCAATGATAATTTAAATTCCATAATATTTGCTCGCTTAAAAATAATTCATTCCTCAATAATCACACCTGATCATTTGATTAAGTCACTACAGGAAATTTCGCAAAATCTTGCCAAAAACAATCTACCCTTACATGTTAGATATTCAAGTGTCGTCCAATATTTGGAAGTAATCGAATTAGAAGCGTTTCAAACTAATTCAGTTTTAGTCTTTACTTTGAAAACTCCTCTTGTAGAGCAACAACTCTACACCGCCTACCACTTATATCCTATCCCAATTTTAGATGATAGAACTGGTTTTCATCTTATTCTTTCATTCACACAAAAATATATTGCGCGAAACGATAATTCTCTAATAAACATTAGCCCATTAAGAACTTGAGTGTATACAAGCCACTAACTTCGCAACAAAAACTGTGTTCCGAGTTATATGACTACCCCATCGACTCCAATGCACCCTGCGAAGCTCAACTTCTGAAGAACATCCGTAGTGTACCGGAGAGTTGCCAAAGCTCCCTTGTATTCAGTGAAGGATACAATGTCCAGAGACTAGAAACTAACACGTGGATTATTATAGTATCCGAGCCCTTACATGTGACAATTAATTGTGCGGGAATAGATACTAAGACAATAGTTTTAACAAACAATTCCATTACTCGCTTACAATCAGACTGCTGTGCTTTCGTGGGTATCACAAAAATACAAGCGGAACCTCAAAAATTTATAAACATTTTCGACAATTCATATCCTGTATTAATCCGTTACAACTGTTGCAGTTATCACCCCCAAAAACTAGATATCCCAGAGCTCAAGCCCCTAAAGCTAGATGATCTGAATATGGACGAACTCTCCATAGCGAGCCATAACTTAGATCAATACTGCAGGGACCTAGACGACCTTATCAACCAGCCATTTGTAAACAGAAACATATCCTGGTTTACATACGCTTCGATTACAATAATCATAATCACTGTTGTTGTATACGTTTCAGTTAAAATCGTAAAACACGTCAAGAAACCACCAAGGGATGAAAACTCCACTGCAGACAACCTAAGGACCATACCAAAACCACCGTCCAGACTCGTGCCAAAATTGAGGCCTGTGATTCAAGATGGATCCCAGATGGACAGCCCAATTTGACTTAAACGTTGATGTAGTAACATTAACTTTTCTTTATAAGGGGGAGCTGTTAGGTGTTAATTGTACACACCTGTATGATGCAACGGTATCATATTACGCTGACAGCTTTCTGGTACTTCGATGTTAATGTGGGAACGCATCGTGTGAATATCTTTTCGCTGATTTCAGCTTTTATTAAATCATAAATACAACCGAAGCGATCCCACGGTCGTCATTATAATACTTTATTTTGTCCAGTTAGTTTTAATTTCAATTTACATTTAATTAATTTTCCCAAACTTGATAGTGTTAATTTTTGATTTTTATGTTTTGAATAAAATATATATTTTCTAAAGGTCTAAAGTGAAATCAAAGATATTATATATATATATATATATATATATATATATATATGTTATATCACACTTTAAAAATTTCTCTTTATAAAAAAGGACTTTATTTATACTTGCACAATTAATAAAACTTTTAATAGAAACTTGAATATAATGAAAATAATAATAAAACTTAATAACAATAAAAAGACAAAAATTATGCGTTAAACTAACTAGACAGACTTTGTAAGTAACAATGAATAATGAAACAAGGCAAATGTATAATTTATAAGGTAAGAATGCTGACGAAGCTGCCGCCGCGCTTGCAGTTCTCACGGATGTTCGTCTGCAGGTAACTGGAGACGACACGTGTTATGCTGACTCAGCTTGGGAACTGTTGCTAGGTTGTTTCATATAAGTCGGTTGAATAACTTATATAACAACTCCCATCCATATAAAAAAGTTGATGCTACAGCATCGACTTTTAAGGGAGGTTCTGCAATTCCATATCCTCGACAGGACTAAGGAGGCTATGGAGTTTTACCCTGGGCTTGATGGTTGATGGACCTGGTGATGGTGCTAGATCGGCAGAAGGGCTGATCGTTGGATGCTTCTGGAATTTCTTCCTGATGATGCTGATGGAAAGGAGGACAACCACAATTGCGGTTGTTGCTATTGTGATGATCGTAAACCAGGAGGTGTGTTTCTCCAAGAATGGTTGGTCTAGGAGCTTTTCCAATTCCCTGGAGTATTGGCTAAGCTTATGGTTAGCGATATTCAGGTCTCTGGCATCCAATTCCTGTAGTCTCATGGGTTTCAACTTTAAAAGTTGACTGATAGTTGGCAGGTTGTCGCAACATTTGTAGGGGATGTTGACTGGGTGACTCTTAAGTGTGATGTTGTCAACGTTGTTGGTGGTCTTTCTGGCATGGACCCTGGTGTTACCGATGAAGGCATTGCAACTGGGTTGGATGGTCAATAGAGAATTTGTCGATATGGATTGGGTAACGACATCTTCTCCCTTGCACTTGATGTTGATGGGCAACTGTCCGGAAATCGAGATTAACCAAAGGTTCAGATCAATCTCTTGAATATTAATCTCTTCAGCATATAATATTAAAGGCTTGCAAGTTGAAGGAAGGGCTGCTGGCTGTCTAAGAAGCTGTGCTTCGCAGAGGGCTTCTTTGTCTATGGTGTGTGGAATAACTTTGGAACAGATCTTATGTTCTTTAGATAATGGCTTACAGTCACTCAGGTCTTCGAAAGATGCGTACAATAGCGAATCGTCATCTCTCGCGATATATTTTAATTTTGTTGGAAGAATATGGTGAAATCCTGTTCGATAATCCAAAACTGGGTTAGGATACAAGCGATACAGTGTATAAGTTTCGGGATTGACTAAGGGAATTTTTAGTACAATAACAATTTTAGTATTAATCTGAAAAGCTTCCAATTCTATTAGATCGATGTTTCGAGCAACATTTGAACTTTAGGTTGGAAGTGGTAAGTTATTTTCATGAAGTGACTGTGATATTTTCTGAAGGGAGTCGACCAAATCTACTGGGTTTATAATTGAGCTATGTAAGATTTTTAGACATCGTTGAGGGTATCTTCAATGTATACCTAACTTTCCATTAAGCTCTCACACAAATCCAAGACATTGGCTTGAAGTTCATAAAAAGCAAGATCGTCTGTAATGAACTCAATTGACTTCCTAATTGCTTCAATATTTTTCGAAAATATTTTCTCTTCGGACTGAAATTTTTGTATTGTGGTGTTAAGGTCCTTAATGACCGAAGTTGTTACGGATAATTGTCGTTTCATTAAGTTTTCAATTTGATGTTGGTCTTTAGTTATTTTATTTATAGAGTCACTAAAGTATTGTCCGTCTGTTGCATCTAAGTTACCGGAAATAGATTTCCAAATTGATCCCAGTCCGTTAATGAGTCCGCGTTTCTTTCTGTTGGTACTGTAAGTCTCAGTGTCAGCGAAAATTTCTGTATATTTGATGTTAACAGATTTTGATATTTGTTTCAGGAGGTTTACGTGAGTCTGTACTTTTAATTTGAATATTTTAACGTTAGTTTTGTTGTGGTTAATAGTATCTAAAAGTCTGTTCAGTATATTGTCGTTGTTTAAAATAGCGTCTCGAAATGGGCTTAAATCTTTGTAAACAAGGAGTGTCCATTTGTCATTAGAAATTTTAAGGGTTCCTTCTTCATGAAAGAAAACTCCTATAGTATTGTTAACAGGCGTAATGGAGTACTGTTGAAGGTTCACGACTGAAAACAGTCCACAGAATCTGAAAAAGGGATTTATTCAAAATAGGGTTTTAGTCTGTCAAAGTTAACTTTAGTTATTTGGTTTGTTTGTAAATTTATGACGGTGGCAGAGTTTTTTCGTATTGCGGTAATTTCGAAGGGGCCGTTGAATTTGTTTTCGGCTTTGTTTTTGATTTGGGACTCTTTTACGTAGACTTTGTCGCCTACTTTGTAATCGGGTTGTTTAGTAGAAACGTGTTGGTCAAATCGCACTTTAGATTTTTCTTTCTGTCTTTCGGTTTTAGCACGGGCGAGTCTGTAATAATAGTCCATTCTGTTATTTAGGTCTCTTACGTATTTCGAAATAAGTTTTTACTGGTTGTAAAGGGTTTCTGGAGGCCTACTAGAAGTGTGCCCAAATATGAGTTCATAGGGCATGAAACCGGTGGTTTTATTTTTTGTGTTATTATAACATATGATGGCATAATGGAGGACGTTAAATGGATGTTCTGTTGGATGTTCCGCTGTATTTGCCCTTATCATTTCTGCTAAGGTCGCGTGAAATCTTTCAATAGAACCGTTTGACTCGGGATGTTGAACGCTGGAGAATGTCGGTTTTATGTCGTATAGTTGGCATAAATCCCGCATTAAAGTGTTGTCAAATTCACGTCCATAGTCACAATGGATGCGAAGTGGAGTGCCGTAATGTTGAAAGAAAATCAAAAGGGTGTTGACGACAGTTGAAGCTGTTTTGTCGTTTATGGGGTAGGCTTGTGTAAATTTCGTTAGTTCGTCCCTAATAGTCATTGCATGATTTCTAGATGAATACTCGAAGATGTCAATGTTAATACGTTCGAAAGGAGTCTTAGGTGTTTCCGTAATAACAAAAGGTGCACTTAGGTTTTTCCTACAGAACTTTACCTTTTGGCAAGTTTCGCAGGATTTGATGAATTGTTCTACAGTTTTAATTAAGCCGGTCCAATTGTATTTTTCCCTAATACGTCTGATGGTTTCGTTAATGCCACGATGGAGGTTGTTTTTACCAGAGTGGTATTGTTGTATTATTATAGGAATTTCGTCTTCGGTAGGAGTTGTAAGAATGTTTTGGCAGATTTTTAGTTTAATTTCTTTGTCGGTGAGAATGAAGGATAAAATTTCAAGAATGGGAAGTTCTATGTTATTTTCTATGCAGTATGTTTCGGAGTCGTTGAATTGACCTTGGTTGTTATAAATAATTTTGAAAAGATGTGAGACGACAGTTTCAGGGTCATAGGGCAAAGGTACAACTAAGTATTTTCTATGCCTGACAGATTTACTGGCCATGATGTTAAGAGTGTCATTACTGAAATTAGGTTCTTCTTCGTAAAAGTCATCAATAATTTTGTCGTGTAAGTCGTTAGTTTTGTTTTGCCAAAAGAATATAACTATGCGTTTGTGGGACTTGTCTAGAAGTTGAGAATTGGATATTTCAATTTTAGAGTAATCGATTATTGACTAAGTTTTGTAGAGTTGAACAAATCGATTAAACTTAGCGATAATTCTTTCGTCATGTTCGTCGTCATTGTCAGAGTTTTCAGGTTGTTCGGAGTCAGTTTCGTTGTTAGCGAAAATTTTGATTTTGGAAAGGAAATCAGCACAATGCTTGAAATAGTTGATTTTGATGCGAGAAAGAGCATCTGCGTTTTGGTTTACCTTGCCGGGCTTGTACTCAATTTTATAATTGTATTCCTCTAGCTTAAGGCGCCATCTGGCTAGACGACTGCCAGGATCTTTGATGGAAAAGAGCCAAGTAAGCGGACGGTGGTCACACAGGAGTGTAAACCTTCTCCCAAAAAGATACGGTCTGTAGTGCTTAACAGCCCAAACTATGGCCAACAATTCTCGTTCGATGGTGGAATATCGTGTCTCTGCAGCACAGAGGGTGCGAGAAGCGTATGCAACAGGGATATCTTTTCCCACAGGGCCTTGAGAAAGAACCGCTCCAATAGCAAAAGCACTAGCATCAGTAGTGAGCAGGAAGGGTTCTTCAAAGTTTGGATATATCAGAATTGGGTCAGATACAAGGGCTTGCTTCAGTTCATTGAAGGAAGACTTGCAATCTGCAAGATGAACTTGACGTCTTTTTAGAGTAGTTTAGTCAGAGGTTTAGAGATCTTCGCAAAATTTGGTATGAAGCGTCTGTAATACCCAGCGAGACCAAGAAAAGATTTGATGTCTTTCGGAGTTTGGGGTTGGGGAAAGTTCTAAATACATTCAACCTTTGAAGGGTTTGGTTTTACACCTTCTTGTGTGATAAGATGGCCAAGATAAGCCACTTCTTTAGAAAGAAATTCGCACTTATCAGGTTGAATTTTTAGGTTAGACTTCCGAAGTCGTTTAAAAACTTCTGTCAACCGGGAAATATGTTCATGGATGGTCGGAGAGTAGACGATGATATCATCCATGTAGACGAGACAACGTTCATTCTGTATACCCAGAAGAATATTGTCCATGACCCTCTGAAAAGTATAAGGTGCATTTTTTAAACCAAATGGCATACGAACGAATTCGTAATGACCATTTTCGACAGAAAAGCCAGTCTTAGGACTATCTTCCTCTTGGATTTCCAACTGGTGGAACCCGGAAGCGAGATCCAGTGTCGAAAAGTATTGACACTTTCCAAGTTGGTCGAGAAGATCGGAGATATTTGGCAGGGGATATTTATCGTCTACAGTCAATTCATTTAATTTTCTGTAATCGATAACAACTCGCCACTTTTGTTTACCAGAAGCATCGAGCTTCTTGGGGACGACATATACAGGGGAAGACCAAGGAGATGAGGAGTGCCTAATGATACCTTGTTCGAGCATTTTTCCAATTTGGGTTTTCACTTCCTCTTTATGAACTTGAGGATATCAGTATGATTTAGTGAAACGGGCTTTGCGTTATTCGTATCAATCGAATGTTTAACCTCGTTAGTGAAAGTCAAGACGTCACCTTCAAGATAGAAAATGTCTTGAAATTCCAAACAAAGATCAGTGATTTGTTCGCGTTCTTCGTCATTTAGATGTTCAGTTCTAATTTGTTGTCTAATAGTCGAGTTTCTGTCTATGTATTGGGATTCATGATAATCGTCTGTATTGAAATTCAGAAGAGGGTGAGTTTTGTCAAGTGGTTCCAGTTTTAAATCAGAAAAAGCTACTGTTTTGGGCATAGCGTTAGCATTGATGATGGAAGTTAGAAATTCACCATTTGCATTAATGAGTACGAGTGCCTTTGGAAGTCGTACTCTGTCAATTTCTTGAGTTGGTAAGATGGCGTCGATATCAGAAAGATTGCATTTAAGTTTAAATATCTTGTCTGTGCGTGCCTCAATAGTTATTTTGTTTTGTGTGGGTTTTTCTGCAGTAATATTTGGCTTAACATTGGGTGTGTCGGGTACATCAGTCAAGGGTTCATCGTTATCGGGAACTTTGTGTAAAGGGATGGTTTTAAAATTTGTTATTAGCTGTTTAGATTTTAAGTCAACTATGCATTCATAGTGTTCAAGAAAATCTAATCCTAGTATGCCGTCAAACGCAATGTCCAAATCGTATATAAAAACTTTATGTGGGTTACGTGGAGCGAATGGGATTAAAGTAGATTGTGAGATGGGGATTTTTTCGTGGGTTATTCCTTGAATAGTTACCCTTTCAGGAGATCTTTGGGTGAAATTCTTTACGGTATTTTCTTTGAAGATAGAGATACCAGCTCCGGTATCAATAAGAAGTTTAAATTTAGAAGAAGCGTCAAGAATGTAATATAGATTTTTAGAGTTCACAGTAAGAAGTGGGCTTAAAGAAATAGTTGCTCCGGGAAGTTCAAGTCGGGTTCAAGTCGTCGAGATTCAGGTTTTGAATTTGGGTTTCGACTTCGCACAAAGTTGTTGTCGAATCGGGAGGTTGGTCTAGGCTCGGAAGCACTAGAAAATCCTGGAATTGATGGCTATTAAAAGGCTCGATAGGAGTATCTTCGAACGTTTGTTCAACGATAGGATAATTTTGAAGATCATCCTCATAATCGTATGTGTTATCATCCGTATAATAATTGTAGTCTGAATAATTAGTGTAATCAACATTTTGGTGTTGATTGAAATGATGTGTCCTTTCAGCACGGTTATTAGGATTGCTTTGTATTACCGATGGGCGATAATAGTTAGGGTTCATTTGAGACCTAAAAGGGGGTCTCTGGAAGTTTTGTGGACGAAACTGTTGTCCTTGTTGAACCGGGGGATTATTTGAGGGGAAGTTTGGCCTTGTTTGTTGGTTAGGCCCAACAGGATTTGGCCTATGTTTTTGATTGAATGTTTGAGAATTGTTTTGATTTTTCAATCGGCAATTTACGGCTATGTGGCCTAATCGACCACAATGAAGACACTTAGGAGGTTGTGTCGGCTTTCGTGTTTGAAAGTTGGGTTTGAGAGGAACAGATTTGTTCGTTTTCTGATCCTTGAAATAAGAAAGTTGAAGCTCTCTCCTAATCCGGGAGTGTGCCTCTAGAAGGTCTTTTGGGTTACTGGCACGAATTACCTGACCTAAACGGGGTTCTAATCCGGTAAGGAGGGTATTCATCACCATTGTATCCACTAGAGTGGTCTGGGCGTCTTTTTGTTCTGGACTAAGGCCAGCGGTTTTGTGGATATAGGAGTGCATTTTCGCACTCAAAACTTGGAGTCGATTATAAAATGTTAGTGGGGACTCATTTGAAAGTTGTTTCAGACGTTGTAGGTCATGAATCAGGGAAGAGAGATCACGAGAATCTCCAAAGTGTAGGGTCAAGAGTTGTTTAATTTCAAGGTGTGATCCGGGATTCCTTGAATTAACTAACTGCGCCGCTTTCCCTTTTAGTTTGTTTTTGATATGTATCACTAACAAATACTTTTGATCCGCCGGGGACATATTATATGCGCAATTACACGCATCTATAAAGGTTGCCAAGGAAATTTGGTCGCCTTCAAATTCGGGTATAACGGAAAATATTTCCGTTAACCGATATCTCTTGGTTTCGGTGTTAAACGGAGATGGTGATGCTTGTACCATTTTTATATGTATCGATATAAAAGAATTGGAACAAGAGAATAAAGTGTATAAAATAGAATATTAAATGGTATAGAAAATTAATATACTGTAGAATACGTTAATTGGGATAAACGATTGTTTGGACGATAGAACAGTATGGTAACCAATTAAAATAGTAAACACAAATAAATCAGTTATTCAAAAAATATCAATGAAATAAGTAAATCAAATATACCAATATCAATAAAAAGAAATCAAATAAATATATCAATAGAATAAAATAAATCAGTTAATGAAATAAATCAATATTTCATTTGAATCAAATATATCAAAATAAAATTCAAATTGATAAATATGTAAAATCAAATAATAAAATAAATCGATTGATCAAATCAAATAAATTATATCAAATATTAAAAATCAATGTTCAATTAAATTAATCAAATAAAATTTACTTAAAACCAATGACGATTCACCATTACTTACATCAACAGGAACATTGAAAGCGCCGTGTTCTACGTTTGATTGCAGTGAGGACTTCTTCCAGGTTCGTTGTTCCGTTGAGGGATAGGAATCCGCCGCTACCAGTTAGAGTACTCGTGTTCTAGTAACGTTAGACGGATCCTACTGACTGCGCCAATTTGTTATATCACACTTTCAAAATTTCTCTTTTTAAAAAAGGACTTTATTTATACTTGCACAATTAATAAAACTTTTAATAGAAACTTGAATATAATGAAAATAATAATAAAACTTAATAACAATAAAAAGACAAAAATTATGCGTTAAACTAACTAGACAGACTTTGTAAGTAACAATGAACAATAAAACAAGGCAAATGTATAATTTATAAGCTAAGAATGCTGACGAAGCTGCCGCCGCGCTTGCAGTTCTCACGGATGTTCGTCTGCAGGTAACTGGAGACGACACGTGTTATGCTGACTCAGCTTGGGAACTGTTGCTAGGTTGTTTCATATAAGTCGATTGAATAACTTATATAACATATATATATAATATATATATATATATATATATATATATATATTGGATTGTATGAAAGTGTAATTGAATTTAATTTAGAATTTATAATTTTATTATCTCAGGGTCTTTTTCACTTGGGTTCAAATCTTCAAAAGTTAATCAAATAAATAAATTTGATACTTATCTTGTTTATCTTACAAATATCTATTTCTCTTCTGGTCCACTTACACTTCTTAAAATTTGAAATTTTATTTGCACTTTATTTTTTTCCTATTTTTTTTTTAAATTACTGATAACAAATTCCTAATATTTCAATTAAAGTACAATTATTTAAATTTTTCACAATACAGTATTGATACAAGTTTTCTTTCAAAACAAAATAAATTTCCTGTTCATTTAACTACTCTTAAATTTCTATCAAATCATGTTACAAAATATTTTGATCATTCAGTCACAGCTATTTATTATACTAAAATTGTAAAAGTTTTATTATTATCACTGATTGACTACCTTTTTATGATTTACTTATTTTATAAATTAAATTTTTTCAAAATCTTAACTTTCTTTAAACAATGTTTCAAAAACTCACTGTTGTTGGTTCTCGAATTCCCTTCTTCTGATGGTTGGTCTTTAACAATAATTCCAAATTTCAAAATTCTTTACTAATAATATTCTGCCACTCAATTGAATTTCTCGTGCTATTTTGCAATTTGTTTTCTCCCAATATTTTTGATTTTTAAATTCTCATACCCATTATCTTCCTTTTATCGACTGTTTATAAAAGTATTTTCATTACTGGTAAAAATCTGCCACTCAATTGAATTTCTCGTGCTGGTTTACAAATTTATGTTCTCCCAATTCTTTTGATTTCAAATTTTCATACTCATTATCTTCCTTTTATCAAATATTTATAAAATATTTTCAATTCGTCTCCCCAAAGAAATTCAAATTAAAAATTTAAGTTACTGTGATCTTTCTGACATGGAACACTAAATTTGTTTTATATCATAGGACATTGACTTCGTTGTCATGGAAACTGAATTTATGAGAACGAAATTTTTAAACCTATCTGCTCGAAGTTTGACGACCAAAGAGAATTTGTCAGTGTCAGATTTCCTATTTATTTTACCACCTGCTATTTCCATTTCCGCTTATAATTATTTTATTAATTTCCAACTGTTATCCTTTTAAATCATATCCAAAAATCTAAACAAACTTCAACTTAAATTTCAATATTAATTTTATCCAAATCATTTAATTCATATTTTCAAAAACATTGAGTTGACATTTGTCACCTGTTGGCCACCAGTTTATTTAACAGGTACTTTATAAAAATTGGATTTTATTAAAATTTAGATTTTATATCTTTTGAACTATTTACTTTTTATATACTATTCTCTACGATCCATCTATTACTATAAATTTCTTTACTGTTCCATTCATTCTGAAGACTTATAACGGTTTTTATAATTTTGACATTTCGATCCTCTGTTTACTAAAGAATTTATGTATTTAAAACTTGATTTCGATCTAGAATATGTTTTATTCGGTATTCTTATGGCCTAATATGTAATCTATAGATGTTCTACAAACTCTATTATGATTTTACAAGTGAATTTAACCTTTTTGATGTTTGACCTTATTATGAGTTTTTGCATATATTTCTTTATGTAAGTATTAATCTTTTATTAAAATTTGCATGATATAATATCTAACTTTATATGCCACCTTTTATCCTTTCAACAATTTGCTTTTGAAACATTTTTACATTGTTTGTATTATTAGGTTATCTATATCTTATAATATGATTCCTTATTTATTTACAAATACTTGTCAGTTCATCTTTACAATTTTGATTCCTGCAATTTCCTTATTTTATATATGTATGCATTTTATTTACATTATCCCATTTATTTAACTTACTCAAATTGCTAAAGTTTTTATATGATTTCATGTTTGTTTAAATCCATTACAATATATATGTATATATTATGGTTTCATAATGAAGAAAAATAAGTTAAATGTCAACCTATATTGAATTTATATAGATGCAATAATTTGAGTGTACATGCATTTGAAAGAATACAAGCCGTTACCTGCACATTGCTCTTTGTCTGGACATTTAAATTTAGATATTATCATACATTTACCGTACCGTACCACCTTCAATATTCTAATATTCCAGCTTCAGACAAGCAGGGAATGAGTGCATTTTATTATATTTACCCTAATATCTTTTAAATCAAGCGTTTTAAATTTATAAAAAATGAACGCTTTTATTTTTCACACATAGACTTTTTATTTTATCTATTACATGATTCGCTTGATTGTTACAAAAATAGGTATTTAATTTTCTAATTTGGCACCCAAAATTAGCATTAGAGTTTTATTTTACTAATAAGCTTTCAGGGAAGCCTTTTATAATATACTGTCTGAATTTTGGGTTCTGTACATTGGAAGATAAAGGAGAAAATAGGTCAAGTTTTAAATAATAAACTTTAAATAATAAGCCGGCCCTGTTTCATTCCAGTACGACATCGATCGCTTTTAGGACAAAAAAATTATCTCCAAATGGTTCCGCAGCTGTAGAATTGATAATGAATTGTAATAGAGTTTTTGATTCTGGTTTTAAAAGGAGCGACCCATAATCGCAATAGTTAGTTAGTGCAGCGAAGAGCTTACATTTAGAATTGTTGTTGCGATATTTGAATAAGTTGTTGAATATATTTGATGTAAATAAAAGTTCTAGAAAGTGGTAGTGAATAATTAGTTTTATTTTTAATTTTAATTGAACCCACGAAATGTATAACAATATTTTAAAATATTCATATTAAAAATATGAAAAATAAATATATATTTGTATTCGTCATATTGAGCCCTTTGATTTGATATATTACATGAAGCCTTAGAAATAATTTCAAGTTTATCTTTTCCATTTAATGCTGTAATTTGCGGCTAAAAATTAATATTTTTTCAATGAAGCTCAGGGGAGGTCCTATATCCCTATTTTTTTCAAACTTTTACGTCTTATAGTTTCGGAGATAAGGTAAGGGGAATAGGTATTTTTTTTATATCTTTGTATATACCTTAAAAATAATTTGTTTAAAAATCTATTAGTCTTCGCCATAATTAGCCCTTTCATTTGATATATTACACGATGTGTTAGAAACAATTTTAATTTTATATTTACCAATTAATTCTGTAATTTGCCCCCTAAATCAATAGTAGAGGTTTCTCCTTATTTTTCCGGAAAAATTCAGGTGAGGCCCTATATCTCTTCTTTTCTTTTTCTTTTCTTTTCTTCTTTTCAAAAGTTTATTTCTCATTGTTTCGGAGATAAGGGGGAGAATAAAAGGGATAAAAGTAAAATTTCTTTATTTACGATATGCAGTCCAAATCGGGTCACCAAACTCTACACTGTTACAACTTTCAACCTTTTCCGTCCAGTAGTATAGGAGAAAATTGCTGTGATGTGAAAGAAGGAGAAATCCGGATTGATATAGTGGTATCCGTATATTGTATATACGGAACGCTAAAAGTAGTATAATGTTTTTTAATTCTACAATAACTGAGAATACCGTATGTACAAAATACTTATGTCCAAGGAATATGATCTCACGTCGCTGGTCAGTCGGTGGATGTTTCAAATTCCGAGTATTTGGAGATTCGTCACTCCTAAATATTCGATTATTTTTCATTCGCATACTTTAATTTCATAATCGGAGCAAGTCAAGTGATTCTCATTATTGAACTATCGATTATATTTCATTCGAATGATCCCATTACTAGAACATCCCATGCAAATAAACGGACTCAATACAGTTTTAATTAATTCATTTATTTCCTTTCAACCTCTATACTGGTACAGGGCATCACTCTATGTACTTGCACACCGTCATACCTATATATATTTATTTGTATATACCCTATATGAACATTCTGTATATTTATCCAAATATCAAGTATATAAACATTATGTATACTTTCAGCATAAAAACTACCGCAGAAGTGTCATACTGTATTCTAACATCCTGTATACTAACTCCCTGTAAAATGCTGCATATGCTCCATATTGTGTGTTTATATCCTATTTACTTAAACCCTTTATATACAAGCTACCACTTTCAGACTTACTGTTTTTTTACATCCACCATTTATAATTGTTTCACGCTTAAACATGGAGGGCAAAGGAAAGGAGCGATTATTGCCAACAAGTATTAAAGATAGTGGTCCTACTCGTTCATCTCGAATTATTCCTGTGACAAATTCTCCAAAAATTAGACAATAACTTCTAACATTTATTGAAAGAGAAAACTGGAATAACCTGTGTCTAACTGGTGACAAGGTTATCCTCTTAAGCAAATAGTCCGACACCATGTATTCTCATATCCTTTGTTCTTACACTCAGTAGTTGCTTCACCCGAAAACCTCGTCTGTATGTATACACTGTAAATTAACACCCTGTATACTGCAACATATACTTCATCCTATATCGGTACACTGTGCGTACGTATATCCTGTATCTCTTCACTCAAAGTAGTAAGACACAGTACACTTACACATTGCTTACTAACACCTTCTATACTTATATTCTCTATAAGGCTCGGTAACCTTACACATTATTTACGACAAAGCGATATATTTTTCCGCCCAACATTTCTCTCGAATCGTTTTCGCAACATACAAAATTTTCAACAAACCAAAGGTAAAAACTTCTAACAGCTATTGGAAGAGAATACCCTGCTCACCGATGAGTAAATGTGAATATTGGGTTGTTTCTCATGTAAATATATAGTCACCTTGTCTAGTTATAACCTATAGCCTAAAAACCTGCTATTTTTCTATTCGTGCACTCTGTATACTGCTTCATATACTCCACACTGTAACCGTATACTCTGAAAATGTATGCATTGTAACTTACACTCTGTTTATTAACACCGTTTATGCATGTACTCTATTTACTAACACTTTATAGATTTACACTGTGTTTACCATCACCCTGTATCGATACTGATATCCCGCAAAATCACTGTCGGCAAAGGAAGATCGTGATCTTATCTCGAATTTTCCCCCCGAACTTCAACATTTTCACATAACTAAGTTACCAAAAAATACTCAGTTGCTTTTAACAGTTATTCAAAAAGATTGACGTTAAAAGCTAAACATTTTGTAAATTTCCTTGCATCACAATTATTCGCAAAAGTCATAAATATTTCTATGGTCAATCAATGTTATAATATTATTTGTGGACAAGAGTATTTCTCTAAACCAAAACTTACATTCATAAATGAAAATTAATAAATAATTATTACGACTGTAATTGTTAAAATTGAATTGAATGACATTATTATACACCACCTAATTTCTCGACCGATCTAATAACATTGGCCCAACCGCCCAACCAAATCAGGTCTTGTGTCCTATTTTAAGGTTTTTATTTTCACACTCGGGTTCTGTTCTTGGATTTATTTAAAAACACAGTTCATTTATTTCCACCACTTTAACACAATTTACATTCGCAGAAATATTTACAAATTATCTTAATTGACAATACGGCAGTCGAATTCTGAATGAATGCTATCACCAGTTGTCCGTATTTATACATTTCTCTCGGAATTCTCTAGTAGGTCAACCGCCATCTGCCGAATACCAATTGCACCAGATATCGGATGAATGACGATTGCACCAGATATTGGATGAATTCTCGTAACAATACTATAAAAGCTAGGTTTTAATTCCAAAAAATACGTTCAACTTATAACCTTTCAGCAGGAAAAATCAGTAAATTCCATCAAAACTAGACAACATCTCAGGTAACGTATATTCGACCTGTTAAACGATAGATGGCACCAATCGACCATTGGTTTAGAAATTAATTTAGTCGGGATACAGAAAAAGTGGTCTGTGCATTAGACCAGATCCATCTAGGTTTATTTATTTTGATTCGCTGAATCCGTTTGACCCGTACACCTCAAGAATATGAGTAAATTGTAAAAAGCACTAAAAAGATCCAAAAAATTCTAGAACTAAATCAAGTATAATTCTTATGTAATTCAATGAGCTGAATCCGAATCCATACCTGGTTTAGCTCGAACATCATTACAATTTGCAATCGTAAATATTGCAGTAACTAATGCAAATGAAAAAAAAAAATCATGTTTCATTAAATTTATTCCTTAAATATTTTGTTCCACTGAATTTCAGTCTCTTGTCGATTTATTTGGCAAACCTTAAAATGTGTAGATGGGGAAAAATCGCTTCAAATCAACTAAATCAGTTATATTTTTTTAGTACATTAATACGCTGAATCCAAATCTGACGTCAGTTTAGCTTTTACACCCACTAACTTTGAGTAAATTGATCTAAATTTGAAGACGCGAGATGGAAGACCGACATCTAGGATTTTCAAGAGAATCAGTACACAGAGGTTCCGAATCTGGAGCCGTTCCGTGCAATTGCTGTTCTCCCTTAACTCCTAGGACAGAATGTCACGATAAAATTTTCGGGTTACTTCACCTGTCAGAGATGTTGAATACTCTCTTCGAGGTGTCATTCCTTTGTACGCAAGGCAATATATATTATATATAAATATAATACATATAGTTTCTGGTCGGGAACCTTCATCAATTGCGCTTCCCACAATTGAATGCCCTCTCGAACTTAACGAAATGCATCAAATGCATAAAGAAGTGTTCGAGAGGACATTCAATTGTGGGAAGCGCAACTGATGAAGGTTCCCGACCAGAAACAATATGAAATTAGATAAATTACCAGCTCTTAGGCTTCTTCGCCTAACTGATGAGACCCAGAAAGGTCGAAAGCTAAAGTGGGATCAATTACAACATCCAAAGCGATGTTTCGCCGGATAGTAGACCCGATGTAACCCAGTTTGCCCGCCGCAAAGATTTTAGCGCTTGAGAAATTTGACAAAGTCAAAGATTTGGAAAAATTCTTCCGTCCGACCGTCATTTCAAGTTTGCTATCTTTTTCGCTGCAAAGCTACCCTGCTCAGGGTACTTTCCCTGACTGAAGAAGACAAACAGAAGTCGAAACAAGCTAAACTTTACAGTGTTTTTGTAACACAAAGAATACCTTTGCTTTGCAGCGAAAAAGATAGCAAACTTGAAATGACGGTCGGACGGAAGAATTTTTCCAAATCTTTGACTTTGTCAAATTTCTCAAGCGCTAAAATCTTTGCGGCGGGCAAACTGGGTTACATCGGGTCTACTATCCGGCGAAACATCGCTTTGGATGTTGTAATTGATCCCACTTTAGCTTTCGACCTTTCTGGGTCTCATCAGTTAGGCGAAGAAGCCTAAGAGCTGGTAATTTATCTAATTTGATATTTTAGTAGTTCAAGAAGTGATTCTACAAAGGAGAGAACGAAGTTTGTTCAAATTTCCAAACCGACACAAAGTCTGTGACAGTGTCCTGGATTTCCCGTAGTTTTCACAAATCCTAGAAGAGACATCGCACGAATTTTGAGTTTGATGTTTTCTCTTTTTCTAGAACTTTCTAGAAACAATATGTATTATATTTATATATAATATATATTGTCTTGCGTACAAAGGAATGACACCTCGAAGAGAGTATTCAATATCTCTGACAGGTGAAGTATCCTGAAAATTTTATGGTGACATTCTGTCCTAGGAGTTAAGGGAGAACAGCAATTGCACGGAACGGCTCCAGATTCGGAACCTCTGTGTACTGATTCTCTTGAAAATCCTAGATTTCGGTCTTCCATCTCGCGTCTTCAAATTTAACGAAATGCATCAAATGCATAAAGAAGTGTTCTAGAGGACATTCAATTGTGGGAAGCGCAACTGATGAAGGTTCCCGACCAGAAACAATATGTACTATATTTATATATAATATATATTGTCTTGCGTACCAAGGAATGACACCTCGAAGAGAGTAAATTGATCTAGTTCGAGATTTTTTTTCCATTTACATTATTGCAATTTTTGCGAATTTTAGAGATTTTCAGCGGTATTTTCCAATTTACTTTGTAGGGTGAGCAAGCTAAACCAACTTCGGATTCGGATTCAGCACATCAAAATACATCTGAAATGTATTTGACTTAGTTCTAGAAAAAAAATTCGTTTACATAACTGCCTTTTTTACAACTTTAAGCAATTTTTAGCTTTTTTGGGATATAATCAAATTCTGGAGGTGTACGGATGAAACGGATCTCGGATGGATCTAGTCAGTGCACAGACCAGTTATTTTTGTGAGCCGATAAATCAAATTAATAAGTATTGATTTGTTATAATAATGAAATAACAACAATACAATTATGGATAATGGTTGAGTTACTATACAATTGCATTGTTATTGCCCTATATAAGTCCCTTGTTAATTAACGCATAACAGTTCAAACAACTATTTAGACAACAAACGTATTTTCCAGACAACCGATACGTGATGCCACACATCCCTTAACGGGTCGAATATACGAAAATTCAGTTGAATTAAGAACCAAGTTCGCTTTAAAAGTCTATGAATAATTATCTGCAACTCAATACATTACTCATTGGCAATGCTTATTATGCGTCATATAATGTTATAGTTGCGTTTTCTTTGAAATCATAAGATGGTGCATTCGTCCATATATTCTCAATACTGAATAAATACTAGTGCAAACATATTATTACATTTGAGGTCCGTTAAGCTAGCGAGGACACTATAGCGGAATCCAAAATAAACCATACCATAATTTTTTACTAATTTTTTACCGGCATAAAAATTTTTTACTCCGAAACCCAGCTTAACGTTTAAGCTAGCGGAAGATTTTATGACTTCAAGAGGAAAACGGATATCGACCTAATTCCACCGCCATAATTTTTTACTGGTCGAGTACTAGAAGAAGGTTTATAGTGGTTATCGCAAAATCCACCCCCTACCGCTCACCACCCTTAAAATTTAGTTTTGTTAATCTAGTAGGTACTTTATAATGGAATCAAAAATAAAATATATAATAATATTTTACTTATGTAACTTTTTAACTAATTCTTTACTGTCATAAAAAAATTTTACTTCTAAACCTACCCCTAGACCACCTACCCCAATACCTTAACGTTTAAGGCAGCGGAATATTTTATAACTACAATAGGAAAAGAGCTATCAACCTAATTCCACCGCCATAATTTTTTACTCGTCTAATACTAGAAGAAGGTGTATAGTGGTTATCGCAACAACCACCCTCTACCCCATACAATCTTAAAAATCTAGTTTTGTTGTGCTAGGGGGTACTTTAAACGCAATCTAAAATAAAGTGTACCATAATTTTTTAGTACTTAAACTTTTTTACCGCCCTTCATTTTTTTTCAATTCAGAATAACAACTTAGAATTTTTAATAAAAGATCACACTATTTAACTACGTTAACATCAACTTCCATTTTCCTTAGTAAGATTTCAAATGTTATATATTATTTTATAACTTCAGTGGAAAAACAGCTATCGATCAAATTCTACCGCTATAACCGCTCAAACATTAATAAAAGTCAAATAAATAATTGATTTCGCAGAACCTAACCTAAAGCCCCTAAATTAAAATTTTAATGATGATCTTACACAAAAATCTACGAAAAACACTTCTAAATGATACCTTACATGCTATTTCTAATAGAATCTTCAAAATAAAACTTTTACTTTTACTATATATCAGACTATTCAATTTTCTATGAAGCCTCTATTAAATTCCCTGCTCAACATCTCAAGTTTAAAGATCTTTAACTACAAACCTAATTTTATACTGCAGTAAATTGGTGTTTTACCAAAGTACATAGCCTTTTAAACATCTGTCTTGCTCAAAGAAGCTATCAAATAAAATAAATTAAAATCCAGAAATGCTTTTTAATTTGGAATTACTATTGTGACGGGAATTCATCCGATAATTCGTAGAAGGGGCATTCATCGTCTGGCGCCGCGAGGTCGGCGGCTTACTTTGATGGCGTTCTCGGAGAATCTAGTCTCGTCTCAGTGACTTTTTGACGTTCTGTAGAGTTCCCAGTGTTAATTTTATTCCTCAGCATCTGTTTTTCTATCCGTCTCAATATCTATTTATATACTATAGCTTAAATTATTCTAAGGTCACCTCACTATACCTCTATAATACTATTTTTGAGAGACTATTGATATTGAAAAAAATCGATTTCTAGTCATAAGTTTAATACCGTTAAGGTCACTTAAAGATTATTATATAATATTTTCTATTTTGGGGAAATTCTTTTGTAATTTTATATCACAATATGGAAGAAATATTACGTTACAGGAACATAAAATCTCTTCATACTTTTATTGTATATAATTATAGTTCTACTCACAACTCTCTTGAAGGTACTGTTAAATTAGCTTTACCCAATGAATTGTTATCTTTAGTCTGTTGAAGCTGAAGAACAGTCATAAGTACAAAATTGTAAGAAAAATTATAAAAAAAAAATATATCCGATTAGTATTATTCCCCGTAATGAACTTCAATTTTTCTGCCGCCAAAATCATTTCAGATCTAAATCTTTAGGCCCACTTTTATTTTTGTATAAATTTAATTCTTGAATAGTTTTTCAAAAGAAATTAAACTGTATTATAGTGGCTATTCGGTATTAGAATTATTCGCCAATCATTACTCTAAATTCCACTAGAACATTAATTAGTTTATTTTTTTGGTCATCTTTCATCTAATATTTCGATCAAAGGTGTTTTGTTGACCTGATTTTTCTTTCAAAATCCTTGTATTTTTTTAACTCAAGTTTTAACCATTGAAAAATTAAATACCTTAATCTAATCGCATTTTGACGCCACCTGTTATGTGTCCGAATAAAAAATAATTTGTTAAATAATCACGTTTGTTTGTGTTAACCACATAGTATTTCATCTAACTAAATCGTTTCTCGTTAGAAAATCTCAATAATTTTTATGTACTGAAATCTGGATCTTAGGCAGTTTCTCAAGAAGCAAATTATTTCGATTATTTCAAATTATCGATACCTATGTCCCAACAAGATCAAGAATATTTCGAAGCCTAGATAATCTGCAGATTAAAACATACTAATGATTTGGACTAGACCTATCTCAAAACAAAAAGTGGTAGTACTCATTAAATTTAGGATGTTTTTTGTCTGTAATGTAAACCTTCGGATGTACGGATTTATAATTATAACGGATTTTTCACCGTTTACGTTGTCTGCAGATCAAGCAAGAGTAGATGCACTTCTTATGATCCTACGGTTTTCCTTTATTCTTATTAGGGACCAACAGAATGTACCATCAATTTTTGATCAATAAATATCAGTCAGTAGACAACACATTGAAATATTGATATGAAACACCATAATTCACAAGTAATAATTAAAAATGGCGAAATCAGTCATTTATATGTAGCCCACCTCAATCATACAACAAATGTAAATCATGAAATAAAGGATTGTTGTAATTTTCACAAATTTCTGACGTTTAATAGCTATTCGACAAATACTGATCAATTGTATATTTAGCTTCAAACATGGACGTGTGGAAAAACCTGCCGTGAGCCTACAAAACTTCCTATAAATTTGCTGACCAAAATTTTTTCTGATTTTCACCTCTTTCTAGGACATTTTTCTGTCTGATTTGCCTTTCTCTAGGACAATTTTTTTCTGATCTGTCATTATTTAACTTAAATAAAGTCTTCGTTTCTATCATCTTAGGGAAAACAGTTAATTCGTAGATTTAAACGATTAACAACAGCAGCAATGGAGAACAGTGAAAAAGATGCATTTCAGCGATCAAAATTTTTCCCAAAATTATCTTAATAGATTTTATATACCATGTGTCACAGATAAAAGCAACTTCTTGTGGATTTCCGAAATGGGAAAATATGCAGAGTTGCTTAAATAAGTAAAAAGGTGCACTAAAAATAAATAAATTCAATAAATTTAATTAATTTAATTATTAGTTTTCTACTAGCGACTACGGGCATCGATTGACGTTTACAAAGTTCTTCTAGATTTTTTGCAACCATAGCCAACTTTCTTATTTATGGCCGCCATATTGGAGAGTTTTTCAATTATATATAACAGGCCTTCTATGGGTGACAGAAAATGTAAGTTAAAAAAAAGCAATTTTTCATTTAGTTGGCTTTGAAACAAAATGCCGTAATTGTTTTTTTTAACTTCACCAAAAAAATAAAAATAAAAGTATTGTTTTATTTAATACTAGCCGTTACCCGCGGTTTCACCCGCGTATGGAATGTTCAAGCTTTCGCAAAAAGGAATAACTTATGAAAAATATGGATTAGCCTAAATAAAAAAACTTGTTTAAACCACCTTACTTAACTATAAATCCACCAATCCCGAATATATTTCACGCAAACTGCAAGTACTTATGGCCGACCCTATATAAGAGTTTTATCCAACATTTTTTTTAATCACCTTGAATAACTGTAACCCTACTCCCCCCTATATTGCAACCATCCTGTATATGCTGCTGTTTATTTGTCACCCAATATAACTTTTTAAACACCTGACTATAACTCTTCTCTACCCTATATGTCAGCTATGCAACTGCTTATGGTCTATGCTGTATAACAATTATTGCTGATATTTTTTGAACCACTTTTAAATGACAATTTCTCTTTACCCTATATTCTAATGACCCTTTATATGCAAGCAGCTTTTTCAAACACTATGTTAAACCCACTTTAATACTATAATCTTGCTTCGCCCCATATTTCAGATATTCCATATAGTTGAATACAACTGTTCATGGTCTACCCTACATAAGAATTATTTTTTAACGTTTTACATCCACCCTGATTGGGGTGTCAGAAATTTAAAAACACAGTTTTGCACCCTAACACCAAACTTTTATTTAAAAAGTCACCCAAACTGCAACTGCTTATTGGCCACCCTACATAACAATTTTATTTAACATTTTTTTAAACTGCTTTGTATAACTAAGTCTACTTCCATCTACATTAAAACCATCCTGTATACACTGCTGCCAATTTATCAAACATTACAACTTATTTTTGAACCACCCTGTATAACCATAATTTAACTACAAAATATTGCAACCACCTTATTGTGCATTATAACTCTACACCACCAAATATAACATTTTTTAAACAGTTAACTATAACTCTGGTTCACTCACTATTTTATATATAAAACTGCTTATGGACTACGCTATATAACTACCCTTTAAAGTATAATTTGTCTCAACACTGAATTTCAACCACCTCTTATATGCAGCTGTTTCTAACATTGTGTTAATCACACTGTATTAACTACAAATTTACTTTTATCCATGTTTCAGACATTACATATATTCAACAGCTCATGTTTTATCCTACAAAAAAAATCCAACCTGTTTAACTATAATTCTACTCCACCCGGTATATAAACAACCTTGTATAGGCAACTACTTATCGGCCACCCAATATTAAATTTTTTGTACCATCCTGTATAACTATAAATCCATTAATGCACAATATATCTCAACAAAACCGCAACTGATAATTGTGCACCGTATATAACAATTTTTTACGGCATGTTTTTGAATCCCCGTATACTTATTGGTTAACGAATATAACATTTGTTAAATAATTAACCATAAAACTTTTCCACCCTATATTTCAACTATCCTATATTTGCAACTTATTATGAACTACGCTATTTCACAATTTTTCATCATATTTTTTCTACGACATTATAAAGTATAATTGTTCTTTATTCACTTCATTTAAATCACCCTTCATTAACAAGTTTTTATAATCTTGTTTGAATCACACTGTATAACTATGTTTCAGGAATTCCATAAGTGCAACTGCTATGTAACAACATTTTTCTAGCATTTTTTACCCACCCTGTATAATTATAAATCTACACCACCCTATATTTCAACAACCTTTTATATGCAACTACTGTATGCCACCCTGTATCCTTTGAATCCTACCCCACCCTATATTTCAACCATCCAGTAAATGGAACAGCTTGTAGATCATTACATTACTTATTTTTTAAACCCACCTGTATAGCTGTAATTATACTGCGCGACATATATTTCACCCATCTTATATATGCATGTGCTTCAAACACCCTGTATAAACAACTGCTTCTAATAGTTCTTCAACCCATAACTAAAATATTTTATGAACATAATTCAAAGATCCTAACTGCTTACATTTTATTTATAAGTTTTTTTATACAAATTGTAAATATTCTACCCTTTTTCAACCACTTGGTTATATATGCAGATACTTATAATTTTAATATAATTTTTAGATTTTTTAAGTCCATTTAATTCTACTCCGCTCCAAGGTTCCTATATACAGAACACCCTGTAAAATTACGCTTTTTATATCAGTTAATTCTTTTGAAATCGAAACATGTTACATTAGCACATTCCGAATTTTGAATAAAAGCTAAGCTGATGCTAGTATATAGTATTGTGTGCATGCGGTGGAACCAATTGAGTAATTATATTACCTAACATGGTAGAAGTTTTTTCGCTATATATACCGTTTCTGTCAATTTGGGGAGATAAAATATCAACCAGATTTTAAGTCAAACTATAGGCTATTGAACAAAAAAGATTCAGGAAAATCAGTTCCGTAGTGCTTACGTGATGCCCGAACAAACAAACAAACATACAAACAATCAAACAGACAAACTTACAATTTTATAATAGTATAGATTTAACTCGAAACAAAAAATTAAAATAAAAACCGATCACAAAGTCTTCACTAAATCAAATTAAGTTGAAAAGTTGAATGTTGGAAAATGCCATCATTATTATTAACGCATTTTTCTTATTAACCGATGACGCTGTGTAAACTATCAATGTTTTTTATGTTTTCAATAAAATTCTTCACAATTTTGCGTATATTTTCAAAAAAAGAATTTTCTTATACTAATTTTTATAAAGACAATAAATGAAAAAACCTTCATGTTTTTTTGATGGTTAACATATCAGAATAGTAAATCTGTATATTTAATATTTTAAATTGTTTTGCCTTTCAAAGTATAATTTCCGGAAACAGAGCTTCAATTTTTTACTGTAATATAAATTATAAGTAAGAGGCTGAGCTCCGTTCAAGTACACGGTTGCCAAGCGATCCAATGCAACACTATAATTTAATTGTAGCAATCCCGATATGTGATTTAAATATTACCAGTATAAACCTTCTTCTAGTATGTGACGAGTAAAAAATTACGGCGGTGGATTAGGTCGATAGCTGTTTTCCTCTTGAAGTTATAAAATATTCCGCTGGCTCTAACGTTAAGATGTGGGGTAGGTGGTACAGGGGTAGGTTTAGAAGTAAAAAAAAATAAGTAGTAAAAAATTATGATATACTTTATTTTTGATTCCGTTATAAAGTACCCACTAGATAAACAAAACTAAATTTTAAGTGTGGTGAGGGGTAGGGGGTGGTTTTTGAGACAACTAATATAAACCTTCTTCTAGTACTTGACGAGTAAAAAATTATGGCGGTGGAATTAGGTCGATAGCTGTTTTCCTCTTGAGGTTATAAAATATTCGTTTAAGTTAGCGGGGAAGGTATAACGGAGGTGGGTCTCGGAGTAAAAAAAATTTATGGCGGTAAAAAAATAGTAAAAAAATTATGGTATAGGTTATTTTGGATTCCGCTATAGTGTCCCCGCTAGCTTAACGGACCTTTACATTTGGTGCATGCGCTAGAAAACAATAAATTCTGTGTGATTCAACATCCTTGAGATTTGTTTGGTGTTTATTCAATTTCCCTCTTTATAACAGGAAAAAACATTTAGCAGATTTTTGGCCTTAGTATAAGCTTTTCAGTGAAGTCAGGTGAGTAGTTTCTAGGTGATGGTGTACAAACAAACAGACAACTAATATCTAATATAAAAACAAAAATTCTATCAAAGCAAATTATTGAAAACCATTCACTGAGAATAAAAAATGTACCTTAGTATAAATAGTTAGAAAGCCAGAAATGGTAAGGAAAGAAATTTTGTACAAATGTAAAGAATGTAAGAAAGTGCATAAAATGGATTTTTACATGTCTACGGAAATGATATATCCTAAACTAACAAATATAGTTTTGATTTGACCAACAAATAAAAAATGGGATATGATTAACTAAGGACTATCAAGAAATAATAGTTTAGTATAGGAAGATAAATGAAAGCAATTAAATGAAAAATTTAATAATAATAAGAATTAGTTAAATAAATTACGTTCTGGGATATAATATATATGTATGTCAGTAGAATTTGGTCAAAATGCAATAAAATTTAAACAATTTAATTTAAAGACAATTATTTAGAATGATATTTAAAAGCTCTCTCCTAAATTGATTAACAGACTGCTGCAAAATGAAATTCATGGAGTAGAAATAATAATAAATATAAGTAATTAATTAACATAAGGTAAGGAAATAAATATAGTACCTTGCGAAAATATTTAAGGACTACAGAATACAAAAAATAAAAAATATATAGAAATTTATTTTAATACTTCTTAACAAATAACAATTAAGTTCTTTTAATTATCTTCTTCGGAAAATATTGAGAAACAATGGTTGTACATATACACCAAAATACAAATGTTTCAATGTTTTATTCAATGGACTTGAAATCTGATTATTTTATTCACATTTTACATAATTCCCATTCAAATACATACAGAGTTAGATACAAAAAATGTTCCTGAAGCAAAAAAGTCGCTAAAAATCTGAACAAGTGAAAATTTGGAGTAAAGCAGGGAGATGATTGTCTAAATAGGTTTACATTCTGAAACAAAATTCGTTGTCACATTTGCCCATTCATCCTTCTGTTTTCAAAAATCTGTGACAACCTTCAGTTAATCGCCGACAATCTTCTGATTAATGGAGAATTGTAAGTAGTGGAGCGATGTGCCATGTAACACGTGATATCCGACCTCATGTCCAAAATCACTCTTCAAGAAATTCCTAACACTAGGTCAGTGACGCATAACATGGACTATAATTGTTTAAAATAAAACATCATCTGTTGGTAATTTATGGGAATCTAATGCTATGCTCCAGATGGAGCCTAGGGGCACGCGTTATCACCAACGGAATCGCTGCACATGTAAGCGAACTTGCGATTCTACTCCCACATCATGCCTCATTGAATCTTACGACTGACTACTCAAAGTACTTCAGTTTCAGTTTTTCTGATATTATTGTTACGAAATTTACCTAAGCCGGCAATGGTTACATTCCAACACGACATCGATCGCTGAGAGGACAAAAAATTAGTCTCGAAATAGCTCGGTAACTGTAGAATTGATACTGGATTGTACGAGAGGATTCGATGCTGATTTTAAAAGAATCGCAGCAGGCAGTTAGTGCGGCGAAGAGCTTATGTGGTATTATTATTGTGATATTCAAATCAGCTGTTCTGTATATTTGATGCAAATAAAAGTTTCTAGAAAGTGAGAGTGAATATTAGTTTTTAAATTTTAATTGAACCCACGTAGTTTATAACAAATTTGGTGATCATAAGTAAAGGATTAAGTGAAGTTAACATCATAGATTAATTTATCGGCCAAACTCGAAGCATGACGGAATTAGAAGAAACTACCAAAAAAATATTTAACAGGTTACGGATGGACTAATCGAAAAAATAATTCAAATTCTAAAAAAAAACGTGACAAAGAGAAGAAACAACATCAAGAAGAAATCCAGCAAAGGTTAGTGAAATCTTTTGATAAAAAACATAAAATTGAATTAGAGAATCTGGTAACTAATATAGATGAGAAACAAGAAAATCTTGTTTCTACGATGAAAAGCGAACAACAAAACCTTGTTTCCACGATGGAAGAAAAACAACAAAATTTATTGCAAGGATTATTCTCGAAATTTGAAGAAAAACAAGAACTAATTGAATTAAAACACAAAATGATTTTAAAGTAACTGAAGAGAACAGACAACTGTAATTTGAACAATTAATGCCAATAGTATCGCAAGTTAATGACATCGTTAATGAACGAATGCAAATAGTGGAATCAGACATAAGAGAAATAAACGACGACATAAAGGTCATAAAAAATACCGTGGATACTCTTGAAACCAAAGTTTATCAGATTGATTCCATCCAGAACTAGGTAAAAGTTGAAATCAGTTCAAATAAAGACGCAGTACACAGTGAAGTACAAGACAAAGTGGAAACAGCAATAAAAAATTTCAACAAGATTTGCAGAGATGGAAGTACCAGAACACCTTGAATACCAAAGGTTCCATTAGCAAACCACCCACATTTGATGGCAGTTCACCTTGGCCCATGTATAAACGGCAATTTGAAGCCGTGGCTATAGCAAATGTCTGGGATAACCAAGAAAAATCTACGTCTCTTGTAATTTCCTTAAGAGGTCCGGCCTTAGAACTCCTTCAAAGCATTCCAGTCGATGAACAAGGCAATTTCCACAAGATCATCGCCATCCTGGACAAGAGATACGACAATCAATCCCTGAGCCAGGTATACCAGGTGCAATTAAGTGGGAAATCGCAAAAATCCGGAGAAAGCCTTCAATAATTCGAAGCAAAGATCAGACGCTTAGTACACTTGTCTTACCCAGATTTTAAGTAAAGGCAGTCATGAACATGTCCAAACCAAGAGTGCGAGCATTTTCCTTCAGCCAGGACAAACTACCGGTGTGGACGGACAGGACACTTTCAACGTTACTGTCGAGTGAGGCCATCTGAACGATAACCGACCAGGGGCAACCAACAGAAAAGCCACATGTCCAGGGACCGTCACCAGTCAGCATAAGTCGCCAAAACGTTATGGGGGATTTTGCCGAGATAGCAGCAGCCTAGTCATCAGAGGCTCCATCAAAGGCCGAGAAATTACCATCACCATCAACACCTGCGCCGCTGTGTCCATTGCCAAGCCCAGAGTTTTGAAGGCATCGGATCTCTGGCCAATTATCAACAACATCCAGTTCAGAATAGTCACCGGCGAGTCCTGAGCGGGTTAACATGGAAGAGGTGCTTAGTATATTTTGATAACATTCTGGTCATGGGTCATACATTCGACGACAATCTGGAGAACCTGGATGAAGTATTCTCTAAAATAAATAAAGCCAACCTGCGACTCAACCCGAAGAAGTGTTCCTTGTTCCGAAGAGAAGTAGAGTTTTTGGGCCACGTCGTTTCCGAGTCAGGAATCCGCACGATAGAAGCCATTCGTGATCGGCCAGTCACAAGAGTCCGAAGCTTCTGGGGCCTCTGTTCCTACTACAGGTGGTTTGTTGGGGGATTTGTTACCCTTGCTTCGCCTCTACATCGGCAGACCACTGAGAAAGAGAACTTCCGTTGGAAACAGGATTACAAAACATCATTTAGACGACTGAAGGCAGCACTATGTTTCAGCCCAATCCTAGCGTTTCCTACACAGTCCGGCAAGTTCATTTTAGACACAGACGCCAGCAACACAGGTTTGGGGCCGTCCTCTCCCAGGTGAAAGATGGTAAAGAGAGGGTGATCGAGTACTACAGCTGTGGATTCTCGAAACCGGAGAGAAAGTATTGAGTTTCCAGAAAATAACTTCTTGCAATAATAAAGGCTGTAGACCATTTCCACAAAGACCTCTATGGTCGTCATTTCATAATCCGCACAGATCATGCCGCCCCTAAATGACTGCTGGACATGAAGACACCGGAAGGACAACTAGCCAGGTGGATGGAGAAATTACAGCAATTCGATTTCAAGGTGGAACACTGTGCCGGCTGTTTGCACAATAATGTCTATGCCTATCCAGAAGACCCTGTAGAGCAGAATGCGGACATTGTCTGAAGACGCAACAGCGAGAGGGTATCTCCATCAGACAAATCCGAGTGCAGGCCAATGAAGACTGGAAAACGGAACAGTGCATCTAGGACCAAATGGCTGATTCAGACATCGAACCAATCTTGTCACTCAAAACGCGAGGGACACTCAGGCCACGATGGGACGAGGTAGCTAGATACTCGGGCGTGCTGAAATCGTTATGGGCCCAATGGGACTCTCTAAGAGTAGAGAATGGAGTGCTCAAGCGAGTTTGGGAAAGCACTGATGGCGGTAGTTCCTAAGAAACAGGTAATAGCCATCCTGACCGAAGTACATGATGGGATTACCGGGGGCCATGTGGGCATGAACAAAACCCTAGACAAAGGTCGCCAGCGATACCACTGGGTAAATTAATTAGAAGACGTGAGAGCTTGGTGCTGAAAATGTGAAAGCTGTGCAGCCAGTAAGGTCCCGAAGACCCGGACCAAGGGCAGAATACAGCAGTACAATGTGAGCGTCCCATTTGAGAGAATTGCCATTGATGTCGCCGGTGCGTTTTCCGAGTCTGAGAGGGGGAACAAATACATTCTGGTCGTAATGGATTACTTCAGCAAATTGCCTGAGGCATATGCGGTAACAAACCAAGAGGCAACGACGGTAGCGACGGTGCTAATAGAACAGATAGTTCAGCAGGTTTGGCGTCCCGATGGAAATACATTCATACCAGGGGCGTAACTTCGAATCCAATGTATTCCCGAAGGTCTGCACGATGTTGGGGATCAGAACTACACCATTGCACCCACAGTCAGACGGAATGGTGAACAGATTCAACAGAAATTTGGATCCACACGTTTTCAAGGTCGTCAGCAGTAACCAGCGAGATTGGGATGAGCATATTCCCCTATTCCTGTTGGCACATCGCTCAGCCGTACATAATAGTACACGCCTGTCTCCAGCCAGGGTCCTATTCGGAAAAGAGCTGCGATTACCCTGCGATTTGGCTTTTGGCTCCCCCGAAGAACCTTACCAAGACATCGGCGATTATGCCGACCAGCTCCGACATAACATGCTAGCAATACACGAATTAGTCAGAACGCAGATGTTGGCCACCAGTGGCCAATTCAGTCGGGTTCCAAGAGAGGGACAAAGTCTGGCTGTACAACCCCCAAGAGAGCAAAGGTAAATCTCCAATGCTTACACCCGCCTGGGATGGTCCATACGAGGTGGTCAAGAGGCTTAATAACGTCGTCTGCCTTCATACGTTAAAACCCCAGGGCTAAGTTGAAGGTGGTCCATTTTGATCGACTCGCTCCACTACCATGGAGAGGATGTTTCTGACCGGGACGATCAGAATTAAAGAGTGTGTTAAGAAATTTACCTAACCCGGCCCTGGTTTTATTACAATACGAAATAGATCGCTGAGAGGACAAAAAATTAATCTCGAAATAGCTCGGCAACTATAGAATTGATACCGGATTGTTCGAGAGGATTCGATGCTGATTTTAAAAGGAGCGGCCCATCATCGCAGCAGGCAGCTTATGTGGTTTTATTAGTGTGATATTCGAATCAGCTGTTGTGTATATTTGATGTATTTAAAAGTTTCTAGAAAGTGAGAGTGAATATTAGTTTTCAAATTTTAATTGAACCGACAGAGTTTATAACATTATGAAGGTTTTCAGAGGTTTGCTAAAAATTTAAAAGAATACTTCAGGAAGCATGTGACGGATAGACCACTCCACTGTTCAAAACTCCACATCTTTCAGAAAACTCCAGCGATTTGGTGCATGAAAATTTAAGAATTTCTAACAACCGATATCCAAGAGTGTGTGTGATGTGATAGCTATATATTAATTAATACTTTTCTAGATAGAAAGTCAAGTCAAGTGATGCAAGCCAATTATCAATGCGACATCACCGTTCCACTAACCTCTGGGAAAAGCTTCTTTTCAATATAAAAACACAATGACATAACGGAGTGGTATAGCTGTCTCTATATATATTAGCTGTCGGTTTTTAAAATCCTGCTCTTCATGGCGTTAACCATAACATCATGACTCACGTGTCTTATATATGTTAGAATAAAGACAGAGGGTAGGGGTTTGTAAATCTTAATTCATGCGCTTCACTCGAAGAAGCAATTCTCAATTGATTCAACAGTAGTATTAATGTAATTTTCTGAAAACGCGAAAGGTGGAACAAAATTCCTGAAAATGAACCGATAAGGAATTAAATAAACTGATCTCAAATAAAAATAATTTGGTCAAGTGCGAGTTGAACTCGCATACTAAGGGTTCCGTACCACCTTCAAGATTCTATCTAATATTCCAGTTTCAGACAAGCAGGGAATGGGTGCATTTTCTGATACTTACCCTAATATCTTTTAAAGGAAGCTTTTTAAACTTTCGTTTTCCACACATAGACTTTTTATTTTATCTGCTTTAAGATTCGGTTGATTTTTATAAGAATACATATGTATTTAATTTTCGAATTTGGCCCCCAAAAATTAACATTAGAATTTTACTTTACTAATAAACTTTCAGGTAAGCCTTTTATAATCTACTGTCTGAATTTTGAGGCTCTGTAGGTTGGAAGATAAAGGGCAAAATAGGTCAAGTCTTATATTATAAATTATTAAATCTGTTATTCAAATTATTTAAAAATACAAATAAAATATATTTTTCAAAATGTAAATAGTGTAGTATCTAATGTGGGAATTACGTCGATGTTTAATATTTTTGTTAATATCTTTTAAACAAATGATTTAAAAATATGATATATTTGTAATTCACATAATGAGTCTTTTATCTGATATATTACATGATGCGTTTGAAAATTGGATTTTTTTTCCATTTAATTGTATAATTGTCCCCAAAATTACTATGGGTGTTTTCTAATAACTTTTATAATAAATTTCAAGTAAGTCCCAGTGCTCCTAATTATTTTCAAAATTTTAGGTAGGTTTCAGAAATAAAGCGAGAAATCAGATTTTTTTTCCTTCTTTATGTTAATATCTTGTAAACAATTAATTTTAAAAATATGAAAAATATATATTTGTATTCCACATAATGAGCCCTTTCATTTGATGTATTGCATGATGCGTTAACAAAATATTTTTTTATATTCTGTTTAATTCTATAATTTGGCCCCCAATATTAATATTAGGGATTTCTTCGTATTTTTCCTGTAAACAAAAAAATTTAGGTCTTGTAGTTTGGGGAATAAAGAGGGGATACTTTTTTAATATAATTTAAAATATTCATTTCAAAAAAATAAAATAATATATTTGTATTATTATTATTTTCCATTTAGTTCTATAATTTGCCCCCCAAATGAATATTATGGGTTTCTCCTTATTTTCCCAGTTCAGGTGAGACGCTATACCTCCATTTTTTTTCAAAAGTTTACAGCTAATGGTTTCGTATATAAGGGGGGAATGGGTAATTTTTTTATATTTTTGTTAAAACCTTTTAATTTATTTATTTTAAGAATATGAAAAAAAAATATTTGTTTTCTTCATAATGAGCCCTTTTATTTCACATATAACATGATGCGTTAGAAACAATTTTAATTTTATATTTTCTATTTAATTCTGTAATTTGCCCCCCAAAATTAAAAGTAGAGATTTTTCCTTATTTTTCCAGTAAACTTCAGGTCAGACCTCAAATTTTTTTCAAAACTTTATGTTTTATGGTTTCGGTGATAAGGGGGGAATGGGTAAATTTTGATATATTTTCGTTATATCTTTTTAACAATTTTTTTAATATGGAAAATATATATTGTGTCCTTAGAATGGGACCTTTCATTTGATGTAATTTGCCCCCCAAAATTAAAAGTAGAGATTTTTCCTTATTTTTCCAGTAAACTTCAGGTCAGACCTCAAATTTTTTTCAAAACTTTACGTTTTATGGTTTCGGTGATAAGGGGGGGAATGGGTAAATTTTGATATATTTTCGTTAATATCTTTTTAACAATTTTTTTAATATGAAAAATATATATTTGTGTTCCTTAGAATGGGACCTTTCATTTGATGTATTACATGATGCGTTTGAAAATTTTTTTATTTTTAAATTTTTATTTAATTTTATAATTTGCCCCCCCCCTGTAAAGTTCAGGCAAAGTTCTATATTCCTTATACTTTTCAAAATTTTAGACTCAGTAGTTTCGCAAATTAGGGGGGTAACGGTCGATTTTTTTAGTTTTTCCCCTCAGAAGTACCCCAAAAAACAAAATTTCTTCTTTTACGATATGTACACTTGGTCGGGTCACCTAACTATACATTGATACCAAATTTCAACCTCTTCCGTCCAGTAGTTTAGGAGAAATTTTCTGTGATGTGACATAGCCAGAAATCCGGAGTGATGTTACAAGGGTATGCGTATATTGTATATACGGAACCCTAAAAATCGTCCTATAGACGAAAACGAGAGCAACCTAAAATTGAATTGAGCCGCATTTATTGTTCTAAAATTTGGTGATCTGGATTGTAGTAGGCTTGAGTTTCGTGTTCGCGATATGCAGTTATTGTTCTGAATCGATTCAAATGATTCGACAATGAAGTATATATGATTTTTCTCCTGTTAGACATTGATTAACTTCAGCTTTCGTTTGAATTTAAAGTTAGCAGTTAGAGATAAATACAATGCAGACGAAATAAAAATGGTCAAATTCTGTTCTTAATCCCTGTTTAAACTTAAAGAAAGTAGACTTTTTAATAAAGATAATTTTTAATTAGTAGGTGCATTTACACAGATGTTGGACAAAAGTTCGTTTTTTGTTGAAGACTTGGATAGATTTTTAGGGGTAGTAGATGTTCCAAAATATATAACTACTTTTAGAAATTTGTACCTCAGTTTACATATAATTAATCAACTCGCATTAATTGACAGATGATTGCAGAATTTTTGAGAGATATATATTGTGTGCCACAATGTTACTATATCACACAGGAGATAGCCACAATTAAATGCACTGAAATGTATTGCAATCTTTGCTGGTTATTTACTTTTTGAGTAAGTTGTCTTGAGAAGGAAGAGTTTAGTTCTCAGAAATTAGACATTTAAAATTTCACGTACTATTTGTGTAATTTGAATAATATTTTTTGCAGGTTTCAGTGTGATTACAATATGGAATATTTCAAATGTGGTCAGTTAAAGAGACAAACATATAACTATAAAAAACTGTAATAGTCTTCATTGCAAAATCAGACATGGGAAATGTTCTAAATTTGAAGCAGCAATTTAAACAATATTGTATTAACAGATATTGCTCATTTTTCTTTCATTTTATACGGAAATAATTCAATTTTACATAATTGGTCTAGAGATGACTAGCTATCAAACTGAAGATTGAGTGAAACATATTTTTGAAATCAAGTATATTATCCAAAGGTTGTCTAAGATTATGAAAGATTGCCCCTCAAATTGAAATTTGGCACAACAATTACAACGCTAGGTTTCAATTGAAAAAATGTAACATCCTAATTAAAAATTACAGGAATTATAGACATACAACTGTTTCTCTAAAAGCATCTCCAGAATCTCTTTTTAATTGTCAAAAATTGTAGCGATATAGTTGTAGTTATAATTTATTAAAATATGTTCCCTTATATATATATTCATTTATAAACCACGTTAATAAGTGAAAAATACAACCATTTATTGAACCATGGGCGTCACCAGGCCCAGTGGTGGATTCAATCAGCGACAGAGTATACTATTCAATGGAACGATAATCTTTTCAAACTAATAGCTGGCGATGCCCACGCCTTGGACTAAATCTTATTTTTTTCTAATAACCACACATTTCTTCTTCTTCTTTGTCGCTCTATTGGCCATTGCGAACGCATTCAGCTAGCTTCCAGTAAGAAGAGGTACATACTAAAATGCGTCTGGGATAATCCATCCTCCTCTGCATTAGCAATTTCAATAATTCAAATAGCACCAATTTAAAATCTGCCCAGTTTACGTAACGTCGAAGTAGGAATCTTCACTTGTCAACTCTTATGTAAACTCGACTAATGCTTAATTAATATTCGTTGCAAAACTATGTACAGGATTGGGGCAGCCTTTGACTTCCGGCTAAACACGCTCTACACTTATTATAACTATTCACTCTTAGAGCGTCTTCAATCACTTTCTAAGCGTTTATATGACATGAAAAGAATCTGAGAAAAGGGAAAAATCGAATCGGGGGTAATTTCAAAAATCTTCAATAAATTAATCTACTTTTTAAACCAAGGACAAACACACACGTGCAGCCACCCCGAAATCTCTACCGGAAGTCCTACCTCAAACTATCATCAAATTCAGCACACAACCGCACATTTCTTATAGAAAACACAACATTACCACAAAAGCATGACCTGTGATTCATTTTTATTCATGTATTAGATAAAATGTTGCTGAAGTAAGGTCCAGAGTAAAAAAATATTGACATTTACCTAGCTGATCCAATAAATCAGAAATATTGGGTAAACGGTACTTATCATCATCGGTTAACTCATTTAATTTGCGGTAATCAATAAGAATTCTCCATTTTTGTTTGACTGAAGCATCGAGCTTTTTAGGAACAACCCAAACAGGGGATGACCATGGTGAAATTAAGGGTCGTATAATACCTTGATTTAACATATTACTTATTTTAGTTTTTACTTCATTTCGATGAATCTGAGGATACCTATAGGACTTGGTGTAAACAGATTTGGAATTATTAATGTCTATTGAATACTTTATTTCATTGGTCAATGTTAATTTGTCACCTTCTAAGAAAATGATGTCTGAAAATTCTAGACAAAGATTGGTAATCATTTCATGTTCTTCTGGATTTAAATGATGAAGCTGATTCATAAATATTGGAATTAAGATTTAAGATTTGGTCAAAATTATTTATTGGTTCTATAGAAAGGTTTAGTAAATGATAAATATCTAAATAAACTATAAATAAAATTTTCAGAAAATTGTAAACTAAAAAGTTCAAAATAATTATAACAAAGGAAATAACTCTCGACAATAAATAACACATTCATTGTTCATAGGTACCTATACCAGAAGAAGAAAATGTAAACAATTAAAGGTGCTCGTTCTGTACAAATTAATTATCTGGCTGTCTAGTACATTTTTGATGCGGGTGCCAAGCAATAACGAAGTTTGATGATGTAGTAGAAAAGTTCGCAATGCAGGATTTTAGATTTGCTTTATTGTCTAGAGTTAAAGTTTGTTAATGTTTTTAGTTTTTTTGTTTTTTGAACTCCGGTAGTTTTTTCTTTTTTTTTATGTATAACCTTAACAGACCATGACCAGATACCATCGAAAGCCCCAACATTACAGAAGGATACATTTACATTTAAATTGACAGGTATAACTTTACCAACAAAATGAACTGGTACGCCTTGATTTAATAAGCCTAAAATATGGTTAACAAACTGAGCCGACAGACGTTGTGTTGTCCAAACTTTTATAAAGATTGTACAGTTTTGATGACATATAAAAGAAATCATTAAAACACCTGACGTAATAACGGGCACAGTGTAAAGTGTGAATATAGTTGTATACTTTAAGCTTAAATTTGATAACTGCAAACTTAAAACTGTGTTACTTAACAGTAGGGAAGAAAAGACTCTAATTATTTTTATGACAGGTTTATTTAAAATATGCAACCAAATGACAATTTTAGTGGCGGATCTTTGCCCTGTAAACTAATTGTTCCCAAGACGAAATGAATCAGTTTAATGTCAATTCTCTTTTATTAAAACACGTAATAATTCCATTTAATAATTGTGAATTGACCAATATGTTAGGTATATTGGTCGATTTCCATGCACGCATTTCAAGTTTCACAAATCTTGATATATACTGTATTAAACAAGACAGTACTCATAGCAGAAGAAGAAATCGAAATCAGGTAACATACATACAAAAAAAAAACGCGCCGAATTGCTAACCTCTTCTTTTTTGGTGGTCGGTTAAAAATGAATTTTCCTAAAATTTGGGTGATTTTTTTTAATATCTGAGAAATTGACATGCACACTATCGTAATGATGCTTTCGATATTGATGTTTTGTTAATTCGGCACCAAATTTAGAATTAAAAATTATAAACCAATTTTTAATCGATTTAGGTTCCCTTCCGCGTAATAACCTAAGATGATATCGCTCAAGTCTGGCAGACATAAGAAAAGGCAAATTTCTATCCTTACCAGAACTGCTGGGACTTATAAAACCAATATATTATCTTATCAAAGAAAATCCTTAGCGATGAAACTGTTCGTTACTTTCTTTTTGGCAACTTTTCAAGAGGATTTTTTTTAATATATAAAATAATCATTAATCACTACAGTTTCTATTTTTTTTAGTAATTCACCTAATCTGTAATTCAAACAGATCTGGAAATGATCCTGTTCGCACTCTAAATAAAATAAATGAATTACTTCACGCTTTTCCAGTCATGGCTCAAGTAAGACAAACTCCATCGACCCCTCCTTCATTGTCGCCGAAAACTAGAGGGATGCTTTCCTTCTCAATCCCGCTATGCTATAACGCAAAACGGCCTCTTCTGTACCCTTCGCGCCTCGTCTGGGGTCCCAACTAAACCCCTAACTTCAACTGAGATCCCTTTATCGTATTGTGCTACTGCAGAATAACACTTCCAGTTCCGGTTACATATCTGTTGTTTAGTTTGGTTTTTGCTGAAAAAATTTGCTAAAAAAAAAATTAGGATTTAGTATTTTTACAAAATGTTATCTGCAATTACACGCGCTTTACAGTTAGAGACACTTTGCAAAGGTTTTGTATTGTCAATAAAAGCGTGGAATATCAAATTAAATGATTTTTTGCTTAGAAAACCAAGTTGAGTCTAGAAAGTATGTGCTTTAAACTAACAACTTTAACAATTAAAGTTAATAAATAGAAATTAATAACTTAACTGATATACTGCCAAGCGAGTATTTCTTATGTTCTTGGTTATATGTAGTGTTTTCGGATTTAATTAATATAGCATTTTGTCAAACGATGGTTCGGAATATTGCAATTTTTGATTTTTTTACAAACAGAATATAAATAGTACTAGTTCTATATCTATCCAAAAACTCGAGGGCCAGTTCGGTCGTCCAGACAGATCTCACGAGTCAAGTAAAATTATGTACCCGTTCCCAGGCAGCAACAACTGTGTTTCTGTTTTTATGGTCAATATTTTTTGTTTTCAAGTGTCATGTTCAAGACGAATGACCCTTGCGCCAAATCAAGTAAAAATTTTGAGTACAGACTGAGCTGCGCCTAGGCAAAAATGTCCGGCTAGCTTTTGCCTCTAAAGTGTTGCAATTTTACTGCCAATGAATTAGGCGTTATACTGTCACTGAGGTTAGGTCAGGTTAGATTTGTAGACGAAGACTTACTTTTTGATACTAAACTTGGCATTTTAAAGCTCTAATTTAAAATATATTGCAATAGATTACGTGGGTTCAATTCACAAATGTGCACACTCACTTTCCATGTCTTTATTTTTAACGAAAAAAATTAAATAATTCACTGTTTACAAATAATGCCCAATACAACAGACTTTTTCTGTCGGTTCAATCGCATGAGTTTAAACTCAACCAACTAACTAAACTTTTTTATTATTTCACCCGGCTTGATGTGTACGTTGTTTTTTACGAAACGATTAATTTAAAGGGTTTCTTAATTTTTTTTCTTTAACCGCGTAGAATATATTTTATAATAATATGGTTTATCGACATACGTAAAGGTACAAGCACGTATGCAAGCATTATCCCTTAGATATCTCTTTAGCATTTTGTCGTTTGTCTCCCTGTTTCATTTTTTGCATGCTTGTTTGTTTTTGACCTTTTATTGTCCGTTGATTTTTTTGGGCCACTCTCAGTTGATTATTCTTCTGTACGAATTAAATACCATGAAACGCACCAGCATCAGTATATGTTCATTTTTTCTGTGTGCTTAATTTAGAAAAAGCCGCACAGGTCAGTCAGAATGCCTAATAGGTGATAATTGTCCACTACTGTGAGATCTTCGGTTAGATTGTGTTGGCTGCCAGGGATATACTACACGTGATTTCGTATTTTGTTAGAATTAATTTTCCGCCGATTTCACATGTCACTTTGTTCAATTATGTTATTATGTAATTATTTTATTTTTTGGGGGATTTCTGCATTCAGGATGCTACCACCAGTAAATCTTAGGCTATTGTGCGCTTTTAAATTATTAGTAATAGTGGTCGCCCAGTGGTCGAAATTCGACCCTATTTCATGAAATTGTAAAAAGAAAAGAGTTGTGGAGAAATCGGAGAAGTAGATGTAATGACCAAAATTGTTCGCTCATATTGACAAATCTATTGAAATAAAAAAAATGTAATCAAATATGTGTATTCGAAATATTTGTGACAAATGCATGACCCCCGACATTTTTGGCTGGAACCGCTCCTGGCAAAATATTCGATATGATATTTAGAAGATTGTTCTTTGCAACCTAAAAGTTTTCGTCATTTGCGGTTTGAATCAAGTTCAGGAATATTAAAGAAAAGAGGGGACCTACAACCCTAGGAGAACTTAAATATTTAATACATTTTCTATTGTCCGCTGTCTGACAATTTTTTACACATGACCTTCGGAAAGGTTGTGATAATAATATAATAATCAAATAATTAAAATCACATTAAAAACTGAATATTTAATATGAAAGTTACTGCAACGCCTCCGAAAAATCAATACTGATCTACTACATCGATTATTTTACCACTAAACAATAACAACGCTTGCATGCTACTTCCAGAAATACATGCTGTAAGTACAGCATATAACGATCGTCTAGCAGCAACGGCACTGTCAGTTGTTTGGCGTTCACACTATGGACGTAAATAATGAATTTTTATTATATTTTATTTAATGAATGAACCAATATTATAAATGGGTATTAGCATTCTGCACTGAATGTCGTCCGTAGCTATTAAACAAAATAAAAATGAAGAAAATTAGCTGAGAGACAGAGGAGAAAATGGTACCTAATCGTTTTATCTTTGCCTATTTATATATAAATGCCATGATTATGCTGTGAGTGAGGTTCTTGATAACCTGTACTCAACCCCGTCCGTAAATAATTCTTTCAAGAGAATGGCTTCTGGTCTTGTACATCGTTTAAATTAACCGATTATGTGCCCTTCTAGACGCGTTTAAGGGCTCCCTCATAATTGCCCATTGTTCTATTTCACAGAAAGTCTTTAGAAACTCGTCAAATGCTGAGTTTGATTCGAATTTCCCCATTTTTGTTTGATGGCTCTATTTCTGCCACGTCAGTGGGTTGACGTTTGAGTCTTAATAAATAATAAATAAAGACCTCTAGTGTGACAGGTAAGTAGTACTTTATCTTTTTAACGGAATTCCAAAAAAGAGGAGGTTATTAATTCGTTGGCACCTTTTTTTAGATATCCTTTGTGAATATTCAAAACCGGCTTGGGCATTTTTGATGATTTAAACTGCCTTGTATTAAGGAAATGCACAGAAAGGTATCACATAATTTTCTATAACGTAAGATTTACGGTTTTTTAGAAAATCACAGCAAACAATAATTAAGGGACTACATCAATGAATTTTGAGAATATATTTGTTGAATATATGTCTCAAACTATCGCATTCTAATGATTTTTTTAATGTTTTAAAATACAGTTTTGGATCCTACCACCAAATCTTATCTAGAACAATCAAAGTCTTTTCCAAAACTCTGATTTGCCATTTTCCATAAAGATGAAACTTTTGAGTGGTTAAGGCGGTGTTGAGTGTTTTAAATAAAGGTGTATTATGGTACAAGACTGTGTGTTTATACACTTGTGACAAACAAAAAGTTCCATTGCATTTCCATTAGAAGTTTCTTAAACAAATGTACTTTTCGGAGCTTCACAAATTTGCCACGTTTTTCTCTAAGCTGTTAGTGTTATTTATAAGTAATAGTCCAGCGCTGAAGCTCTTACTCTGATTTTAGTATTGTTTTCTCGTTTCTTGACATCGCCTTTTTTAAATTTGGCCTTAGAATATTATTCTGGAAGATTTCCTCCATTTAGTACTCTAGTGAATTTCTCATGCAGCTGTGAATATTTCAGTTGGTATTCTGCTAGGTTCTCTAGATCGTGTGTTGTTAACTGGTTTTATTTAAAAACACAGTTTTTCACCCCCATATCCAAACTTTTATTTAAATACTCAGTTTGGTTTATTCCTTGATGATAACAACTTAGAGTTGTTGAAACGGCGTTGAGTGTTTCAATAAAGGTTTGGTGGTTGAAAAACTGTGTTATTACATTTGGGACACACCAAAGGTTCCGCGGCATTTCTATTAACTGTTTTTTCCATTAACTGTTTACCAGTTGCTGTATTTTAGTGTTAATCATGCTTTTTTACTAATTCTTTATTATATCACGCCATTTATGTTTATTACCATACAGCATATATGCCTTTTCTGTATTGTTCGTTCTGATTTTCTCGAGTACCCGCCATAAATATGTGGTTCTTGCAACATATTCTATGATTTATTATTTGAACTCCAATTTAATACATTTTCTTATGTTTTTTTTGTTGTTGTTGTTTTGGCTTTCATATTGTTATCTTAGGTCTTAGTGTTTAGTTATTTCTCATAAATTTCGATCTTTTGTATTTGTTAAAAATTAATTATTTTTTTGTAAGACTGTAGGAGGTAAAAAATATTCCAGCCTAAATATTGGTAAGCAAACTCTTCTGTCCAAAGAACTAAGAATCAGTTTTATTATTTTCCAAAAGTCTAATTACAACAAAAATAATACTTGGTTCAGAATTGAATTGGTTAGTTGTTTTCTCTTAATAAATAAACACGTGATTAGTAATTTTGCTAACGCTCAGTTATTGAATAGGGGGAAATTGAATATCTCTAAAACAGAAAGTGATAAATTACCCATATAGGATACAAGCTGGGGGTGTGGTGTTTTTATAGAAAATTCATTATTTGCCAGAAACTGAAAAGAAGAAGCACTAGAATTATGATATTAATTCTTTAAATGAATATTATATATTAATATTTTTCGGAAATTTCATTTATGGATAGAGGGTCAGTGGGGGTTGAATTAGTTTCGTCAAAAAGACAGATGCAAGGATGAACATCGGTACATATCTTGCAGTTTTTATATATATTACATATGTCCTCGATTTCTGAATGTCTGGTTTTTTCTGTTTTTGGCCGAGATCCCGTTGGTGTAATCCCAAATAGCTCCTAATTACTACTGGAATCAATTATAATCTGAATAAATATTAAACTCTTAACATAATTACAATAATGCAACCTTTTAAACAATTTTTTACAAGTGATTCACTAAACTTTCAGGATTTTTGTAGGATTAATTTAATATTTTCTTCCAGATGAAATTAATGGCGTTCAGCCTTTTAGTGGGAAATAAATTTTATTAATACATAAGCCGAAAGAGGATTTGTCGAAACTTAATAAAACCGCTTGACCGGTCCTCCTGCAAGGCGGCAGTGCCAAAGGGCCGGCTTGCTACCAAATCTTCCTCGCCTACTTGTATGGCGTGAGATCCTAAAGTTTATCTACACAGACAAAAGCCTACCTAAACCACCATACCCCTCTAAGTTTCGGATAATAAAGCCCGTAGGTTTGTGGTTTTCTCAATTGCCTGTAAATTATAATTAATGTGAGTCCAGCCCGTTCAGGACGATTTGAGCGCTTCCACGGAGCCATAATAAAATTTAATAGATATATACACAAGTGTGTTATTACTCCCCTTTGTTATACTCTTATACGTATGTGTTATATTATTTTCGGAAGTAATTTACGTCGCTTAACCCCGATTTATCAGTTGAATCAACCATGAAATGGGTTCGGAAATTATATGTTAAACCTGTAACACAGTGTTTATTTCCCAATTTAATATTCTCTGTTTACAGAGTGAAATACGGGTTGTACTCGAGAAGATCCAATATTCGGGAAGTATTAATTTAATATGGATTTTGGAATTAGGTCTAGGAGTATTAAAATTGATTAACTATTGTCTGCAAACAATAACATAGACTTCTTCTGTCCAATACAATTTGGTAATAAGTATAGATGTAACAAATGACAGACAAATTCCTTCCTGGAAAATTACAGTTTTACCATATATTATTTCTATTATGGCTGAACATTCTGTCCCGTAAAGGTAGCACAACAAGAAGGCACAATTTTATAAATCTTATAAGGAAATTTGTTAATATTTTTCTGTTGATATGGAAAAGGCCGAGCAGTTTTTAGGTAACGATATTATGATAAATAGATGGTCCCAAAAAAAGAAAATTATTTATTATCGAATATATGATTAAGCATATAAGACTTTACCTATATATAAATAGGCAAAGACAAAACGATTAGGTACCATTTTCTCCTCTGTCTCTCAACCGATTTTTTTCATTTTTGTTTTGTTTAGTAGCTTCTGACGACCTTCAGTGCAGAATGCTAATATTCATTTATAATATTGGTTCATTCATTAAATAAAATATAATAAAAATTCATTATTTACGTCCATAAATCCAAACAACTGAATGTGCCGCCGCCGCCAGACTCAAAACATTGAGTAATTATATATAGAGGGACCAATGCTGTTATATACTTAGAGCATGTACTTCTGGAAGTGGCATGCAAGCGTTGTAATTGATTAGTGGTAAAGTAATCGTTGTATATTATAATTATCCAGGGCGATTCTAGATATATTAGAAATCATTTTTTTCGTGGGTGGCATATTAGCAGTTGCATATATAGGGTGTTTAAAATATAGAGTAGAGTGCAATTATATCTAATAAAATAATTATATAGGGAAGCCCATTTGCGGTTGGATTTACAGGGTTCTTGGAATAGAAGGCGCAGTAGAATTACAGTTATACAGGGTGGTACAAAAAATATTATACAGAGATGTATATCCAGGGTGACGGAAATAGAAAAATATATATAGGAAAGATGAAATATAGGGTGAGAGGAATTATAGATATACAGGATGATGATAAAAAATGTTAGAAAAGGCAATGATTTATAGAGTAGCCCACGAAGAGTTCCATATATATGATGATTGAAATATAGGTCTGAGTAGAATTATAGTTACAGAAGATAGTTAAAAATTTCATAAACAAAAAGAGTAAATACGGTGGCTCATAGGCAGTGGCTTATACAGGGTGGTAGAAATATATAATGAGATGGAATTATTATAATGAGGATTTTAATAAATGTTAGAGAATTAAGTGCAATTATAGTTATACAGGGGGGTTAGAAAAATAAATATGTAGGGTAGCCCATTAGTGGTTGAATTGTTGTCATATTAATTTAAGAATTACGAATTTGAACACAAATAAAGTCCTATGAATTATATCTGAAAAAAAATTGAATTTCGTTACTTATTTGTGGAAGCGAGATGTAAGACCGACATCTAGGACTTTCGAGGAAACTATCACACAGAGGTTCCGAATCTGGATCCGTTCCGTGTAATTGCTGTTCTGCCTAAAGTCCTAGGATAGAATGTCACTATAAAATTTTCAAGTTACTTAACCTGCCAGAGATATTGACACAATTGGTCGAATTTCGACCACTGGGCGACAGCTAGTTATATTAATTTATTGTTACAAATAGTTTCCGCGTGGCCCTCAGTGATAACAGTTAAAACTTTCTTTTTGTTAATTACTAAGTCAATACGCTATGCCCAAAGAGTCAGCAAAAATAAAAAACTGGACATCGGCATAACCGTAACATTGTCGAAAATATACTTTATTCACATATATATTTTCGGTAAAAGTCGTGGAAGAATTTTTTTCTCGATTGAAATTCTATTCAACTGTTAGGTCGTTTCAGAGTTTCAGTGTAGGAGTACTGTGTTCCTTATAATTGGACAAGGGCATATTTTTTCTAAAACACATAGAGAAAATTTTTGCATATTAAAATGTTATTTATGTTTATATTTTCTTGTCAACAACACCAAAATCGAAGTTTCACAGTCGATTCTGACTTCTGATTCTGACTTTGATACGTTTGGTTTTTTCTTTGAATGTACAGCTTTTTATTTCGCTTGTGGTGTTATTCCCATGAAAACATAAAAATAACCAAGAATGTGCCACAAATAACATTTAGAAGACAACAATGTTAATTGTCTGTAAAAACGAATTAGACAGTAAAAACATATGTACATGGTGTTCATGATAGCATGACAACCGATTATTGTTAATTGCGTTTGTAAAGAAATAATTTGTAGTTAGCTAAGGACTTCAGTAATAATTTTTATTTGCTGTCATGTATTTTATATGTTAGACTTGATTGTAATTATAATTTGTTTTGTTTATTTATCGTACGCTAGAATACATTCTCGAAAAGTTCATAACTTGCAACAAAATGAAAATAGGTGTTGATTGATATCGTTTGATTGATATCATTTTATGTTGTCACATATAATTAAAATTAACAACCCTAACAAAAACCTTTGGCTAACTGGATTTTTCAAAATCCTTAATGTTAATTACATTAAATGTTACTGTTTTACTTTTATATACAGATTTCTTTTATCAATAATATGGACTTTGTTAGGCCTATAAATCATGAAAATTGCCCTAAAATAGGAATATCAAAATATTTGCCAAACTGCTGAAATCTCTCCTTAGCTGCAATAATTGCACTCAATAAAAGTAAAAAATATTTAATAGAAGCTAATTTCATCAAATTTGCACAACTTGCTTCTAGATTGCAGATGATGGAAATTGCGAATTTTTAATGTATTTAAAAAAGATTTTGAATTCAACACTAAACAAAAATTTTATTCAGCCTAAATGAAATCCGTTAAATGTCACTTCCTTGACGAAGCATTCACACTAAGGATAGACGAAATTGTTTAGTTTGTCACAAACGACAGAATATGAGACGATATTTCTTAAGTTGAGTGGACCATCGCTCAGACGGTAATGTGAAATCTATCTACTAATATAGTTCATTACTTTAATTATTTTAACACAACTACTTCAAATAAAATGTAAAGCAAAATTGAGTTTTTTTATTTTGTTTAGCAGCCTATGGATGTGTAAAGTAAATGCGAAATTTTTCAAGATTTTGATATCAGATAACTATGGTTTGGGCATAATAGTAAAGTTTGGTTTATTCTTCTAGGGTTTTTGGTACGATTAGGGAGTGAAATCTGCAGATTTAAAGAGTATCAAAGGTATCAAAATCAAAGTGATTGTAATGTTTGAAATTTGGGATTTTTAGAATGAGGTAAGTTGCGAAATTGCTGCTGCTGTAGCCCACAAATTCAAGAAACATTTGCAATAAGACACCTAATCTCATGTTCGAGGAACTTGAAACAATTGGCTTCAGGAGACTTTAAGAAAAGCCTGTGTTTATCAAAATATGAATCAATGTTAATTTCTTCCTTAATTTTTGGCAAGGAGCCGCAATATCATAATACGTATATAGAAGTCACGCAATCAGAATGTTATAGAGTCTATTTTAAGAGAAAATAAGCAGAAGGGTTTGAAGTTGAAAATACCCCAAAAATATCTTTTTTTTTTGTTTTTCGCTTTCATTGTCAAAAATGATGAAGTAATTCAAAACTAATTTGTGTTGAAAACTGAAATTTTTACCTTCATCTCAGTGATAGCTTATGATATTAAAATTAATTGGGCTGAGGATCGATATTATTGAGAAACTAGATTTTGCAGAAATGTAATTTAAATAATTTATAGAAATATTTTATAGAATGTACCGTATTAACAACGATGGTTCGATCAGAATATATATAAAAGAGATTTTGAACCTACATAAAATGCACTTCGCTTTTCATTTCTTAAATTTTCGTTACAGTACCGTAACATCTATTAATAATGCTTTTCAAAATTGGCCATTTTTTGTAATGTGTGTTCCCACTTCAAGTAGTTGTTGGGTATTGTGACGTTTTGCGAAACCGCAGAATCGTCTGTTGAAAGGTTGGTAGACTACCCTCTCACATTTTCTTTTTCGGCAGTTTTCTACCGACTACGCTATACCGACATAACTTAACCTAAGATCCTAGTGCCTATATCCATTATCAATATACTTATGGCATTAAGTATACACTAAGATGTATTACAATGATGACATCTATTATGTGTTATACAGATCAAAGAACATTTAATCGACAATATTACGGGAAAACATATATTCACACAGTAAGAAATAATCCAAAAATTTCTAAATTTTAAAGGAAATAGCGATGAAACAAAGTCAAGAAAAGCTATTGTAGAAATAGGGTAATTTTTTTTTAATTTTAACATTTTTAATTCATTAGTTCAAAAAGTCTGCTAATATTTAAAATGAAGTTTAAATAACTACAACTTATAGTTTAACAAAGATTCCCATTTAAAACAATAAAAATGTACAGGAAAAACTAAAATATAACACACTGCATAGCTGCTTGAAATTGAGACTTGACAGTAGCGGATTCCGCCAGTGGAATAAAGTAACTTAATTAACAATAGTAAACAGAAAGGAGGTAACCATTAACCTAATAAACTAATGGAAAACAAGACTAATATGCACAAATGCTAGATATATATCTATATTCAGATATCAGAAACGTTTTGGAATGTTTTAAAATAAAGGCGTCTTTTTCTGGGCTTGTTTTAGACAAAAACAAGAAATGTACAATAGTCTCATGCGTTGAATATTGCATATAATGAAATATTTTTTTTCAATAACCGCTAAATATTGATTTAGAAAAATTAAGCAGAAGTATGTGCTAAACACTAACGAAATTTTAAAATAACTGTTTAGTGCAAAGTATAACTTCCAAGTTGATTTATCACTGCTCCACATCTATTATTCATAGGTAAGAGGATAGTCAATGTCTTCTTGAGGTAATAGAATAATAGAATAATTTTACTTTAAAGCTTATCTCACACATGTTCAATCGGATTCAGCTCCAGTGATTACGTACGTCATGGTAAGGCCTCAAATCTCTTGTTCTCTAAGTAGTTAGTTGACTATATACCTATAGCTGTCTAGAAGCGATTTGGAAAAACGATCTCGATTCTGTTGCCTATAATTATTCCGCCACATACCACCAATTTACCATCTTTTTATAGTACACTTCCTGAATGTGTTATAAGTTCCACATTTCCAGGCCTCCACACTCTTTACACCAGTCAATAGAGATTTTTAGGTAACATAAAATTCAACAGCAAACCGCATAAGGCATCACGTAAATAATAGTGTTAAAAAATTTATATTCGCCGCCGCTTAAGACACCTACATTAGTCATTCCGATGAAAATAAAACATTCACCATCTAGGATAATAAAAACAGCACGATCCGGAATCTTCTATGCATCAAAAAGCGTTAAAATCAAACTCTCTAACAACAGTGGAATGCATATCTAGAACTACGAGAACAATCGATGTGAAATATAAAAAGAGCAGTTGTACATTTTATAGTTAGTTTAACTTGTATGGGTCGGTTTTATATTTAGGTAAATTGTTTTCGGAAGAAATCAGCTATTGTAAATATTGAAATTTTATGTGTAAATTAAGTTCTAGAAAGTGAAAGTGATTATCAGTTTTAAATTGAATTTGAACCCACGAAGTTTACTGCAATAGTTTGTAATCGTAACTGACATAATTTTAACAGCAAACTCTTAGTACTAAATTCCTTGAGCCTTAAAAATCCCAAAAATATGGGGTATTTTTGTTTTTTGCTTATAGTATAAAAACTAATGCTATGCTGATAATAGCCAATAGATAAATTGTAGAGAATCAGAAAATCAAAATGAATGTTTATAAATTTTGATCGAACCATTTTTCATAAAGAAAAGCAGGAAAAACCGATGTAAAGTAAGTGATTTAAAAAAAATCATAATTTGATTGTAATAACAGCTAGAACATTAATCTGCCTCCTAGTGAAAGCTTATAACATTGAGATTAATAAGGCTTAAGTTCTATATCTTGAAAGCTTATAAAATGCCCTTTACTTCGTATATCTTGGATTATTGTCATAGTGCCGTAAAATGTATTAATACTGCTATTAAAATTTGGCTTAAACAAAAGACCCTCCCATGTTTTGACAATGGCGAATCCCGTCAGTGAAAAAAAGGCAATTAATTAATATCAGGAAACTGTATAAAGGGAACCATTAACTTAATATTATAATAAAATAGACCAATATGAGCAGGCAAAAGCTATGTAAATAAAAACGTAATAAACTGTTGAGAAAACACATAATAATACAATTTACCACAAATTTCATCTCGTGCCCCCATCTTAAGAAAATTCTAGATCCGCCCATGTGCCTTGACAGCTATTGCCAGTGCACCACTGGCAGGCTGTCGCATATTCGTACATTTAATGCAATCTTTACCGTTATTTTAAACCAACTTCTCAGCATTATAGCGAAACACCAAGATTGCCGATTCCGATCGGACTATTCTCATTGATACGGTGGGATGTTCACAATAAGTCTCTAATTTATTTAAATTCTACTTGTTCAGAAACTACTTATTCTATAGTAGGTATCTCTCATGAGCCCATATAAACTTAAAATCATAAACTATCGTTTTGACGATTACTAATATTCCAGCATTCGTTACCAGAAAGTCTTAAATTAAAAAAAAAAACTTTCGACCAGTTCATTGAGGTTTCTCGGTAAAAAATGATCCAATCAGGATGTATAAACACTCATTCATAAGGATTTCTTAGTCTCTACAAATTTCTTGTAGACGGCATTACGATTCCTCCAACACTTTTCATTATATAAGCAAACAACAAAAGAAATTTGTATTTTTCTGGTGTATATTATTTAAATCGTTTTCTTCGACAAATTTGTTAATAAAATTTTATTAATAATTATCTATAAACTATTACTGGCGTGATGCTATAAGCGAATTGTTGTTGTATGTTTGTTTGGTTCGACGAGAATCTGGATGAAATAAAACTGTAACCCAATCATAAGCACTCCAATTCTCATATTCTTCGTGAAGATTATCTCTCATTGTATCTCGACCAATGGCTACGTCATACGCACTTATTAAGGATGCAACCAATTTAGGTGCTGTAACTATAGATTGCCGTCTAGCAGTTAAACTTAAAAATCTATTTTGCTCTATAACTCCGGAGCACTACCTCTTTGCCTGAGTCACTTCCATAATCGACTTATAACACTTAGGGAAACACCCATTCACTGAGCTGTTAAGATTAAAAATTTATCACGATATCAAAGTTATTTGTTAAGAAAAACAAAAGTAGAGCAGTGCAATAATATAACTCATGTTTTAATCTTTGTACAAAATCAAGATATTGTTTCCTTATATTTGCTCAAAATATTTTCAATCAACTTCATTTGGAATTTGGAATTGCTTATTACTTAATTTTTATTAAACGACAAATTAATTGCTGCTTACGTAGTGATACACCCAGAATGTATTAACCTGAAGAAAATCAGCTCCATCCAGTTTTAAAGTTTAAATTTACAATTATCGACGAATATTTTCCATTTTTTGAGAACTTTATGAAATGAAATTACATCCATAGGCCAGAGTACTGACAATCTAAACCGTGTCTTTCTTTTTAAATAACCCTTAGATTGTTATAGTTACTATACATTGAAATAAACTTTAATGATTGGTGGTTATTTTATACAATTTTATCAATTTTCACTGTTGGTGTAAACAATTTTTATTCCAAATATAAATGTTACTTCCACACCAAAACCTCGCCAAAAATACTTTACAGAAAATATTTATATTTTAAAACGTCGATGAATTGTCATTCGTCAGCAGTTTACCACACCGCCATATAATGAACTAAACTATTGCTGCACTTTGGTGTTTCACTGTTCTCCACGTTTCTCGGTGGGAACATGTATATAATTTCGTTTTTTTTTCAATAAAATAAAAGTTTCGATACTTTTGTCTCCTTACTCGTGCTTAGAAGGGGATTGGTTTTCGCTACCGGTTTGTTTATTAGGAGAATTAGTTTTTATTGCTCATAACAAATTTTTATTTTAGCAGTGTACTATTAAATGTTATAACAATAATTTTATGAAAACACTTTGTCAGCTTTCTGCAAAAGGGAACGTCAAACTAATCGCGGCTTTTCATGAAGTAATTGGCGAGTACTTGTAAGTTGTCAGCAAAGACAAAGATTTTCTAAATATGACCTCAACCAGTGTGTTTTAGGAAATTAAGTAGCTGATTACAAGTAATGCACTTTATATTCGTGAATATTCTTCACAGAATATTTTTTCAAGCAACGGATCCGTTTAAAAACAATCGTTTAGACATAACTGATTTTACATTTTATAGAGAAAGATTGGTATACATAAGGATGCACTCATTCAGTGCCTAAAATGGGCTTTATAAAATTGTTCATTTAACGTCACAATACATGCATATGCATGTACGTCTGAAGGCATTGTCAATCTCTACTTGGTGTATTCGTTGTTACCAAGTTTGTATAATTGAATGCGCTGCACAAAGGGCAACTTGTTACACATTGTATGTAACAGAATTCACAATTAAATCCACTAAGAACGAAAGGAAGATGTGGGAACTCTGGAGGGTATAATGACGTATATTTATGTTATCTGCCTAGCTTACTAGTGTGCACAAACGCAATATATATATATATAATATATATATATATATATATATATATTTATATCTTGTTGCAGACTATAGCTTCCCTATTGTTTCCTTTGAAATATGTTTGTTGAAGTGAATAAGTAGGATAAATAAATCTGAGGGAATAGGCTGTGACATTATTTTACTGAATTACAATTAAGTTGGAATCCAAGAACTAACAAACAGGAAGATTTGTGTTTATAAGTGTAGTAGAAATTCTGGGAAACCGGCATACGATGTAATGTATAATATATTGTGAGACAAACCTGTGCTAAGCAAGGCGGGTGATAGTAGTGTTACCGCAAATTTAAGCACATTTTCCAGATTAAATAATTAAATTAATATAATGAAGTAGCGTTTAATTGTTTCAGTCTATGATTTTTTTTTAATTAATATTATTCTGACTACCTGTTAGTTCTCTTGTTCTCTTGTGAACAACGGATACGTAAATCATTTGATTAAGTGCGATTTGAATTCGCACAGTAAGTACCACCTTTGAGGTTTGATACAATGAAAGTAAATCAAAGTATATATTTTTCTACATTCCAATTTCAGGGTGGATTTTCTTATATTCTCCTTGTCATCTTTCAAACTAAGCGTTTTAATTTATAAAAAATGTAAACTTTTATTTTTCGCCAAGGGCCTTTTATCAGATACTTGATGCTCTTGATTTAAAAAAATGTTTATTTAATTTGGTTCCCGAAATTAAGTTTGGGATTTTCGCTTTACTTTGCCAACAAACTTTCAGTGAAGCCATATATAATCTTATGTCTGAATTTTAGGCTCAGTAGTTTGAAAGACAAAGGGAACATGGGTCAAATTTTAAATAATAAATTATTATATCTTTAAAATAAATTATTTTAAAAACACAAGATAAAATATATTTAGATTTTTTGACGATCCGTTTCATTTGGTAGATTAGGTTACAACTGTACTTCAAAAAAACAAAGTTTTATTTTCCATTTTTTTAAGGTTATAAATTAGTGTAAGTCTTTGTGTTTTACTTATCTTGTGAATTTTGAGTAAGACCTTATATTATCAATGGCAAGTGGGTAATAATTTCATTATATATTTATAAATTATTTGAAAAATATGAACAAAAGTGTGTTTGTATTCCTCAAAACGAGCCCTTTCACTTTATATATTACATGATGCGTTTGAAAAAAGTTTAGTTTATATTTTCGGTTTAATTATATAATTTGCCCACTAAAATTAATATTGGGGTTTTCACCTTATTTTTCCTATAAAGTTCAAGTGAGGCGCTATTTTCATTTTTTTTAATTTTAGGTCTTAATGTCAGAAATGAAGGTGTGGGGAATTGTTTTTTTTAATTTTTTGTCTACTAATTTTACATAATTTATTTTAAAAATACGAATTTTTCATAATGAGCCCTTTTTTAATTTTATAATTTTCATTTAATTCTGTAACTTGTTCCCTAAAACTAATATCAGTTTTCTCTCCTTACTTTTCCATTAAAGTTGAGCTGAACCCTATATCTCTATATATATTTTTTATTTTTGGATTTATGGTTTCGGAAATACAGGGAATGTGGAATTGATAAATTTTGGTATATTTTTTAATAGCATTTAAGGTAATTATTTTTAAAATATGAAATAATATAAGTGCTCCTCAGAATGAGCCTTTTCATTTGATATATTACATGACTCGTTTGAATTTTTAAATTTTTCATTTACTATTTAATCCTTTAATTTCCCCGAAAATTAATACTAGGGGTTTGTCCTTATCTTCCCTGTAACTTTGGGCTACGTCCTATATTAACTGTTTGTATGCTCAATAGTTTCGCGGTTAACGGTTGGGAAAAGGTCGTTTTTTGCATTTCTATAGATTCTTTTTATCCATTCCACACTTCTCTATATCGAAAATCATACAAACAGCAAAAAAATAACTTCAGAAAATGATAAACACAAAGGTCTTCGTTGAATAGACAAGAATATATGGAAATGTTTTCATTTTTATTTATTTGATGTTTTTATTGTAAAAATACTTTAATTAATTATCCATTGGAAAGCATATTTCTCAGAATGGTAATTTAACTAGTTCTAGCACTACAATGATACTCCCACTTTTAAGAATATTTTGTTATAGAATACCCACAGTTTTGAATAAGGACCTGTAATAAAGGGATTTGTAAATATCATAGTCTTCGTCAATAATACGGCAGGTAAAACGAAAACCCAGATCAAAAAAGTACATAATTGTTACAGTAAAAATTATTTCACTCTTTTTAGTTAAGTTACTTGTTTGAAGTTGTTTTTTTTAATTGCCTTTATTTTAATTTTCTTATTGATGTAATAATGGCTTATTTTGATGCAGTTTTCAAATGTATTGTTAGTCTGAAGCTGGTAGACAATATAACTCGTTCCTGGAAGTTTCGTTATTGCTTAGCATAAGGTATTTTACTGTTTTGACCAACCTTGTTTACTGGTGCATAGAATTGAGTAACTTGTTTTCCAAATATGTATATGTATTAAGAAAGTTTTGCATATGATTTCAACTTAAGTAGGTTCATTATATTGTAGACGATTTGAGTGTGATCATTTTATTAGCTCTATTAATTATGTTGACATTCATTTAATAGTCTATTACCTCGGTTTGATATCAATTTTAGATATTAACAAAAGTAAAGGTACTTCAAATTTAAACAAAATTCCAATTTGCCAACAAACCTCGTCTACAGTTGATAAAGTTACATGTAATAATTATGGTATACGTTTTAGACCTCGCAGCTTTATGAAGAATAACTTTTTCTCTTAATATTATTCTTAAAAAAATTCGTATTATTTATAAAGACACACAGTATATATTGACTAATTGAAAATCTCTACCTTGACGTTGATTAACTGACATTAATTTTGATTAATCTAATTCCTTTGCAAGTTCCGAACAGAAACAATTCCATATTTTATAATTCCAGCACCTCCACCAAACCTTACGATTTAAGAAACTTATACTCGTCATACCAGCACCTCCACCAGAGCCCGTAATTTTTTTGCGATTTCACTAGCTATATCGTTGAAAAAACTATGAGACCAGTTCGGGATCCTCTGGTACAGAATCCAGTATAAATGGTCGAAATTCCTTGAGACGTTTTCGAGTAATCGCTGAACACATTAAAAAACATAGATACAGACGAATTGAGAACCTCCTTCTTTTTGAAGTCCGTTAAAAACTTCAATAACTTGTGCACAAAATGTATTTCAATCAGGCTCAACTGGCGAAATTGAAGCCAAATGCACAATGATCCCCAGCATCTGACCCTGAGCTGGTGGTTGCTTAAAGTTCACCGATATGGCGGGTGAGACATTAGAAGTTAGCTTCCTAATTCTTAACAATTTATATTTAAAAAAGAACCGACTTCAACTGGATTAGAATAAAAACCGTTTAGAAACCTTGTGCAATCAATTACTATTTCCTGATATATATTATTTTTTATCTTATTTAAAGTACAATTATATTGACCATTAATTTGTATTTCGGTGTATTGTTCACCCTATATAAATTATTTGACTATCATTTTCTAACCCACCCTGTACAACTATAATTCAACTCCACACCATGTTGCAACCACCCTGTATAAGCATGAATCCTCTCCACTCTATTGAATGTTTCCATTTTTCTATTGTTTAAATCACTCTGTATACCTATAATCTTACTTTGCCCCATATCTCAAATATAAGCAATTCTACTTATGTTCCAAACTATATAATTTTTTTAACCACCTTGTATAGGTATAATGTCACTCCACCTTACATTTCAGTCATCCTGTATTTGCAACTACTTCTATCATTTTTTGCCCCTCCGTCCTATAACCCTAATATCCATACTGCATGTCTTTATTTAACATTTTTTGAACGTTTCTTCATCCACTCTGTATAACAGTAGTTTTACTTCACTCTTTTTCATCCACCTAGTATATGCAAGTACTAATCTGCCACCCAAATCAACATGTTTGAACCACACTGTATTATTTTAATTCTATTCCACTTTATATTTCAAACATCCCATATACGAAACTGCTTATGTACCACGCAATATCAAATTTCTAAGATTTTTTAAACCTGTCTAACTGTAATTTTCTTCGCCCTATATTTCAACTGCGCACTTTGCTTGCTGCTTGAATTTGCACACTCACACACACGTACCACCTAAAGAAAAGATCGCTCACATAACAATTTTTCATTTTACAGTTGACTCGACTTTAAGTCCCGTATAATTAAAACCATTACAAACACCGTGTACGATATACTTTTATGGCATATCTTGACATTCAAGCTAAATATTTATGATGAAAGTTTGACATTTTTACAGATTTTTTGCTCATATTTTTTCGATTTTCAGAAAAACTCTATATTTTCACACTTGGGTTCAGTTGTTGGATTTATTTAAAAACATAGTCCAATTCACTCTAATTTATTTCCACTACTTCTACACAATTTATATTTACAAGAACTATTTATAATTTATATCTACCGTCGAAAACTGAATGAATCCCATCGCCAGCTGTCCGTATTTAGATATTTCTCTTGGAATTATTCTGACAAGTAAACGAACTATAGGGAAACTTCTTTCATGTGTTTTGGAAGCTTTAAGGGAATTACCAGCAGCGGTCGGCCTGTTGAGAGACTAAACATTTCGGATTCCTAGAAGTATCGGAATAATGTCCCTTCCACGAGAGGCTATAGCATCCTGCTGCATACAAATACAATGTAATCATCAAGCAAGTATAACCAATAATGTAGATTGAAGAATTGTAGAAAATGAATTTAGACATAATATTTATAACTGTAACAAAGAAATAGAGTCGCGTGGATTGAGATTTTGAGTGATATGCATTGCTGAATTTGTGTTCAAAAACAGAGCAAAACCAACAGTGAAAGCAATAAAATAGGTAAAGGAAAAACTTGCAAACTCGTAAATGAAAGTTTTATAAAATATAATGTAAGTCAACACGGATGTCTCATAACTATATTAAATGACTGTACTGCTCAATGAAAAATAGTCCCATAATAATTAAGAAACTAATTAATTTTGGGTGGTTATTTGCGTTTTCTCTCCTCACAATGGTTTCTAAATATACAGATAAGCTAAGTACCTAATTGAAAAATCAAGGTGTTGTATCGTAGAGCAGTTAGAGGAAACTGCCCGGAACACTTGTTTTCTTGTTATACAAAAACAGTTTCTCAGGATGGACTGACTACGGATTGCTCAACTAGCTTTCCTGCAAAATATTTTTGGATGTATTTTTCACGATATTTATTTGTGCGATGTGACGTTTCGTTTTCTTGTCAGGAATCGAGGCCGTAAAATGTCTTTTGAAGCTTATTAGTAAAACCCCAAAATATTAATTTGCCTCTTCAATCATTCAGAAACTACTTAAGGAACATATTGTCACGGAAACTTGGTATAAGTTTCCGTGATAATATGTTCCTTAAGACCGAAAGAGTACCCTGAATATAGAAACTAGTTGACATTGTCATGTTAGCAGCAAATGGTAACTAACAGTTTTAGAAAAATCTACTAACTTTTAGGTTAGTAACATGGAACACTCTAGAAAAGAATGTCAAATATTATATAAAGGGGTGTTCCGATACAGAAGTGTTAGTTCAGTTCTTAGATCATTTACCATCTAGATATAGCCTGTCAAGCATAAAATCGTGGCAACTCTAGAAAGAGAGGGCAATAGAGACAGTAAGAGGCTATTTCACTTAGTGGGTGGAAGCAGCCAATGAACAACACGCTGAACGTATTTCACTGGAAGCAGCTCCCAACCGAGTGAAATAGCCTCTTGCCCTCTCTCTCCTTAGTCTTACCTCGACATTTGTGCACTGCAGGCTATCTCTAGAAAGTTAATGCTCTAAGGTTCAGTTGAATATCCCGTTGAGCTATAGAGCTTGAACTTTACTCTGCCAATGCTAGCAAAAGATTGTGAGCTGCATCCAATGAGCTAGGTGCAGTAGTTCACTGAGTACACCTTCCGACCGAGGGAAATAGAATCTTGCACTCTGTATTGGGCTGCCTTTCTACTCCAGAAGTATATGCTCTAAACGTTCAGCTCAGCTATAGTTTGACATTAATCGTCACAATATAATTAGAATTTATTTTTGTATATTGAATTTAAATATTGTATATGGAATTTGAAAGTGGTTGTCATCGTTAAACAAAATTGTTTATTAATTGGAAGAATAGATAAACGTCCTGCATATATCTATTATGTTATTCCGAAGCAAATACCTACATCAATGCAATTATAGGCCAGAAAATGGAAACCATAGATCAAATACATTAAAAAAGCTGTTCTGTCAAAGCTAAGCCCTTTTTTGACAGACTGTAGATCAGATCTAAAAGAGTAATAATTATACAGTACTTCTACTTTCATTTTAAACTAAAATAATTGCAATTGGGTCATTCCATGTCAAATCGACAAATAGTTGGACGCGACCCCCAGCGATTCGCATGAATTTTGGTGGAGAGTTTGGTCTCATCATAAAACGAAGTTCTGCCAAACGAAAAAAAAATTAAAAATTTGTCCTAAGAGATATTCAAAATTAAAAATTTCACTTTTTTCCGATATTATGAGTTTAGTTATTTAATATTTCAGAAACTACTGAATATTAAAAAAACTCTGGTACAGAATTTTTCGAAATCGTGGAAAGTAACCATCGCGGGAAGATTCTGGCCTCAAAATTTTTTATATTCTACCTCTAACATATCTAAATAAATTCTGAAATATTCAGAAGGGTGTTTTTGTTTCAAAGATATAAATTTTTGAATTTTGGCAAAATAGTTTTTTTTTTATTTTTTCAACTTTTTTTGTTGAATATCATTATTCTATCACATGATTACCAAAATTTGAGGTCTAAAATATTTTTCTTATGTTAATGGGATGTAAAACCATAAATATCTCAAAATATATTATAGATTTAACTTTAAATCAAAACTTAAATAATGTTAAAAGTGTCACACTCTGCCATCTATGTTTCCATTAGTGAAATCACAATTATCGATAGAGCCCATGCCAGAATTCACTAGATTATTATTACTAGTAACTGGGTGACCGAACTTCACTCGTAAATTCAAAGTTCCATCATAAATATACATATATCAAATAAATGTTACATTTGAACCACCCTATATATGCAACTGCTTATGGATAACCCATTCAAACATTTTTTAATCACCCTGTATAATTAAAATTCCACTTGATTCCATATTCCAACCATCCTGTATATGCGACCGCTTTTAGGCCACTCTACAAGCAAGCTACCCTATAATACATTTATGTTCAAACATTTTCTTAACCACTTCGTATAATTACAATTCCGATTCACCCCATATGTGAAACTACAAAATATAACATTTTTGTGCTAACTGTATAACTATAATATTACACCACCACATGTTTTTAACTACCCTATATATGCATTTGCTTATGGCCACTCATTGTAATATTTTTTGAACCACCAAGCATAATTATAATTTCAGTATTTACAGGGTGGTTACAATATTGGATGTACTGAAAAAATAATTATGCATGGTGGTTCTAAAAATATTACAATGAGTGGCCATAAGCAAATGCATATACAGGTTAGTTACAAACATATGGTGGTGTAATTATTGTTACGAAATTTACCCAAAGCCGACCCTGTTTCATTTCAGTACGACAACAAACGCATTGAGATAAAAAATGGTTCTCGAAAAGACTCGGCACCTGAAGGAGTGATGATGATTTTTACGAGAATTTTCTATGCTGGGCTTATAAAGGAAGCAAGCCACGATGGAGAGTTCAGTTATACCGCGACGACTATCGTATATGGGAATGTTATTGTGATATTTGAATCAGCTGTTTTAATGTAAATGAAGGTCTAGAAAAGTGAAAGTGAATATTAGTTTTATACTTTTAAATTGAACCGACGGACTTTACAACAATATTATAGTTATACAGTGTGATATAAAATATGTTAGCACAAAAATGTTATATTTTTTAGCTTATAAAAAGTTTCACATATAGGGTGAATCGGAATTGTAATTATACGAAGTGGTTAAGAAAATGTTTGTACATTCTGGCATGGGCTCTATCGATAATAGTGATTTCACTGATGGGAACATAGATGGCAGAGTGTGACACTTTTAACATTATTTAAGTTTTGATTTAAAGTTAAATCTATAATATATTTTGAGATATTTATGGTTTTACATCCTATTAACATAAGAAAAATATTTTAGACCTCAAATTTCGGTAATCATCTGATAGAATAATGATATTCAACAAAAAAAGTTGAAAAAATAGAAAAAAAAACTATTTTGCCAAAATTCAAAAATTCATATCTTTGAAACAAATAATTTGGTCAAGTGCGAGTTGGACTCGCATACTTAGGGTTCCGTACCACCTTCAAGATTTGAATATTCCAGTTTCAGACAAGCAGGGAATGAGTGCATTTTCTTATACTTACCCTTATATCTTTTAAAGGAAGCGATTTAAATTTATAAAAAATATACACTTTGATTTTCCACACATAGACATTTTATTTTATCTGCTTTAGGATTCGCTTGATTTTTATCACAATACATATGTATTTAATTTTCTAATTTGGCCCCCAAAAAGTAACATTATTTATTTTACTAATAAAATTTCAGAAATACCTTTTATAAATCTACTGTCTGATTTTTGAGGCTCTGTAGATTGGAAGAAAAACGGCAAAATAGGTCAAAGTTTAAATTACAATTATTAAATCTGTTATACAAATTATTTAAAAATGTAAATAAAATATATTTTTAAATTTTAAATAGTGTAGGTTCTAAAGTGGAAATTAAGTCGATGTTTAATATTATTAATATATTTTATACTAATGATTTAAAAATATGATATATTTGTAATTCACATAATGAGCCTTTTATCTGATATATTAAATGATGCGTTTGAAAATTGAATCTTTATTTTCCATTTAATTGTAAAATTACTATGGTGGTTTTCTAGTAATTTATTTTCCCTTTAGTTCTATTATTTAAAGTCCAAATAATAGAATTTGGTATTTTTTTCATATTTTTCCTATAAACAAAAAAAATGAGGTCTTAGAGTTTGGGGAATAACGGGGAGAATGGGTAATTTTTTAAATATATTTTAAAATATATTAAAAATTAAAAAAATATATTTTACCTATGCGTCATAATGAGCCTTGGGATTTGATATATTACATGAGCCGTTAGAAACAATTATACTTTTTTATTTTCCATTTAATTCTATAATTTGCCCCGCAAAATGAATATTAGGGGTTTCCTCTTATTTTTCCAGTAAAGTTCAGGTAAGGGGCTATACTTCCAGCTTTTCAAAATTTTTCAGCTTATGGTTTCGGTGATAAGGGGGGAATGGGTACAATTTTTTATATTTTTGTTAATATCTTTTAATTAATTTATTTTACAAATATGGAAAAAATATATTTGTTTTCTTCATCATGAGCCCTTATATTTGATATATAACATGCTGGGTTAGAAACAATTTTAATTTTATATTTTCCATTTAATTCTATAATCTGCCCCCCAAAAAAAATATTAGGGGTTTTCCTTATTTTTCCAGTAAAGGTCAGGTGAGGGGCTATACCTCCATTGTTTTTTCAAAATTTTCCAGCTTATGGTTTCGGAAATAGGGGGGGGGTGATTGGTAATTTTTTTTATATTTTTGTTAATATCTTTTAATTAATTTATTTTAAAAATATGAAAAAAAATATTAGTTTTCCCCCCAGAAGTACCCCTAAAATCAATTTTTTTTTCTTTTACGATATGTACTCCTGATCGGGTCACCAAACTATACATTGATACCAAATTTCAACCTCTTCCGTCCAGTAGTTTAGGAGAAAATGGCTGTGATGTGACAGAGGCAGAAATCCTGAGTGATATTATAAGGGTATCCGGATATTGTATATACGGAACCCTAAAAAGAACACCCTTCTGAATATTTCAGAATTTTTTTAGATATGTTAGAGGTATAATATAAAAAATTTTGAAGCCAGAATTTTCCAGCGATGGTTACTTTCCACGATTTTGAAAAATTAGATTTTTTTTAATTTTGATAATTTTTACATTTTTTTTTTCAATTTTTTTTTTTCTCATACCTCTAAGTGTATTCTAAAAATGTACCAGAGTTTTTTTTAATATTCAGTAGTTTCTGAAATATTAATTAACTAAACTCATAAAATCGGAAAAACAGGGAAATTTTTAATTTTGAATATGTCTCAGGAAAATTTTTTTAATTTTTTTTCCTTTGGCAGAACTTCGTTTTATGATGAGACAAAACTCTCTACCAAAATTTATGCGAATCGGTGGGGGTCGCGTACAACTATTTGTCGATTTGAGATGGAATGACCCAATTGCATTAGCGATGTATATCGTAAACAAGAACTTTGTATGCCAAGCTACTACTGTAGGATTAGAAATTGCTCAAACAAAATTATTTGTCCCATCTGCAGTAAGGAACGTGAAGAATCTCGGTGGAGTAAACGTAAGAGAAGTCGAATGTAAACCGTGAAATACAGGTCGAAAAACAATTTTGAGCATGCTGCCACGCATCCTAATTATGGAACATTAGATAATCTGAAAAAGGTACTAAAAGATATTTGTGGCATCTCTAATTTGCATTTTTAGATTTTGCCTTTTTTATTATGCCTTGATAATGTATCATTCCTAAAAGCTTAGCATTCGTATTTGTAGTATTACAGAGAAAAGTGAAAAATTTTTAGCTTATTTTGATTAATTAATTATCCGTAAAAGCTGGCAAAGATAAATCATATCTTCGAGAAAAATTGAATTTTCAGAAAATTCTCTACAAGTTTCCTAATCTAACGATGTTTCTAAGTATAATATTTCTCAAGATAGCAATGCATATAAAACAAATTGTGGACACACTATATATTTCTTTTTTTTTTCACTTATTTTAAACAAATATTTAACAAAGTTTGCACATACAAACCAAACCATTTGCTTTAGCTCGTTAATCGTTTAAAACTAAATTTGTTCTGACTGACGAAATCTCCGTATTCCGCAAGTAAGCAATTGTTTCATTCAACAATTTCGCAATTAAGATATCTTCTCTGGCGTGGTGTGGAGTAGGCCAAAGTTGCTGTCGACTCTTAAATAACTTTGCCTCGCCGTACTTTAATAGTGGCAGCAGAAGCAATTGTTGTTAGCTGAAGTGTTTGAGTGATTTATAGTAACCAAGTTGCAAGAAAAGAAATTGTTTGAACAGAACCAGAGAATAAGTTGGAGAAATTTCAGAAAATACGTTAAGATTTCTGGAAATGTATTTCATTGTTCTCTTGTCATGAGAGGAAGTAGAAACTTTCGGTTTTGTTCGAAAAACGAACTGTTAATTAGCTGAAAGAGGTATAAATTTCGACAAATTTAGAGGGAAGTTTGATACAATTTCCTTTCATATCTTTTAAGTTGAAAATCTGATGCATAAATTATAGGCTAACAATAAAAGAATTAACAAAGTGTATCCATAATAATTATAATTGAAACAATTAAATCAATTACTTGCTAAAGATATTAGCGATTACATAAAAGAAACTTCCTTTTTCCTGAATTCTCCAAACAAATGATTGGAGTTAAGAAGCTTTAATTGTGCCGACTCGTATTCACGTTATGATTATATGTTAAGTTTGATAAGAACTATAAAAATCATATTTAATAGCAATTAAGGATTAGTGTCACCGTTCAAAGTTCAAGAAAGCCCTGCTTGAACTTCATTCAGATATAATTAGAGATATTTTTTCAAATTTCTTACATAATAAGGGTACATCTGTGTAACTAATGATGATGGGTTTAAATTAATTGTTTTACATTGCATGTACTTATGCCATTGTAACCGACTAAGAAAAGTTATTGAGTTTGATGTTCTTAATGTTCTCATAAGTCATCCTTTCGTACTTTAATTCTGTTTAACAGTAACTAAAACAACTCCATATTCATTTTAAGTTCACAGTCTGCCCAAGGATAACTGCTCATATATCACTTGATGTCTTTTCAATGACAAAATGTAAAAATACAAGTAATCGGTTTAGGGTCCTGTCAGTGGTATCATTTATCGAGAATACTATGTTAAAAGCAAATAATATCTACAAGTGATAACGCTTGAGTTTTAAAAATATTTATAGTAATAAGAAAAAGAGAACAACATACTGTAGGAAATATTGACTTGACCATACAATGTTTGGCATCACACTACCTCTAAGGCACACATAGTGTGCCCGTAGGGGAAAATTCACTAAATCCCAGATATACTACATATCAAAATGGTTTAGCTATGTGGGAGCACTTGCCAGGTTATCAGGCCCGTGGTTGGCGTCGTGGCTGCAGTTCCCCATGAATTTTCTGACCGTCCGGGCTGTTCCTAACAGGACGGCTTTTTGCATCAGTTGGTAAAGATGTTCGTCAAGGCCGAGGTATTTCAAATTGTTAAATAGATGTTTTGGGACTACTCCTGTTGTTGACATAACAATTGGTACCGCTCGAGTGTTGTTCATGTCCCATTGTCTATGTATTTGAAATTCTAAATAACTGTATTTGGCTATTTTTTCAACCTGCTTAATATTTGTATTATTGTTGATAGGGATTGCTATGTCAATTAAGGTTGTTTTTCTAGAGACTTTATCTACCAAAACTATATTGGGTCTATTGTGAGCAACAGTCCGATCGGTCAATATCGTCCGGTCCCAGTACAGTTTGTAAAATAGATTCTGGTTTGTAAATATAGTAGGGTGTTCTTACCGACTGTGATAGCTCGAGTTTTAGCGCTAGTTCCTTGAGTATTTTTGCCACAGCATCGTGACGTTCTTTGTATTCAGTTGCAGCGAACGCTTGGCAACCTCCTGTGATATTTTGGATAGATTCAGATGTTTGGCAACCATATCTGCCTATGTCGTTGTTGATAGAAGGATCTTTGACGATGTACTTTAGATAGTCCTTAGTTGGAATTACTTGATCTTGGATTGCCAGTATGAAGCCCTCCGTTTCAGGAAACATATGACCAGAGATCAACCAGTAGTTCGACGCTGAACTGTCGACATAATCTTGGTTGACGTCATTTACATGTCTTCCATAAAGCGGCTTCTCTTTCCATTTGAGCAGTTTCTGATCAGTTGTCTGGTGGTATAGTTGAACTTGTTGTTCTGTCAGTCGCAAAGGTGTTGAGTCATCAACCTGACATATGACTCTGTGTAGATCAGAAACGAGTTTCTGGAAATGATTACGCAAATTAGAAATTTGTTGATCACGTAACTTCTTACTCCCTCATACCGTGGTAACGTTGTACGTTCTACAGAGTTCTCTGGATGGTGATTTTGAGCTTTTTTTAGTAGAACTCGAACTTTCCGTCGTAGTTGTTCAATGTCAGCCTTACAACATTTAACTATTCCGAATGAGTAACTGAGTACTGAGCACGCGTAGGTGTCAATAGAATGAAACAGATTTTTACTGTTAAGCATAGTTCTCAACAGTCGTCTCATCTTTCATTTCGTAGGGCCCCTGCTGTATTTTGGCTTTCACTATATTGATAATTCGGCATTTGTCTAGGCCAAATTGCGTATGGATATCACTAGAGAACTCTTCTAATATTTTAAGCATATGATGCAGCTGTTTCGTAGCTGCCGTCAAATTTAAATCGTCCATGTATAACAACTGGTTTATCTTAAGTGCTTGTACGTTGTTGTGTTTGAGACTGAATCCAAAGTTAGTCGCGTTCAGTTTGTGTGAGAGGCAAGGTAAATCCACAGCGGGCTAAGAGACTTTCCCTGGAATATACCCCTTCTGATAGGAATAGAGTCGGTGTGTATCGAACAGTCGCCTTCATTCAGAAAGGTGTTGGTTTGCCAGGTAGTCATGACATATTCTAAAAAGATAACAATACGATTATTTACTTTATAGAGTTTCAGCACCTAAATGAGCCAATCATGTGGAACTGAATTAAAGACCTTTTTGTAGTCCACATATGCCATGTAGAGATTTCGTCGTTTGGCGTGTGCTTGATTGCAGACAACGGAATCAATTATTAGTTGTTCTTTGCACCCCTATCGAGTTTTTCGCGCATCCCTTTTTTGTTGTTCGGTAATTATGTTGTTTAGCTCACAATGTCTGAAAAGGGGATGTTTAATGAACGACGTTATAAGTTTGTAGGTATAAGGTTGGGAGGCAAGTGATTGGTCTGTACTTTACTGGGTCCTATGTACATAGTGCAATATAGTCCGTGGGTTCAATATAAAATTATAAAACTAATATTCACTTTCACTTTTCTAGAACTTTATTTGCATCAAATTATACAGAACAGCTGATTCACAATAACATTACGATATACGCTCGTCGTCGTTTCTAACTAACTTTCGATCGTGGCCTGCTTCCTTTTTAAAACCAGCATCGAAAATTCTCGCAAAAATCAGTCATCAATCCTACAGCTGCCATTTCGAGAACATTTTTTATTTCAAAGCGATCGTTGTCGTACTGATATGAAACAGGGTAGGCTTTGGTAAATTTCGTAACAATAGCTTATCCTTTGGTAAGAGGTATTTAGCACCATGCGTAAAGAAACTAGGCATCTTGTTTGGATGGATAATTATGTCATTAATGAGTACTGTTAATTTATCGTGGGTGGATTAAAGTTTCTTTATCCTGTAATTCTGCACACCACCTGGTCCTGGTGCTTTCCAGTTATGGAGGTGTTTCATAATTTTGGACGTGACGTTCGTTGTAAATGGTTGGTGTTGCATCTTATCACAATTTGAAATGCAGCCTCCTCCTCATTAATTCAGCTCGCTCTGGAGTTATGGGAAACTGTTGTGGAAAGTTGTGTTTTCCAGAACTGCTCGATCGCCGTTTTACTGGGATAACTAGGGGTTTCATTATTACTGATGTTATTGAGTTTTCTATAAAACCCTTTTTCTGATGTTCGGAATAGTGCGTTGTCTAGTTTCCGTTGGTTACTGGTTTAGTACCTTCTCAATCGACTTTTGTATATGGAAAGCTTTTGTCGTAGACTATCCAGACACTGCTGAGATGTGATGTTTTCTCCATCCCACTAGGAGTGTATTCGGCTATTGTCCATGATAGCCTTGACAAGTCTTTCTATTCTGTTGTTCTTGACACCTCGTTGGTACTTGGTCAGTCTTAAAATGTCTTTCCGAAGAGAATTAATTTTCCCTTCTAGCCTTCTTTGCCAAGGTGGTATTCGAGGTGTTTGTCTAAATTGGGGAGGGTCTTGCTTTGTTCTTATTGCGACCCCAATTGTTCTGCAGATGGAAATTGCAGCACAGTAGATAATTGTGTGTAGCGACTCTAACGTATTAGCACCTAAAACATAGTGTGCCAAGATAAATTTGTTCATAGCAAGACGATATCCAGTTTCTTAGAAGCTCTTAGTTTGGGAAGAGTTGGTCTGTTTCACTATACTCTATAAGAGCTCGTTCCATTTCTGCTTGGATTTTTTCAAGCAGGTCAGCTTTGGCTGGCTGTTCTTGTTGAAGTTCTTGAATCTTGTCCGCTCTTTGCCCCAAAGGTGTTTCAGGCTCTGGATCGGTTGTATTTCGACCAAATAATTCGCGCTCAAATTCGCTCTTTATTTCGTCCAGTTGATAGGGCCAAATAAGATCATTTCTCAAGATGACACGATATTGATCTGCGACTCTCTGTTCGGTAACTTGAAGATCTGGGTACTCACGACAGAACTCTTGATGCAGTATTTGGCGATATCCAGTCTTGTCCTGGCTAAGGTTAGTCACTCTGTAAAATGTGCTCATTATAAATTTATTCATGGCGCTAGTCCATTTCATGCGCTGCCTTATCAGTCCCGCTTGAGAGTCCCGCTGGCTGTTGATCCTGCGCAACACTTTCTGCGGGTGGAGTTCTCGTTCTCGTTTGACCCCGTTGGTGATTGTCAGGTTGTTGCTCTGACTGTATTGGTGAATGTTGTTGTGGTGTGGTACTTGTGGTTCTTGGGCTGTAGCTCTTTGGAGGACATGGGCCCGCCTCCCCAGCACCCTGCCACTGACGTCCCGTATGCTGTCATGCCCAGCGCCGGCTCCAGACATGCCCTCACGAATATTATTACTATAATATTAGTATTAAGATTTTCATATTATTTTTAAAGTTGGTTGAAACACGCTGTTTTCGCAGCAAATAAATTGAAAACAGTTATTTATAGTGCGAGTAACATTAAATACAATTTAAATAACGATGAAATAAAACTAAACAACATTCGCTTCGAGAAGATGTCATTTAAATAATATTTCTTACTATTTAAACTTAAAACAAAACTCGAATTAAGTTAAATCCCTTATAAATATATCAGAGAATCTGATGATCTTTTTCTGACTTGTGCTGTAAAAGAAATGTGAGGAGTTGGACATAAATATAGAGTACTAAAGAGTGCATACCTATTTTATTAATTAAATAATTATCCGATAAAATACGTTGCAATTAACGGAATAAAATAATTATGTGTGGAATATGAACGAATTTTATTAGGTAATATTTTCATTCAATTTTAAATATATAATAAATGAAGAGAAAAATTAATATTAACTCAAGCAATGTAACTAAAACATATATTTTTATTTTTTATATAAGTCTTCTTAGTATGTAGAAAGTATTATAAACATTGATACTATTTTCAATACAGAAATAGATAAATTATTATATTCTTATACAATTTGACACTTGTCCTAAACTACTCATCCCAATAAAAATTACCGCATTTTATTTTATGCCCATATATACCATTCACATTTAGATATATTTTCGTCATCCGTTTGTATTTTCGTGAGGCACCTTTTTCCGACAATATTTACCCGATTTTGACAAAACTTGTTCTGCTGACGCTGAATTTACCAACATACATGAGTATTTTTGTTTCTAATTTCTACTTCATATAACAAAGTTCGTGCCTGCCAAAATTTAATTGCATTATAATTTTTATTAAGAAACTTTTCTTACATATGTTGTCTTTACATAATAATATTACCAGTTATTGTAGCACTTGATATTGTTATTACCTACATCAAACTCCATATAGAAACTGCATTCAAAAATTCATTCAATCCTAAATAGGATATCCTTTTATTTTATAGAGTTGTTTTCGAAATTATCTCTTATACTATAATATACCTTTATAGATCTCAATGGTTCATGAAATCTTAAAAGTAAACAAGTGCTAGTGAATTTCTTCAAATAACGATAACAATGTAAAAGTAACGATTCAGTACTTCAAGTCTTATCGAGTATTCGTTACTTAGTAACGAATACATACGGTTTGTTACAACCCCATTTCTGACCCTCAAAATATCTTGAGCATCCACACAAATTGATAAAGCGGCCACAATTAGTACAATAAATCAAAACATTTTTGTCATACTGGAAAAGTTGTGGAAAATTTTGTATGCTACAGATGTTTAAACACAAAGTTTATTACCCTAATATTCTATTTGTATTTTTCAACAGCTAAGTTGTCACTATACTCATAAAAATGGTTTACTGCCCAAAACCTGACTGTTCATCTCGATTTTTTTCCATTGTCTGACTTTTATTTAGATTCCATTTAATTCTGCTATATAGCCGACAACTTTGATGAACAGCGGCTATTGGACGATAATTAATAGATCCTACATTGCTACATGTGCAAACACTTTGGCCACCCTATCGCTATTACTAATTAAGAGCCACCCTATCTTCTATTACTAATTAAGAGATACTTCACTTAAGGATTGGTTAACCTCTTTCAAGAGAACACAAGCTTTATTTACCTAATGGGATATTTCTATCGCTATCAGTGACTAATTACATATTACATTTTTGAGATACTTCACTATCATATTCTGCTAGATTGAAGTTGTATACTCCAGAATAGTATGTACATGTACATGAGACAATCATTTAACCTCTTGTACGGAACCGACTAATTTGACGCAGTCGACTCCTTTAATCCTCGGTTCCAGTAGCGGATCGGATTCAGAAGAACACTACTAGTGAACTTTATTGATAAAGCATCTAAATGGTATTATGTATATTTGAAGACGCGAGATGTAAGACCGACACCTCGAAGAGGGCACCCTGTATATGTTGCCGCTTATTGTTCACCTAAAATTACATTTTTTAATTACTTAACTCCACCCTATCCCATCTGTGTAACTGATTATGACCTACGCTATTTTACAATTTTTCGTCATACTATTTGAACCACAGTATAAAGTATAATTTTACTCAACCCTTTATTTAAGCCACCCTTTATTTACACCATTTTCAAAGCTTATTTGAATCACACTGTGGAACTATGTGTTTGCTTCCCCTCATATTTCAGGTACTCCGTATATGTTCTACCCTATAAAACAAAATTTTTCAACCATTGTTTCCCACCCCGTAGAATTGCAATTCTACTCCACCCGTTTTTCAACCACTTGGTATGTGCAACTATTTCTGGCCTTCACAATAACATTTTTTGAACCACCCCGTTTAACTTATTTCTCTCTCCCGGATTTCAACCATATTGTATATATGCAACTGCTTATCCTATATATGGAACAGCTTGTAGATCATAACATTTGTATTCTACGCTACATATTTGAACCACCCTAAATATGCAACTACTTGTAGATATAATACAATTTTTTTAACCAACTTATATAAACTATAATTCCACTCCATCTTATATTCAACGACAACTGCTTCTAACATTTGTTTAACAAACTTCATAACAGTAATAACTCTAGAATATAATTCAAATATCGTAACTGCTTACATAACATTTTTTATAAAAAAAATTTATCCACCCTGTCAAATATAACTCTATTCTACCCTTTGTTCAAGCAGAATGTATATGCAACTACTTATGACCCATCTATAACCTGTTGTTATCCACTCTGTATAAATGTAATTCTACTCCACCCATTCTTCAACCACCTGGTTTGAGCAACGATTTATGGCCAACCCAATATTTATTTATGGTCAACTTTTTTGAACAACTCTGTAAAACTAATTCCACTCCCATTTATTTCAACCACGTTGTATATATGCAGCTGATAAGGGGTCACCAAATATATTGTTTTCAAGAAATTTGAAACCGATGTCTTACATCTCGCGACAAATTTTCTGTTCGGAACATGGGGTATAACGAATTAAAAAGGAATTGGATTAGTTCCGGGGGATCCCGAAGTGGTCCGAGATTGATTTTCAATAACATAGCTTCTACCGTTTTTCAGAAAATCTGGTAAAACTTTTAACAACATTTTTATACAGTATACTTTGATGTTATTAACAGTTCGGAACTTAGGGTAAATTGTAATTAAGATGAATTTATTAAAATAAATGCCATTAATATGTATATACAGTGTGTATTCATTAATGAAACAATTTCTTTTTATTGATAATTTTAAGAGAAAAAGTTGTTCTTCACAAACAGATTTGCATGGTCTAAAACGTTAACATTATTCCATGTCACTTTTTTAACTGTAGACAAGGTTGGTCAGAAAAGAGTACAAATTAAACTACTCTTATATAGTCCGAAGGTTCAACTTAAAATTATAAACCTGATATTCACTTTCACTTTTCTAGAACTTTTATTTACATCAAATTATACAGATCAACTGATTCATAATAACATTACAATATACGCTAGTCGTCGCTGTCTAACTGACTTGCGATCGTGGGCTGCTTCCTTTTAAAACCAGCATAGAAAATTGTCGTATAATTAATCATCCACTCCACAGCCGCCGAGCCATTTCGAGATCATTTTGTATCTTAGAAGCGATCGGTGTCGTACTGAAATGAAACAGGGTCGGCTTTGGAAAATTTCGTAACAGTATCTTCATTTTTGTTAAGTTCTAAAATTGTTATGAAATAGAAGTAAGTATAATTCAAAACTGCACCTCGTTATGGCATTGCACTAAAAATTTTATAGAAAGTATTTCTTTAAATTTCCTAACTATATACCAGGTTTCAAAACATATATCAATTTTGTTTAAAAGTGAGGTAACTTTATTTATTCATAATATCTCAAATTGTAATCAAACAAAGTTTATTAGAATTGAAAACTGCATCTAATTGTGCTGTATTATTAAAAATTGTAATAAGTTGAAAGTTGTTTGGAAATAAATCCAAATAAATGTCAGTTAATCAACTTCAAGGTGGAGGTTCTGAGTTGGTTTCTATATACAGTGTGTCTTCATAAGTTGAGTTTTAACCCAAACGTTCTTATGAATATTATTTATAAAAAAAAATTCTCCATAAAAATATATACATGGTCGGAAACATATACTGTAATTATTGCATGTCACTTTTTCAACTGTATACAAAGTTTGTCAGCAAATATGACTTTTGCCTTAAAGTAAGATGCCTTAGGTAACAAGAATTATAAAATGCATCTAATTATGAAATATCATTAAAAATTGTATAATAGATCTTCATGCCACTTTTCCAAATTGTGTACTAGGTTTGATAGAAAATATAAATTTTGTTTAAGTTAAGTACTTTTATTTTTAATAACAACCCAAATTGTTATCAGACAAATTTATAATAACTCAAACTACGTCATATTATGTTGTATCAGTTAAAACTGGATAACGATTTATTATAAGATTCCGCGGAGGGGAGACTACTAAATGAATGTCACAATAATTAACAAACGTAAAGAATGATGATACTTTGATCCACTTAAGTTAGAATGATGTAAAAAATTTTCTTAATACATGTACATACATCTACAAAACAAGTTATTCTATTCAACAGTAAACGAGGTTGAATACATGAAAGTAAAATACCTTATGTTAGGCAACATCGAAAAAGTTAATTAGATGTGAAAACTGCATCCAATTAAGCCCTTGAATCACTAAAAATTATAAAATAAATACATTAAAAAAAACAGAAACCGACTTCAAAGGAAAATTAACTAAAAAGCATGAAATATTTTTTGCTTCAACAACTAAATACCTTTTTTGAAGTCGGTGCCAATTTGAACAGCGAAGTACAACTATCAATGTACTTCACAAAATAGTTTCACTTTAGCTTGGCACCGACTTCATAAAAAGTATTTAATTGTTACAGCAAAAATTATTTGAAGGTTTTTAGTTAATTTTCTTTTGAAATGTATTTATTTTGCTTTTTCATAAGCTATATTTCTGATCCAAATGATTTTTTCTTAAAGTGCTAGTAAAGGTATTTAAGAAATACCGAATGAAAACATGTTTCTTTTGGTTGAAAAATCTTTCAATTGCGATTAACTCGAAAAGAATTGACTTTTTTCATATAACATTTTCCCCACGAAAAGGGGTAGCAACCCCCGCACAGGGTCAACTTTGAAGTACAGGGTAAGTAGAAACTAAATCCAAATTTTTAGGAAAATCTGTGCTGCTTGGACAAATTACCAAGTATTACAGTTTTTTGCCTTCATTGACTAGAGTATAGGAAAATAAAGTGTTTGCCAGATTATGAGTCAAACTTGCAACAACAACAACAAATGATTCAGCAAATCAATCATTAATCCTACAGCTGCCGAGCCATTTCGAGAACATTCTTTATCTTAGGAGCGATCGTTGTCGTACTGAAATGAAACAGGGTCGGCGTTGGTAAACTTCGTAACAATAGTATAGAAGAGTATAGAAGAAGATAAGCAAGAAAAAAATAGTTACGCAATAGGTAAAGCCTTTAAGTATAAAGGCAAGGACAGAAGAACGAACAAACACATATAACTCCTAACATAAAAAAATATAACTGAAGACAACAGTCAAGTAAGATTTGCCTTACAGATTCAATCTTCATAAATTATAGTATTATTTTCAAAACAGAAGAAAAATATGTATATATACAGGGTGTAAACGGTTTGAGTGCAAAGAATTTGAAGAACAATACTTCAGGCAAAAACAAATCAAAAAGCTTTATAACATTTTCTAAAATAAACTATAGTTTTGCCAAAAAGAACACATAAAGTTAGAGTTTATATAGCCCTTGCTACAGTGAATAATACAATAATTTCGATTTCAAAATGTCGGTAAATATAAATATGTAAATACTCAATAGCTTATACATCTTTAATGGCCACATTAAAAATGAAAATTGATTATTTAAACTCGAAATATGCTTTTATAATTTAGTGTAAGTTTCTCCGAATAGATATGGCAACGTGTCGTATAGACCAACTTATTTACTATATTTTTTACTTTAATGACGACTGAGAGCTACGATTGTTTTTTGCGAATTCGATTCTTGTAAATAAGAATAGATAAACGGTAAAGTGATTTGAATGATATCTATTTGATGTAGACTTCGTGGTTTGCTTTCCATTTAATATATTTTTTAAATAAATAAAATCGGTTGTGATTAGTGTGTAAGTTCGAAAATTAAGAATAGTGCGACAGTATTTATTTTTTATAAATAATGGCCTATTATACAATTAGGGAAAGACATGACATGCTCTTAATTGATGGGGAAAGCAGACGTAATTGCAGAATACCAAGAATGTTATACAGGGAAAGGTTTCCAAACAGACGCCTGCCCAATGCTAGGACATTCGTAGCTGTTTCGCAGAGGCTTCTGGAAACAGGTAGTGTAATACCACAATTAAATAATCGCGGACCACAGCGAGATAATCGTATCTTAGCTGCTGAGGATCAAATACTAGACCTTATCGACATCAACCCATATAGTAGCACACGGAGTATTGGATGTGAGCTGCAAATTTCTCAGACTGTTGTTCATAGAACATTACGGGAACAATTGCTCTCTCCATATCACTTGCAGCGGGTTCAAGGGCTTTCAATTGATGATTTTCAACCAAGACTCAATTTGTCGTTGGTTCCTCAGAAAACATCGACAATTTTCTAATTTTGTGAACAATATTTTAACAACAGATGAAGCAAGTTTTAATAGGAATGGTATAATAAATTTTCATAATACGCATTCGTGGTCTGAGTTAAATCCGCACGAAATACGCCAGTCAGTATTTCAACACCAATTCATCTAGTTGTCGACTTCTTAAATAGAACATTTCCCCGTCGTTAGATTGGTCGAAACGGACATATACGTTGGCCAGCAAGATCTCCTGATCTCAACCCTTTAGATTTCTACTTATGGGGACACATGAAAAGTAGGGTTTACAATATTGACGAGAATGACCTTAGACAACGCATTTTGACGCTGCTGACGAAATCCGAAATATTTCAGGAATTTTTCTCGCATACGTGAAAATTGGACTAAACGGTGTCGTGCTTGTGTCGATAGTAATGGTGGGCATTTTGAACATTGCTGTGAATAATCCGTTGTTTCAACTCAGTTCTATCATTATCATAAATTCGGTAAGTAGGATTACATATTTACTTGTCTAATATAAATAATATTAATTAAATCAGTAATAAGACTCTTCGAATAATTAACTGGTACAAAAACTACATTTACAGATCTCTTGAGTTGAATATCATATTACCCAACTTTGTATAATTGCATAAAAGAAAACCGCCAAATACAAATTATAATTGCAATATCTTGTACTAAAAAACGTAAATATTTCAACAAAATATTTCATACATTTTTATTTAATTCTAAGGTCAATATCATCAGCAAACAAAAAACACAGGTGTTTATTTTTTTGTCGGCGTAGTCATTCCTTTATTATTCGCGCTAAGAGTGAATCTGCTTCGAACAGCGAGCGACGTTGCAGGATGGACAATAATTTACTTAATATGTTTTAGGGATTTTCTTGGTATTAAGGCCTACTGACCATTGTGGTATAAGAGTTTTTTGTTTAATTTGGTGTACTACCTAAAATATATGCACTCAAAACTATTACACCCTGTATATAGATATTATATATATATATAAATGTTATATAAGTATTTAATCGACTTTATATTAAATTAACTTCTAATTATAAGGTCAAATACTGTCATTATTCCCACATTGTAAATATGATACTTGTTAGTAATTTTTATCACGTTCGACTTTTTTTTCATTATACCTGGTAACCAAAGCTGTACACTTCTTATTTTTCAGTTCACATAAAAACTGATGACCATCCATTTTGAAACGACACGCTAAAATTGTCTTGTTTAACACGCGTGTCGACTCATCATTTTGTAATGTTATAAATACTATTGTAGGACCTTCAGTCGTCAGATGATTAGTTTGACTTATATTCTTATAGTGAAAGTTGTTATTATTATTTTTGTTTAAATTAAATAAATTGTTTTTAAAAGTGAATTTTGAAAATCGTAATATAAAAGTGGCGCAGTCAGTAGGATTCCATTACGCTGCTAGAACCGGCGTTAGAAGAAAAGCTTAACTGGTAGCGGTGGATTCCAATCCTTTGAAGGAAGAAAAGAACCTCGAGACGTCCCAACTACAACACGTAGAACACGGCAACTTCGATGTTTCGATAATGTAAGTACAAACAATAAGTAATCATCTCGCAAATATTTGTTTTTACCAATTTGAATTATTTATCGATATATAATTTTGATTTATTTTATTTTTACTGTTCGGACGTTCAATGTCCCGGAACATTTTAAACCGAATTGTACTATTTTCCATTTGTGGTTATTTTACTTTGTGCACAATTTTTGTAATCTTCTACATTCTTAAACAAAAACTTAGTAAACGTTTTGATAATTCTAGATATTTTCATTAATTTGAACAGTTTATTATTTCCGTATATTTTTAATCAACCGAAATAATGGCATCTCCCCAAAACTTCAGCAGATCCGGAGAAATGAACCATACCGGCTCTTCGGAAATCTTTTTCCATTGTCCCCGAGTTTGAGGGCGATCAAATCTCGCTAGGGACATTCACTGATGCGTGCGACTGCGCGTATAATATGTCAACGGGCGGAACAAACGCTATCTTTACTTATACACATTAAAATAAGCTGAAAGGAAGAGCGGCCCAATTAATTAATTCACGCAACCCCGCGTCCTATTTGGAACTTAAACAACTTTTAAACTCTCATTTCGGTGATTCTAGAGATTTGACATCTCTCATACAAGATTTACAACGTCTAAGACAACTTCCCAACGAATCGCCTCTAACATTTTATAACAGATTGCAAGTAACTTATTGCAAAAATGTATGCCAATATTCAGAAAACCTCGAATTTGAATGCAGATCAGAAGACAGCCCAAACGAGTCTAATAGACACTATGGCGCTGAACACTCTTCTGACCGGTTTAGAACCGCGTTTAGGGCAATATCTCCGCGCCGGAAACCCAGAAGACCTGTTAGAAGCCCACGTACGAATTAGGCGTGAATTACAACTGTCCTACTTCGAAAACCAAAAAACACCTAAACAAATTCCCCCTAAGCCTAATCACCCTTTCGAAAGCCTAATCCGCAAATTAATAAGTGCCTATCATGTGGAAGATTCGGACATCACACGTCCGAATGTCGCTCTCGCAACTACCAGACACCAGTCTATAACAATAGTAGCGGCAAAATAATAATTTTAGACCAAACCCTTTTACTAATAATTTCTCACAAAATCAGAATCAACAACCTAGGCAAAATCAGTCACCCTTCAGACAAAACCAGTTCTCTAACCAGCCAAGAACGTTTCAACAAAGTACGCAACAACACGCCAATCGGTCATCCAACGAAATCCGGTTTTCGAACAAATCCAAATAAACACATCACTTAAATTATACGAATACCCTAACCAGGACGATGATTATTATCCAGTTAATAATCAACCCTATGATGATTACAATAGCACTGATGACCAAAGGAATATGATTATTATAGTCAGTCATGCAATCCAGAAGCAATTAATATTAATTCTCATACTGCTGATAACTATCAAACTGTCGATTTAGATCCCCTAGAGAATCAAAACTATCAGGATTTTCTATCTCTTCCAAATTTAGACCACCCTCCAGACATAACGACCAGCCTTGCAACACAGATCCAAACTATCAATCTCGACGACCTGAACCCGAATATAAACTTTCCAGAACAGACATTTCTATAACTACTCTCCATACTGTAAACTCCAAAAATCTGTACTATATTAACGATGCGACTGGAAACTATAAATTACTCATAGATACAGGCGCAGGAATTTCTATCTTTAAAGAGCATACCGTCAGAAATTATTCTAAACGATTCCCGGAAAATGTCATTATTCAGGGAATTACAGATAAAAAGATCCCCATTTCTCAGTCAACCCTTATACCATTCACTCATGGTAACCCCCATAAAGTATTCATATGTAACCTTGACATCGAGTTTGATGGCATTTTGGGTTAGATTTTTTAGAACATTATGAATGTGTAATCGATCTAAAATCTAAACCTCAAGACAAATTTCAAAGATATCACTCTTCACAAGGTCTCCTCCTTGCCCCTTTCAGATATCACTCCCTCGACAGTTCCCAACACATCGTCTCCAAAAAATTCCTCAAACTATATTTCTATAGAACCTCGTACAGAAAAAATATGTAAACTACGCTGTCACCTTTCCAACACCGACGCTGTTTTACATACATCGAGAAAGAGAAAGTCAGACTACCCAATTCCTTGGTATATGTAAACCATAACGGGGAATTTCTAACTTCAGTTATCAATGCAACGCCATCCCAAAAACAAAACTTTGAGAACATAACAATAGAACCCCTTGTACAACACAACCCTGTTTTAACTTTAACGACTCGTACGAAACTCCAGATATCGACAGAAACTTACTCATAAGACAACAACTCCGGACTGAACATTTAAAGACGAAGAAAAAGACATGATTACCAACCTTTGCCTAGATTTCCAGGACATATTTTACTTAGAAGGAGACTCACTATCCTTTACCAACGAAATTAAGCATTCAATCGAGACTAGTAATTCCAGACCCATCTTTACTAAATCTTATAGGTACCCTCAGGTACATAAGAAGAGGTTAAAGATCAAGTAAGCAAAATGCTCAACCAAGGTATCATTCGTCACTCAACTTCTCCGTGGTCTTCCCCAGTTTGGGTTGTTCCCAAAAAGCTAGACGCCTCAGCAAAACAAAAATGGCGTGTCGTCATTGACTACAGGAAACTTAACGAAGTCACAGTAGAAGACAAATATCCATTGCCTAACATCTCCGATCTTTTAGATCAACTAGGCAAATGCCAATATTTTTCTACATTAGATCTCGCCTCCGGTTTTCATCAGATAGAGATCGATTCCAAAGATATCCCCAAGACAGCATTTTCAGTCGAAAACGGCCATTACGAGTTTGTTCGTATGCCGTTCGGTTTAAAAAACGCCCCGTCCACATTTCAACGTGTCATGGACAACATCCTCCTTGGAATTCAAAATGAACGTTGTCTAGTATACATGGACGACATCATTGTATACTCCCCAACAATTCACGAACACATTTCACGGTTGACCGAAGTCTTCAAACGTCTTCGCAAATCAAATCTTAAGATTCAACCCGACAAATGTGAATTCTTAAGAAAAGAGGTAGCGTATCTTGTCATCTAATTACGCAACAAGGTGTAAAACCGAACCCCGAAAAAGTCAGTTGTATCCAAATTTCCCAGAACCAAAAAATCCAAAAGACATTAAATCTTTCTTAGGATTGGCCGGATACTATAGAAGATTTATCCCCAACTTGCCAAAATGTCAAAACCACTTACAAAACTTCTCCAAAAAGATGCAAGATTCTTCTTTGATTCTGATTATAAGTTATCATTTAACGATTTAAAGAAAGCTCTCATTTCAGACCCCATCTCAACTACCCAATTTTGAAGAACCGTTTCTTCTCACCACGGATGCCAGCGCTTTCGCGATTGGTGCAGTTCTTTCGCAAGGTCCTGTAGGAAAAGATCTTCCTATGGCTTATGCCTCTCGCACTTTATGTGCCGCCGAAACTCGATATTCTACCATCGAAAGGAAAATTGCTTGCCATAGTGTGGGCAGTAAAACACTTCCGTCCGTATTTATTTGGCCGTAAGTTTACTTTAATCACCGATCACGCCCGCTTACGTGGCTTTCTCGATCAAAGATCCAGGCAGTAGACTTGCCAGATGGCGACTAAAACTCGAAGAGTACAATATAAGATTGACACAACCTGGAAAGATAAACAAAACGCAGACGCTCTATCGCGAATTAAAATCAATCACTTCCACCAAATAGCCCATTTTCAGTCAAAAATCCACGCCTTCAATGACACCGACTCAGAAGACGAAGGTGAACAAGAATCCGAAGAACCCGAACTTAATGACGAACTACTAACTAACGAATTTAACAAATTTGTCGACTTATATAAAACAAAATCTCTAATTGACTACTCGAAAATCGAAACGACAAATTCTCAACTTCTCGACAAAAAATTAAAAACAAAAACTCATAAACAAATTATTTCATTCTTTTGGCAAAACAAGTTAACTGATCTCCACGATTGGATCATGGATGATATCTTCGAAGAAGATATTAACTTTGAAAACTATTCTCTCACACCTTTGCCAGTAAATCAGTCAAAAATCGTAAATATTTTATAATCCCCTTGCCATTTGACCCAGAAACAGTCGTTCAATTTCTGTTTTCATCATTTACAAATCACAGAATAAAATTGATCCCGAAACAACGTACTATGTCGAAAACAATTTGGAACTTCCAATTCTCGAAACCTTTCTTATATCTTTGCAGACAAAGATATTAAACTGAAAATATGTCAAAACGTTATAAAAACACCTTCAGAAGACGAAATACCGCAAATTTTAGAAAACTATCATCAGGAAAAATAATCTTCATCGCGGAATCAACGAAACGGTCAGACGAATAAAGGAAAAATATAATTGGACCGGTTTAACAAAAAATAAGAAAATTTCATCAAATCTTGCGAAATTGTCAAATGGTGAAAACATGTCGAAAAACTTAAGTTCCCCTTTAGTTATAACAGAAACGCCGAAAACACCTTTCGAGCGAATTAATGTCGACGTTTTTGAATACCCATCGAGAAAATTAAGCTCTGAGAGTTAGAGACGAGCTAACAAAATTCTCACAGGCATATCCATAAAGGATAAAACAGCAAAAACCGTCGTTTAATACGCTTATCCTTTATTTCCACATTACGGCACCCCGTTACGAATTCATTGCGACTGCGGCCGTGAATTTGATAATGTTCTAATGAAAGACCTCTGTGAGCTTTACAACATAAAACTTACATTCTCAAGTGTGGGTCACCCACAATCCAACGGTTCCATTGAACGATTCCACTCAACATTATCGGAAATGATCAGAGCAAATATAGCCGAAAACCCAGACGAACATCCGTTTAACGTTTTGCCATACGCAATAATTACTTATAACAGCACCAAAAAAAAACTCATGGCTTTACACCCTACGAGCTTATTTTTGACCACACGTCTAGTAACCCCCGGAAACGCTTTATAACCAACAGAACCTCATTTCCAAATACGTAAGAGATCTCAACAATTGTATGGAGTACTTTTACAAACTAGCGCGTTCAAAAACTGAACAACAAAAAGAAAAGGCAAAAACTCGATTCGACCAACACGTACCTGAAAACCGACCAAATTATAACATAGGCGATAAAGTATATTTGAAAGAATCGCAAATTTCTAGTAATCACAAAATAAATTAATGGTCCTTTCCAAATAACTGAACTCTTTCAAAATTCTGCAGTCTACTAAATCCCGAGACAAATCAATCTACAAAAGCAAATTTTGACAGATTGAAACCGTATTTTGAGTGAAAATTACTTATTTCAGACTCCTCGGACTCTTCACAATCGCAACATCAATATACGATAACACCTATACAACAACCGTAGGACTCTTCTTTCATGAAGAAGGAAGCATCAAAATTTCGAATGACAAGTGGACATTGCTTGTCTACAAAGATCTCCACCCATTCGTGACGCAATTTCCAATAATGACAAAATACTAAACACCTTAGTTGACACTATCAATTCAAACTTAACTACTCTAATTAGTTCATTCAAACCACAAGTACAAACACACGTCAGCCTTCTCAAACAAATATCAGACACAGTAAACTTGAAATATCAAGAAATATTCGCGGACACGAAAATTCACTTAAACCGACAGAAACGCGGACTTATTAATGGATTGGAACAATTGGAAATCAATAACTGGCACACTGGACGCAAACGATGGTCAATCAATTTTAATGATTGTAAACAAGATTACTCATGACGAACAACAAATCGAAAATCTCCAGAAGAACCAAATCTCTGTTACGACTTCCGTAATCAAAAATTTTAATTCAACGGTTCGTAAACTACAAATAGACGAAGAAAACATTTGATAAGAATATTAATGAAATCAGGCAAGCCATTGCTTTTATTCAGACGACCTTCAGTTCTTTGAGACACTTGTCAAAACTCTAGATTTATGTGAATCATTAATGGAAAGCTATGTCTTTATTCAAGATGCCCTTAATGATGTATTATCGGCAATATCTTTCGCTCGCATTAAAATTTTACATAGTTCAATCATTACACCGGCAGATTTGGTCGACTCACTTCAAATTATCTCTCACTCTTTGCACAAAAACAATTTGCCCTTATCTATTAATGCCCATAATATTGCACAATATATCGACATCATCGAATTGGAAGCATTTCAATTAGACACGAAAATAATTTTTGTATTAAGAATCCCCTTAGTGAAACTTTACCCTTTTTCGTTTATACCCAATTCCGATACTTGACGACCGAACAGGGTTTCATCACATTTTACCAAACCACAACCAAATATATTGCGAAAAACGATGATTCACTATTGTATACTACATTTCGGAACTTGGACAACTGCAAGTCCTAAGCCTAGTTCAATGGATATGTTCAGACGTTCTCCCGTATCCTATAGATAGCGATTCAACTTGTGAGGCCCAGCTGTTGAAGCAGTCCACCTTCCTTCCAAAGGTTGTCAGACTTCCAATATTCTACGCCAAGGACTACAATGTATATAAGATTAGCTCAAAGTTTTGCTAATTACTGTTTCTGACCTTTTACCTATAACCATAAAGTGCAGTGGAAACAGCGTTGTAACACTAACAATTACAACAAACTCAGTCCTAAATTTGCAGGCCGATTGTAACGCATTCATTGGCAACACTCGAATCATTGAAGCAAACTGCTTGACAATTTCCAAAATATTACATACAAGAGTCATCCAATTCAAATACCGTACAACTGCTGCAAATCTATACCACCGAAAAAACTATGTCCCAGATCTAAAGCCACTCACACTAACAAGATCGATGCAGACGACCTCAACATAGCTCAACATAAGTTGAATCAATATTCAGAAGAGCTAGACAAAATTAATAAACCAACCGTTTATTAAAAAACACATGCCATGGTTCACAATTTTATCAATTACATTAATCGTTTTATTAATCCTTATCTACATTTTCTATAAATGCAAACCAAGAAGACAATCCAGATTGTTGGCCATAACAACAAACGACGATGATCCACCGTCACCTTCACCAATGCCATGTAGTCAAGTCAGAAACTCAGATTCCTTCCCAGACAAAGTCCAAGTATTCGACTCCAGGAACCCATCGAAGATACAGAACTCACAAAAATGGTTTGAAAAGTTGAAGCACAGCATCAACTTTTTCAGGATAAAGACTTTATATTAAATTAACTTCTAATTATAAGGTCAATACTGTCATTATTCCCACATTGTAATATGATATGTTAGTAATTTTATCACGTTCGCTTTTTTTTCATTTATACTTGGTAACCAAAACTGTACACTTCTTATTTTTCAGTCACATAAAAACTGATGAAACCATTTGAAACAACACGCTAAAATTGTCTTTGTTTAACACGCGTGTCGACTCAACATTTTGTAATGTTATAAATACTAGTGTAGGACCTTCAGTCGTCAGATGATTAGTTGACTTAATCTTATAGTTGAAAGTTGTTATTATTATTTTGTGTTAAATTAAATAAATTGTTTTTAAAAAGTGAATTTTGAAAATCGTAATATAAAATATATATAGTTATGGAGATAAGGGATATTGACTACTACTTTTTGGTGAACTCTTTATTCAAAAATCCAAGCTTTCGGAACTGTTTGTTCCTTCTTCAGGGTCTAATGCTACAAGTTATATCAAACATTAATTTATATAATTTCTATACCTGATAGTTGTTAACTTACAATGTGAGGTTTAAAAGGTAATCTCATGGGCTTGTTAAACATTACAAAACATACTCTATTTACAGCAAGGATTACATTAATAATAAAATTTAATTTGTGTTGTTATTAATAGTTCATTGTTTGTATGACATGTGGGCTGTCAAAGTTCATTCATCCATCTGTCCATCATAGAACTCATGGAACCGCTTTGAGAGTAAGAAGGCATAGACAACACTCATTAAGCGTTTGTTATATTTGTTTTCCCTATCTAATATCTTTATATTTTCAAAATCAATTGTGTGCCCTTGGACGTTAGCATTATTAGTCAGTGCACATCTTTGCTTGTTGTCATTTATGTCACTCTTATGAAGTGCTAATCTACTCTTGAGCCATTGCGTAATCTGGCCTATGTATGTGCTGTCACAATCCTGACATCCAATTTGTTACAATATGTTTGATTGCAGTAGAAATGGTGTGGGATCTTTTAATCTTGAGAACAATGTTTTTATGGTCTTTATATTATAGGTGTCTATTTTTATTTTTTCATATTTAAAACAGTTTTTTATTTTGAATGTAAGGTCCCTCACATATGGCAAACTCCCAAAAATAATGTCTTCCTCCTTATGTAAGTGTTTTGTACATGGTGGTTTTGTTTTTCCTGAAAAATTTGTTTTGGTCAAGTCAAAAATTTTTTAATCATTCTGTTCGGGTAGTCGTTATCGGTTAGAATTTTTTCTAGTTTTTTCAACTTTTTTGTGTAAAAATCTTTGTGGTATATTCTTAGTATCCTTTGTTTCATTTGTTTAATTATATTGATTTTCCTACTTACTGGATTTTATGATTGGAAATGTATCACCCTGTCTGAGTTACTATTTTTTCTGTGCCAGTCAATTTTTATTTGATTATTTACCCGACATACTTTTGTGTCTAGAAATGGAACAGACTTTTGTTGGTCTTCCATCTCAACGGTGAATTGTAGTTTCATGTCAAATTTGTTGAAAATTTCAAGTTTTTCAGTTATTTTATCTTGTGGTAAGGCAATTATTATATCATCAACAAATTTTTTGATGAAGACTGGTTTAAATGTCAGTTTTTGTAAGCATGTGTCTAACAGGTAATCCATCACATACAGTGATACTATTGGGCTCAGTTTTGACCCCATTGCACAGCCCGATGTTTGTTTGTAATACTTTTGCTGGAAGTAAAAATAATTGTTTTGAGTTATTAATGTTAATATCTCTAAAAACAATTTTTGGGTGATATAACAATGTGGTTTAATATTAGACAATTTATTTTTTATTACTTTGAGCACTAACTTCTCATGCAAATTTTCAAACAAGTTTATCACATCTAATGATGCCACGACCACATTTTCAGGTATCTTCAACTTATTTATGGTCTCTGCGAAATCAAAACTATCTTTTATATAGTACTCATTATTTTTGTTGTAAGCCATATTGAGCACTTCAGTAATCCATTTGGAAATATTGTTTTGTGGTCCCTGAATACTAGATACTATAGGTCTTAAGGGATAATTGTCTTTGTGAATTTTGGGGTTTCCATATATTCTGGGGCAAATTGAATTGTTTACTTTTATGTTTTGTTGGGCAATAACAAGACAATAGAAATAAAACGACGTATATTGCAGGAATACCAAACGTTTCAAAGTCTATTCTGACTTCGTTGTCAATGGCTTTATATTTATTGGTGTAGATTGCAAAACGAAAATTTTCAATTTGTAATGTTTAACAAGTCCATGAAATTACCTTTTAAACCTCACATTGTAAGTTAACAACTATCAGGTATAGAAATTATATAAATTAATGTTTGATATAACTTGTAGCATTAGACCCTGAAGAAGGAACAAACAGTTCCGAAAGCTAGAATTTTTGAATAAAGAGTTCACCAAAAAGTAGTAGTCAATATCCCTTATCTCCATAATTATTTCAATATATGAGACTATTTATATATATATATATATATATATATATATATATATATAGAATATATTTACACCAAAGCGATATTATACCAACCCTAAATGCGATTGTTTCAAAAAGTTATTATGATTTCCAAGAGACGACATTCTATTCAAAGCCAAGAACAATAGAACTGACAATAATGTTTAGCTGAAAGGATAAACCAAACCTTCAGTTCAAGCAATTCATTAACGGTTCCGGTAATTGATATTCCATCTCAGCCATAGTTACGATCCTCTTCGGTTATTGTTATCTTTATCCGAAAGAAAATACTTTTAAAAGCTTTCTCGGATTCCCGATGCAGACTTCGCTGATAATATCGGAAAAAAAGAGCATAAGTTTATGAAGTTCCGCACTCAATCGAAGAACTTCATAATTAGCAATGACTTTCGAAGTGCTAGAGTGAAGCTGGTTGCACATCTACATTGGATTTTTCTATTCAAAATAAATTAAAAAGTTTACCATCGTAGAAATAGGAGTTCGGAATTTGGAATATTCTGATAATCACCAATTTGAAAAAAGTTCCGAGAGTCATTCTAATTGCGTCAAAAAGTTGAATAACAAAATAACTATGTAAATTGTGAAACCAGTTTTTAATCGAAAGAAAGTTTTCAAATGCATTGACTTTACTCAGAAATAAAACCAAGTTTCATTAACAAAATTTAACTAATCTGCTTATTGTGATATTGACCAATAAATAATATGTAAATAAACAACGAGTTTGGTAAAATTAGGTTCTGGTTTAGCAAAAGTTGCTAGAATCAATGAGGGCTGTAATAAATTATGTAACAGTTTGTACTGCCTTTCAAAGCGAATCTGAAGAAATATGCTTTTCTGGAGATTCAAACGCTAAATTACAAATATCGACAAAACGACTGTTATGCGTAACTTTTACAGCACAATATAGGAACAAAAACTCTATTAAGTTTCAATATAATCTGTGGAACCAGTAATCATATTCAACCTATTATTGAAAAAAATAACTGGTCAGTTATTTCCGTTTAATTTTCTGGACAAGACTTTAAGCACAATTTTGCGATCATCGAAAAGAAATAGTGGTTTTGAAAAAAATTGTATCTTTAAAATAAATTTTTGAAATTCTTTAATATTTTATAATTAAAATTTGAACCATTTCCCCTTTATCGCAGAAACAACTGAGCCTAATACGTAGAAATTTAGGAAAAAAGATAGTATAGGTCCTCACTCAAAGCTTACTGATAAAATAAAGCAAAAATCCTAATCTTGGGGTTGGGGTCAAATTTGAAAATTAAATAAATATTAAAACATATATACATAAAACACATATAAGCAACTCTACTCATTGCCTACTAATTTTAAAGTAGAAAATTAATAATGATTTATATCACCATCATTATCATCAGATTCAGCTATACTCAATCAATATTTTATGGCGTAGCCTCCCTGAAAAATTGCAGAGGAACCTGTAAAGCTGTGGAATGGAAGAAGAAGAAGTAGAAGAAATGTGGGACTATAGAATTGAAGAACTGTCTCGAAGGAATGAGAACAAGAACATATTTCTGGCAGTTCTTAACAGAAACTCAAGGCTAGAGATTACGGAATTGAATAACTTTTACAGTGGATATGAGGCATACCTTACAACGCTGCCTCAGTGTGGGTTGGTAACGGACAAATATCTATTTCCTTGGCTTGATTTTTTCAAGGAGATTCGATTGCAAAAACAGTTCCATATATCACACTTTGTACTATAAGGGCTGATAACTATCAAATTTTACAAAAAAAATCGGGACGCAGCCAAACTTACAAATAAGAAATGCTCTTTTAACTTATTTTGATTGAGAGCTGTCGAAATTATTTTATTTCATCGTCAGTCAATATACTACAAACAACACAAAATATTAATAATTTAAAAGTAGTAAAAAACTAAGCACTTAAGTTAGTTGTGGTTGTATAAGCAAAAAAATGTATACATCTTTAAAACTTTAGAATATTTTTAAAATTTTGGCAATTCAACTAACAAAATTGTGACGTTGGCATATTTGATTTGAAGACATGTTATGTATTTTTTTTTTATAAAGTACGGGTAAACTATTGTTAATATTTGTAACTTATTGATGAATTTAAAAATTGGTTAGGAAACAAAATTTTATTGGGTAGCAAAAATTTTGCCATTTAATCAATCGGAGTTCAGTGGTCAGAACTTGCGGATTTTCAAAGGAAGGAAAATGGTTATGTTCTAAACAGTGGGTGGCTAAAGCACAACTTTCCTTTTTCAATTTTATAGCACTCTTGTGTCAGTTCATTCGGTGTTTCAAGTTTCTTGACGTCTGACCAATATAGGAAGCAGAGCAGTTGCTACAGTCGATTTTATATATAACGTTAGATTTAAAATCATTCCGAATTTTATCTTTTGGTCTGCTAAATAAACATTAACTGGTTTTATAAATTTGTGAGCAAATTTTATACTAGGTTCGTTTTTAAAAATTTTTAATACCTTTTTTATATGTGTTATAGAGGCAGAGCAGTAATTTGCGTTAGAAGTTGCTTTATATGAAAGTTACTCTGACTTGTTGACACCAAAGTGTTCATATTATTTCGCTGTTCACAACTATGTCTCAACAAATTGGGGTATTTAATAATATTTTGTTAAGTAATTGGTAAGGATAAGAATTATTTAGGAATAATATTAACAATACTGTGAACGATGGATGGCAAATTATAAGAGCTCTATTTTTCATGCAACTAACCAAGTTTATTTTCATTTTTCGTGGGTGATTAGAGTGAAACTTCATATATCTTCCTGAACCGCTACGTTTCCTATACCAATCTAATTTCAGAATTTTTTCAGTCACTAAATGTTGGTGTGTCCAAAAAGGGAATACTATATGAATCATCTTCTTCTTCAATAGTGAAATGCAAAAATATATTATAAGTGTTAAAATGTTTAAAAGCTCATCTTTGCTACCAACAGGAACACTACAAACAATGTCATCTACGTATTGTTTTAAATCGAATGTTAAAACTAAGTTTAGGTATACATTCAGTGACTAGATCGTCCATAACGTACTGAGCAATAATTGGAGGCAGCTTAGAAACCAATGGTGAAACAAAAACCTGCTTATAAAACTTTCCATCAAACGAGAAAACAAGGAAGTTATTTTTACTAATATTTGTGTGAGGGGAAATTGAAACCTAATTTCTGTGTATGATAAGTTCTACCAAATTTAAAGGAATATTTGTGAAGAGTAATTTAACATCAACACTAACTAATACATAATTTTAAGGTAACGAATAATTATTATAGATATTGGAAAAGGTAAAAGAGTCTTTAACATAGAACTCATTGTCTTTATTGTATGCCCTTGTAGGGACATCTAACAAAAGTGAAGCAATACCGTTTGTTAAATAGTGGACGTAGGATCTCTTTTTAGTGTTTGGTAATAGTCACCAGTTCAAATAAGTATTTTATATATAGCTGTTGTTACATTACCTTTGTCTGATTGCATAATAAGAATGTCTGGGTTATCTTTGAGAAAACGTCTGGCCATTGAAAATAATCTATCTAAATCGTAAAATTTACTAGTATCTCTATTCATAAAACTAGTGAGTAAATTTGATATTTTAGAAGAACATATGTTTTGTAATTTTTTGTCATTTATTTGCTGAAGCCATGTCCACCAATTTTCAGTTCTCTTCGATGAAGCCCTTAAGTCCTTCTCGCAGATCTTAAGGTTTTCTGCTTCGTTTCTTCGCAATACCTTAACTTCTCTAGTTCCACAGCTCTTTAAGTTCCTTCTCAACCTTTCAATTCTTCAGGGAGGGTACACTCCGAAAAATTAGTTTAATATAGCTGCATATGTTTATGATGATGACAAGATACATATGTGTTACGGTAAAAATAATAAATTGGTGAATATATAATAACCGGTAATTATGCATAATTACAACAAGATTAGGTAAATATGATAAATCCATCAAATTAACCGGTTACAATATTTTATAATTAATAAGTCAATAAATGGTTAGTTTATCTCACATACAATTATTTAGCCTGGCCGAAATTTCCTGTTTCTACAACCATGGCTTATTGATAAGTGTACCTCATGAAGTATGGTAAAAACAACTTTCATTACCTTTTAGTCTTTGATAATCTTCCAGTTTCTTGTAACCACTTTTGTTTGAACTATTATTCACTTTTAGTAACAAATCATTATATCTTTCTTTCGTCAGAGAAACACTATGTGCTTTTTTAGTATCCATAATATTATCAAATTTTGACTTGAAACGCTTAATAATACCAGCCATTATTCAGTATTTTATGACGAGAAATGGGAACTACTACTGAATTCATGTGATTTTTATGTGGTGTTTTGATAGTTGGTGGGTGCATAGTTTATAAACTTAATGGTATACCTTATCTATACTAAAAGTTTAGTAGATACTAATCTATAGGACTTAAAATTATTGATTACTGGTAGTGTCACAATGCATTTATTAACAATTAAGGTAATATATATATATATATATATATATACTTACTTTAGAATATGCGCCATCGAATTTTACTAGAAATTACCTTTGCCATTACCGGAAAGAAAAAACTCATTGGCGAAGTTGTTGTCTTGTACAGATTTTCCTTCTATCCCCTGTTTACCATTCGCATCTACTCTTCGTCCTGGCCTTTAATTAAACAATCGCACCCTCAACGTATTGTCACTCTGATGTGTTGTCAAATGGCTTGAAATCTGGAATGCGACTCAAATGTCACCATCGGTTGGTTAACTGCAAATCACCTTTTTAAGAGAAAATGAAAACGGCAAAAAGGAATATGGAAAAAATATACTGTTACAGAGACAGTGTTTTTTATTTGATGTTAATATTATTACTTGGTGATAGCTTTTTTATTAGATTTTTGCTAAACAAAATGTATATGAAAAATTTCAGTTTTTGAAATCTAATTTTAAAAAAATTCAGCAATAGCTCTATAAAGCGATAATGCGGACAAGATGAGCTATTGAATTCATAACACTATGAAGCTAGTAGGTACCATATATATTTTTATAAGTACATTATTTAACTAAGCTGTGAATTTTGTTCTACATATGTTAGTTGTAGGCATTTAATAATAATATAATCAAAGTATTTAAAATTATATTGGTAAATTTATCTAATTTATAAATACAGAGTATTTTTTGGTAATTATTTTATTTTGTTTATTACTAGTTCGATGATGTGCAACTACTCTAAGTAAATTAATACTTGTATTGAAATCGCAATCCTTTCCTAGATTACACAAAGTTGCATCTTATATTTGCTTTACATTAAGAAAGTTTTAAATAATTTATTTTTCTCCGTCGGGAAAATTGATGACAATAAAGTTTCAAATGTCGAGAATATTCATGAATAACTGAAATATATATATATAAAGCATTTCTGGATACCTTTTTTGGGTTCCGTGTACACAGTATACGGATACCCTTATAATATCACTCAGGATTTCTGTCTCTGTCACATCACAGCAATTTTCTCCTAAACTACTGGACGGACGAAGTTGAAATTTGGTATGAAGGTATAGTTTGGTGACCAGATTAGGAGCACAAAGAAGAAATTTTGATTTTAGGGGTACTTCTGGGGGGAAAAACTAAAAAAATCGACCGTTCCCCCCTCTGACCTCCGAAACTACTGAACTGAACTGAAAATAGAAAATTTAGAACGTTGCCCGAATCTTACAGGAAAAATAAGGAGAAACCATTAATATCAATTTTGGGGGGCAAATTATAGAATTAAATAAAAATTCAAAAATAAAAAAAATTCAAACTCATCATGTAATATATCAAATGAAAGGTCTCATTCTAAGGAACACAAATATATTTTTTTCATATTTAAAAAATAATTAATTAAAAAGATATTGAAGAAAATATACCAAAATTTACCCATTCCCCCCTTATCACCGAAACTATAAACGTTTTGAAAAAAAATAGTTTTATAGGTTGTGAGCTGAAGTTTACTGGAAAAATAAGGAGAAACCTGTACTTTTAATTTTTGGGGGGCAAATTACAGAATTAAATGGAAAATATAAAAATAAAATTGTTTCTAACCCATCATATCAGATGAAAGGGCCCATTACGACGAAAACAAACATATTTTTTCATATTTTTAAAATAAATAAATTAAAAGATATTAACAAAAATAAAAAAAATTTACCCATTCCCCCCCACTATCTCCGAAATCATATGCTTGAAAATTTTGAAAAAAAATTGAGCTATAGCCCCTCACCTGAACTTTACTGGAAAATTAAGGAGAAACCCCTAATATTTATTTTGGGGGGGGCAAATTATAGAATTAAATGGAAAATATAAAATTAAAATTATTTCTAACCCATCATGTTATATATCAAATGAAAGGGCTCATTATGACGAAAACAAATATATTTTTTTCATATTTTTAAAATAAATTAATTAAAAGATATTAACAAAAATATAAAAAAATTTACCCCCCCCCCCCTTATCACCGAAACCATAAATTGTAAAATTTTGAAAAAAATAGAGGTATAGCGCCTCACCTGAACTTTATTGGAAAAATAAGTAGAACCCCCTAATATTCATTTTGGGGGGCAAATTATAAAATTAAATGGAAAATAAAAAATATAAATTTAATTTAAAATTAATTGTTTACAAGATATTTACATAAAGATATAAAAAATTCTAATTTCAAGCTTTATTTCCGAAAACATACAATCTAAAATTTTGAAAATAATTAGGGGTACTGTAAATGTATAACAAAATTATTGAAAAACCTCCATAGTAATTTTAGGGACAAATTATACAATTAAATTTAAAAATAAAAATTCAATTTTCAAACGTATCATGTAATATATCAAATAAAAGGCTCATTATGTGAATTACAAATATATCATATTTTTTTAAATCATTTGTTTAAAAGATATTAGCAAATATATTAAACATCGACTTAATTTCCATTTTAGAAACTACACTATTTAAATTTTCATAAATATATTTTATTTGTATTTTTTAATAATTTGAATAATAGATTTAATAATTTATAATTTAAAACTTGACCTATTTTGCCCTTTAGCTTCCAATTTATAGAGCCTCCAAATTCAGACAGTAGATTATAAAAGGCTTCTCTGAACGTTTATTAGTAAAATAAAACTCTAATGTTAATTTTTGGGGGCCAAATTTGAAAACTAAATACATATGTATTCTTACAAAAATCAAGCGAATTTTGAAGGTGGTACGGAACCCTTAGTATGCGAGTCCAACTCGCACTTGACCAAATTATTTGTTATTGTTTTTAATTTCATTAATTCAGTATAATGATTAACTTTATTACTGGTCTAGTTCCAGGGTGGATCTATGGTGTTTTATCCCGATAGCCAAAGAAGTTAACTAGACACTAATTTGCATATAAGTTTTTAATGATTCTCTCTTCGAAAAGCAGATCGGTTGAATTTATCCAATTTTTTTAATATCTTGTATAAGCAAATTTAGCGCTATTAGTAAGCGATTTGTTTCATTATCTCCTTCCCATGCCGTTATTCAGAACCAAATTAAGCAAATGGATAATAAAGTGTGATTAACAGCTTTTTTGTTAGTATATCTCTCAAATTTTACAATTTATGTATTCGCATTCATATCCTTTTTGATAAATAAAGTATTTATTAAGTACTTTTCAGATATTAATTAATTACTAGTGGTCACCCTATGGTCGAAATTCGACCCTATTTAATGAAATTGTAAAAAGTATATTTTTATAAGAGAAATCGGAGAAGTAGATGTAATGACCAAAATTGTTCACTCATATTGACAAATCTGTTGAAATAAAAATATAATCAAATATCGGTATTCTAACTATTTTTGACAAATGAATGACCCCCAAATTTTTAGCTGGAACCGCTCCTGGCAAAATGCTCGATATAATAATTTGAAGAATTGTTCTTTGCAACCTAAAAGTTTTCGTCATTTGCGATTTCAATCGTGTTCATAAATATTAAAGACTAACAACCCTATGAGAACTTCTATATTAATAAATTCTCTATTTTCCGCTGACAATTTTTTACACAACACCTTCGGGAAGACTGTAATTATAATATATTAATGAAAGAATGACATTCACATTAAAAACAGAATATTTAATATGAAAGTTACTGCAGCGCGTCCAAAAAAATCAATACTGATCTACTAAATTGACTATTTTACCCCTAAATAATAACAACGCTTATGCTGAACTATCCAAGATAGTCTTCGCATGATGGTCTGAAAGACTGTTAGCCTGTCACTGTCAACCAATCTAATCACTGAACTTGTACTTCCTGGCGATAGCCAGCAATGCACAAATATCGTGCCAAAGCTAGAATGAGAGGCCAAAAGGCTACTATTTCACTCGATTAGGAGCTGCAACCAAAGAGCTATGTGCAGTATGAAGATCATTAACTGCATCTCCCAATCGAGTGAGAGCCTCTTACTCTCTCTATTGCCCTCTCTTTTTACTCTGGGTACGACATTTGTGTATTGCATGCTACCTCCAGAAGTACACGCTCTAAGAAGACAACACCATCTATCGCTCGCTTATATATAATTACTCAATGTTTTGAGTTCTGACCGTCAGGCGGCACTGTCAGTATTATTTGTTTGGCCTTGGCAGAATGGACGTAAATAATGTTTTTTTTTATTATAAAAACAAAAATAAAGAAACTCTGTTAAGAGACAGAGGAGAAAATGGTACCTAACCGTTTTGTCTTTGCCTATTTATATTGTTGTAAAGTCCGTGGGTTCAATTTAAAATTATAAAACTAATATTCACTTTCACGTTTCTAGAGATTTTATTTACATCGAATATAGAACAGCTGATTCAAATATCACAATAACAATTTTACATATAAGCTCTTCGTACAACCAACTGAACTCGCGATCGTGGCCTGCTTCCTTTATAACACCAGCGTCGAATTCTCCAGTAAAATCGAGAATCATTTTTTATCTCAAAGCGATTGTTGTCGTACTGAAATGAAACAGGGTCGGCTTTGGGTAAATTTCGTAACACTGCCCCCTCTTTCATTCTGATCATCCCGATCAGAAAGATCCCTTCCATGGTAGGGAGCAAGTCGATCTAAAAGGACCACCTTTAAATTAGCCCTGGGGTTTCGACTCTTGACCACCTCGTATGGACCATCCCAGGCGGGTGTAAGATTTGGGGATTTACCCTTGCTCCGTTGGGGGTTGTACAGCCAGACTTTGTCTCTCTCCTGGAACCCGACTAAATTGGCCTTGAGGTCGTATCGCGTCTTCATCCGATCACTGGTGGCCAACATCTGCGTTCGGGCTAATTCGTGTATTGCCAGCATGTTATATCGGAGCTGGTCGGCATAATCCTCGATGTCTTGGGAAGGTTCTTCGGGGGAGCCAAATTTCCAAATCGCAGGGTAATCGCAGCTACTTTCCGAATAGGACCCTGGCTGGGGTCAGGCCTGTACTATTATGTACGGCAGAGCGATATGCCAACAGAAATAGGGGAATATGTTCATCCCAATCACGCTGCTATTGCTGACGACCTTGGACAGGTGTTGCTCCAAGGTCCTGTGGAATCCTTCCACCATTCCGTCTGACTGTGGGTGCAATGGTGTTGTTCTCGTTTTCCTTATCCCTAACATCGTGCAAACCTTCTGGAATACATTCGATTCGAAGTTACGCCCCTGGTCTGAATGTAGTTCCATCGGGACGCCAAACCTGCTAAATACTTGTTCTACAAGCCCCGTCGTTACCGTGGTTGCCTCTTGGTTGGGTATCGCATATGCCTCAGGCCATTTGCTAAAGTAATCATTGCGACCAGAATGTATTTGTTCCCCCTCTCAGACTCGGGAAACGGACCGGCGACATCGATGGCAATTCTCTCAAATGGGACCCTCACATTGTACTGCTGCATTCTGCCCTTGGTCCGGGTCTTCGGGCCCTTATTGGCTGCACAGGTGGCACATTTGCGGCACCAAGCTCTGACGTCTTCGAAGTAATTCACCTAGTAGTACCGCTGGCGAACTTGGTCAATGATTTTATTCATGCCCAGGTGGCCTCCGGTAATTCCATCATGTACTTCGGTCAGGATGGTTGGTACCTTTTTCTTCGGAACTACCAGTTGGGACTTGGTTTCTCGTCCGTCAGCGCTTTCCCAAACCCGCCTGAGCATTCCATTGTCTACTCTTAGAGATTCCCATTGAGCCCATAACGTTTCAGCACGCCGGAGTATCTAGCTACCTCGTCCCATCGTGGCCTGGGTACCCCTTTCGTTTTGCGGGACAAGATTGGTTCGATGTCTGGATCAGCTATTTGATCCTGGATGCACTGTTCCGTTGTTCAGTCTTCATTGGGCTGCACTCGGATCTGCCTGATGGAGATACCCTCTCTCTGTTCCGTCTTCAGACAATGTCTGCATTCCGCTCTACAGGGTCTTCTGGATAGGGCATCGGCATTATTGTGCAAACGGCCGGCACGGTGTTCCACCTTAAATTCGTATTGCTGTAATTTCTCCATCCATCTAGCCAATTTGAGTGCGGCATGATCTGTTCGGATTAAGAAATGACGACCATAGAGGTATTTGTGAAAATGGTCTAGAGCCCGTATTATTGCAAGAACTTCTTTTCTGGTGACGGAATAATTTATTTCTGGTTTCGACAATCCACGGCCCCTCTCTTCACCATCTTGCACCTGGGATAGGACGGCCCCCAAACCGGTGTTGTTGGCGTCGGTGTCTAAGATGAACTTGCCGGACTGTGTAGGAAAGGCTAGGATTGGGCTGGAACATAGTGCTGCCTTCAGTTGTCTGAAAGATGTTTCGCAATCCTGATTCCAACGGCAGGTCTCCTTTTCTGTGGTCTGCCGATGTAGAGGGGCGGCAATGGTGGCAAATCCCTCAACAAAACGCCGGTAGTATGAACAGAGGCCCAAGAAGCTTCGGAGTTCATGCTTGTGCCTCGGGACTGACCAATCACGGATCGCTTCTATCTTGTCCCCTTTGGTGCGGATTCCTGATTCGGAAACGACGTGGCCCAAAAACTCTACTTCTTTTTGGAACAAAGAACACTTCTTCGGGTTGAGTCTCAGGTTGGCGTTATTAATTCTGGAGAATACTTCGCTCAGGTTCTTCAGATGGTCGTCGAATGTCTGACCCATTGACCCATGAAAAGAATGTCGTCGAGGTATTCTAAGCACGTCCTCCATGTTAACCCGCTCAGTACATACTCCATTAGCCTCTCAAATGTAGCGGGTTCATTACATAACCTAAAGGGCATGACCTTGAACTGAAACAGCCCTTTACTGGTGGAGAACGCTGTCTTCTCTCTGACGTTTGCGTGTAGACCAACCTGCCAATATCCAATTTTTAGGACTAGCGTGGAGAACCAACGGGAGCCTGCTAGTGTGGTCAAAGTGTCATCGATTTGGGGTAGTGGATAGTTGTCTTTCTTCGTGACATCTTTCAGCTTTCTGTAATCCACGCAAAATGGGCTGATCGATGGCTCAATAACTCCATTTTGTAACATGGACTCGATGTTTTCCTCGACTGCCTGTTGTTGCCCCAATGGTAGTCGTCTAGGTGGTATTCTGAAGGGTTGAGACTTTCCGGTATCTATTCTGTGCTGGATGATGTTGCTGCGACCGGTGGTTCCATCTTGACTGTTAAAAATTTGCCAGTGCTTTGTAATAAATTGCTTGGCTTTCTTCAGGTTCTCTGGTGTCAGGTGTGTCAAATGGTCAGCTAACTGTTGTAAGAACTCTTTACTGGGCTCTGTCTCCTTCACCGACGTCTGGTACTCTTCTTCGCAATTGGTGATGGTCTCTACTGGCTCGAAACAAGCGATCTCGTGAACAGTGGCAATTCTGATGTCGTTGTTGGACAAATTCAGGACTCTGATTGGTATATCTCGTCCGGTTTTAACTATAGCCCGTCCAAGTAAGTAGTCATGAGCTGAGTGTACGGGCTCCACCATTCCAACGCAGCTCCCAGGATTGCTGTCTAGCTGCCCATGAATAATCTGTTCCGTTCGACCGGGAATTCTAGCTGAAGACTTTGCCACAATTTTTATGGGGGTGACTGATGTGCTGACGAGCCATGTCAATACAAATTCCTCATAAATCCATGCTGGCTAATTAGGTCCATTCCCAGTGTAAAATCGTCCTCAATATTCGCTACCAGGACCCTATGCCGGATCATGTTGTCCCCTATCTGTAGCACGACATCTGCCTCACCCTGTATTGACATGGACTCGCCGGTGACTGTTCTGAGCTGGATGTTATTGGTAACTGGCCGAATTTCTGATGCTCTCAAAACCCTGGACTTGGCAATGGACACAGCGGCGCCGGTATCGATGGTGATGGTAACTGCTCGCCCATTGATGGTGCCTCTGATGACTAGGATGCCGCTATCTTGGCAAAATCCTCGGACGTTTTGGGAGCTGGTGGAGGGTCAGTCAGCATTCGCCCCCTTATGCTGACTGGCTGATGGTCCCTGGACATGTAGCTGTTCTGTTGGTTACCCCTGGTCGGTGATCGTTCAGGTGGCCTCACTCGACAATCACGTTGGAAGTGTCCTGTCCGTCCGCAGCGGTAACATGCCCCTCTAGTACTAGTTCGTTGTGACCGTTCTAATATTTTATGCAGACCAGCCAGCAGCGCCTGAAATGGTGACTCTGACTCTTCCTGGTTGAAGTAAACTGCTCGGACCCTCGGCTTCGACATATTCATGACGGCTTCTACTCCCAAAGCACGAAGTAGAGCTTCATTGCTCTTCTTGACGCCACTCAGTCTTAAATTTCTTTGTACTTCCACAACTCTGATGGCGTTTATGAAACTCTGTGTGGCCAACAGTTGGACTTGGTATACCTGGCTCAAGGATTGACTGTCGTAGCGTTTGTCTAGGATGGCGATGATCTTGTCGAAATTGCCTAGTTCATCGACTGGAATGCTTTGGAGGAGTTCTAAGGCCGGACCTCTTAACGAATTTACCAGAGACGTGGATTTTTCTTGGTTATCCTATCCATTAGCTGTAGCCACGGCCGTTTTTACGTGGGCCAAAATGAGTTGCCATCAAATGTGTGTGGTTTGCTAACGGAACCTTTGGTACTCACGGTGTTCTGGTATTTTCCTCGCTGTAAGTCCTGTTGCATTTTTTTGATTTCTGTTTCTACCTTGTTTTTGATGGCACTAATTTTATCTTGTACTTCACTTACTTCACTTTGTACCGTGTTTTTAATGGAACTGATTTCAAATTTCACCTGGCTCTGGATGGAATCGATGTCTTCTACTTTTATTTCAAGAGTCTCCATATTACTTTTTAGGATCTTAATGTCGTCGTTTATTTCTTTATGTCTGATTCCACTATTTGCATTCTTTCATTAACTGTTTCATTAACTTGCGGTACTATTTACATTAACTGTTCAAATTGCAGTTTTTTTCCGTTATCTTAAATTCATTTTGTCGTTTTAATTCAGTTTGTTCTTGTTTCTCTTCAAATTTATAGAATAATCCCTCAATTAAATTTTGTTTTTCTCTTTTCATCGTGGAAACTAGATTTTGTTGTTCACTTTTCATCGTGGAAACTAGATTTTGTTGTTTTTCTTCCATTGTAGTGACAAGATTTTCTAATTCTATTTTACGTTTTTCATGAAAGATTTTACTAACCTTTGTTGCATTTCTTCTTGATGTTGTTTTTCCTTCTTGTCACATTTTTCTAGAATCTGGACTATTTTTTCGTGTATCCCTCCGTAACTTGCTTGACTATTTTTTTGGTAGTTTCGTACATTTTTTCCATTCTTCAGGTTTCCATAAATCAAATTACGATTTTAACTGCACTTAATACTTTACTTCTGATCACCAAATTGGTTGTAAACTAATATTCACTTTCACCTTTCTACAAACTTTTATTTACATCGAATATACAACAGCTGATTCAAATATCACAATAACAATTTTACATATAAGTTCTTCTTACAACCAATTGAACTCGCGATCGTGGCCTGCTTCCTTTATAACACCAGCGTCGAATTCTCCACTCATACAGGTGCCGAGTCTTTTCGAGAACCATTTTTTATCTCAAAGCAATTTTTGTCGTACTGAAATGAAACAGGGTCGGCTTTGGGTAAATTACGTAACAATATATATAGATAATTCCGAGATATTTTACAGATATAATTTTAGCCAAACTGTACATATACAGTTTCGCACTTCTGAACAGGAGTGGCTGTGTAGTTCTATTGATATATCTTCAGTTTGATCCGTATGCAATACAATACCTGGGAAATCTTAACATGTACAAGTTCAAAAAGTTGTGTTTATGAATTAATCCTGTTGTATTGTATCACCTTTTGCCACTAAATGGCGCCAGTGCTTATGCAACCAGGATGAAAATTGACTTTGGACTTTGTTAAATTCCTTAATATGGCACCGTAGACCACATACTTCTGGAGGTAGCGTGCAATGTACATTAATAACTACTTTAGAGCATATATTTTTATGTGACTAAAAACATAAACAAAATAAAATTGTTTTAATTAACTTACTATTAACAGCAAATCTTAGAGCATATACATCTTATAACTTTAAGTGCATAGACACAAAACTATCGATTTGTGGTATTACGGACTATGTGCTGTGCTATTATCGATATATAATTTAAATTTGAAATTAAAACCAAACAGCAAGTTTTTTCTATACACTTTTGTTACATTTTTTCTGCACTTACAATTCATCGGTTATTAATTTTTGGTCGCTCACAATTCATCGGGTGTGAGTTCCAACTGGCAACATAATGAATCATCACTGCCTGATGAAATAGTTGTATGATTTTTGGGGTTGACCTGTCAAGTATAAAAAGTTATTATTGATGAGTTTGATTTAATATTCTGAATTGAAAGCCTCATAACAGAAGCTCGCTTAAATCGGGAGAATGGGCTGATGTAATATGTACGGGCTTATACTAAATTACAACAGCTATTTTAAAAAATGTCTGAAGATGCTGTGATATTTAAGCAAAAGTAATGTTTTGGCAAACCTCGTATACCGTTAAAAAAGTGGAATGTACTGATTAGTACATATTTCAGAAAATATAAATTTTTTCCGGAAGAATAAATTTATTTCTAAATGTTATTTCTCCAGTTGATCCCAACTTATGAAGACCACTGTATTTAGAGACGAATTGAGAACTTTCACCTCAAAGTTGGATAACAGAAAATTAATTTCATTTAGTTCTAATCATGTTTCGAAAGCGATATTTGCTTTCTTTAACACCATCGCCTTCTATACATTTTATAAGAACAAATATTCGGAAAACACGATAAGCCATGACATTGAGAAAAATATGAGCCCACTTTTGGATCCTCCTCAACAGGGTGTATAGCATATTTAGAAGTAGTTTTTAATTCTAAATATTATTGTTTGATAACAATTTTAGATATAATCATAAATAAGGGTATTTCAGTTGTAAGCAAAGTTCATACTTTTTGACACCTCGTACACAGCTGAAAAAGTGGCATGTAATAACTTCACTATAGATGGCAGAGCATGCAATTTTTTTATGAAGAATAACTTTTTTCTAAATATTATTTATAAGAAGGTTTTCCTTTTTATTCCAACTTCTGAAGACATACCGTATGTAGAAACTAATTGAGAACCTCAATCTGGAAGGTGGTTACCAGACATTGATATTTATTTAGTTCTCATCTGTTTTCAATTTATTACACTCTAGGTTTCGCCTTCGCCAAAGGTTACAATATAAGAAAAAAATTTACCGATTTTTTAAAAAGCCATGTCAGTAAAAAGGACATATATTCATTTTAAATCTGTAGTTCATCTGTTTTTCTTTAACAACTGAAATACTAAAAAACCAGTCTGTTCTAAAGAAAGTAAGGAAAATTTTCCTCCAGCAATAAATCTCTCCAGGACTTATTCTGCAGTTTTAACAATGCTTGATGTTTGAGAATGATCAGTACTGATTCTCCATTATTTGAGATATTTCGAAAATCATTTTAATTAATATAATGAGGTTCTGTTATGTCATCGATGTTTTGGTATTCAACTTATTTTCAATATAAATTTCGTTCATTTAACGAGTTTAATTCTTATTTGTTGTTAATAGTTCTAATGGACCTTTGCCTGTGAACAACTCATTTATTAAAATTTTATTCTTCAGAAAATAGTTTCTTATTGGAGCACATTAAAATTTTTATTGTTGTGACTTAACACTTAACTGTGCAGTGAAATTCCAGGATACTTATTTTAGCACAATTTTAATACCCAAGCCACATTCTTCAAGTAATTTGTATACACAGTATTTGTTGTACTTTACGAGCTGATGCAATTTTTTCTTTTTATAAGTGCACAATGATTCATTTGCACCCTCAACTTTATTATTTCAAATAATTTTTTTATTAATCTGTTTTTCAATTCACTTATTATTTCTTGTTTTATAGCGGGTCTTGCATTTGTAACAACATACGATTTGCGAGTTTTAGGTACTTCTGTGTCTTTCAGGGCAGCTCATCTTATGTTATACAAGAGGTATATTTGTTTCCAGTCGTCAACCACCTGTTGTCATCGTCACGCACTTACTCAGATTTGACAGAAAAGTGATAGTATGTTTGTGATGAATTTTATGTAAGAAGCTTACAGTTTTTTCTTGAAAACGATACATTTTATCGAGACGAAAAAAACGATTACTTTTTAAGCAAAAATCATAGATGGTTCTTACAATCCCTTTTAGTAACGAAAATGATAATAGTAACAAAAATATTGATGAAATTGCCGAGATAAATCGGCAAAAACTTTTGGGCTAGTATTTTTCGGTTTCTCGTTAAATCCGTCTGCACTAAACTTTAGCATAATCGCCATTTTGGTGACTGAAAAATAGAAAATAATACATATTTAATTTTCATTTTTGTGGGCTCTATAACTATTTAAAGAAACACTTTTGTACTAAAGTATGTTTGGTTTAATATTTCCAATTTGACGCTCGAAAACTTTACCCGAGGTGTGTTCTATTTTGGCAGTTTTCATTCCCAAATGACCAAGGTTGTGACTTGCGAACTTGTATCACCTAATTTCTGTCTTAGAAGTCACAAGGTAAAACTAGCACGACACCCGAATTAAGAATATTAGTACCCCGTTTCCCTGAAATTTCTGGATGTTGTTAACCGTCGTATATGAATTATATATTTATTAATTATATCAACAAATTATACCAATAATACCACCCAAAAAAGTTATGAGACCCAGACGTTGTTTCATATGTATTTTTGAGCTCTGAAAACGAATCATTGGTTAGTTCTGCTCCACATGTTTAATCACACACATCCGTCTCGTCAAAGTTCAGTCACCATGTGGATTTAGAGCCCGCACCGTCCACTTTCAGTCATGATAGCGACTGTCGAAACATCTATCCCTCCAATTTTTTTGACTGCGTACAGTATTTTTTTAGGTAAAGTGTGCACCCAGGTACTTAGGTACGTCTGTAATGGCCGTTTCGGAAGTCTGATTACCTATTAAAGTTCTAATTGTGGATGAAGAGGAGAATCAACCTAAGAAAAGTGTATTGGTACTTGAGGCATGAAAACTAAAAGTAAAATAAAAACAGTTATTTCCAATTTCCATATAAATGGAGATGATTGTAACATGTTACACATTAAACAATATATTGTCTTTATCAATTATTTTTAACACTTTCCCACGAATTTAAAAAACCGGAAACCTGAAAATCAAAAATTCTCAGAAATCAGCGCTTGACAGTTGGGAAACTGCAGCGTGACTGACGGTTCTAATTCGTGACTTCATCAGCTCAGAATAGACAGCGACATTTAATTTTCGAAAAATGACGTTTTTGTTACTGACGCCTTTCGGTACTGCGACGTGACGTCTTCAGCAAATCGTCGTAGAAGTTCCAGGAAACTGATTACTAAACATACATGCGATTCACATGGTACGTGCTAGATCAAAATTAAAGACGCATTCGTATTCAGCGGCTAATATACACCGGAAAACATTCATCAAATGCCTGGGACAGAAATTTTTTTATTTGTGTAACCCAACTGAATGTTCCCCACTAGAAACAATTTATCTCCTTGAGTTTCAAACGCAGGTAAAGCTAGTAATGAGTCGGCAGGTTTATAGAAGATATAGATCTATTTTAATTTGTAATTTTATCAAATACTATAATCTATCATAAGCAAGAAAATTTAAAATGTATTCAATTATTAAGATCAACAACATTTTTTATGTATACAAATTAGGTTAGGAACACGATAGGATAAAAAATCATCTTCCAATTCCAAACATTAACCGCTCGGGCGCATCTCAAACCGAAAACGAACTCAGGCCATTGAATGTATTTTATATTGGATTGGTTAAAATAAAGGGATAAAAAAGTGATAGTAAAAATATTACTCAATACAGTTATTTCGATAATATTTTTAATATGGTAAATAAAGATCAAAACGCGTCAAAAAAGCAAATTCAGTAAAAATGCTAATAAGCGAATTGCCTCTATCGCAAATATTTCAAATTGCTTCTTTCCAATATTCGGTCCATCTCAAAACGATCCAAATGAATATGAAACATTCCTTCGAAATACCATAAGCGAAGGATATCGTATAACAAGAAGCCAACTGTATCTCCACAATCTCCGTTTCGAAACAAACCTAAAAGCTACAACGTTCTGGAAACGGGAACGTTATAGGCAATATGATACTATTCTGCCCTCTAGAGCCATGATTTATAACGTCCCAGAGCAGAAAACAGAGAGCTTTAATTGAAGACCACCAAAGATATCGGTTTACCACACGTTCAGAATGTGACCATTCCCATATTTTCCTTACGATTTGTATTTCACCGTCTAACCGAGGCTACTATAACGAGATATTTTTTAAGGGGACTCCTCCTTGTTAGCGTGACATATTTTATTACAAGTTTATTGTCCCATTGATGTGGCTCTTGATGTTGCACAGAGTTTATGAACACGTGAGGGGGTTAATATGAGAAGTTCAAAGATTAAGTGGTTGTTTGACTGGAGTGCTGTTGAGAAATAGGGAAACGGAAAATACTTCAGGCATGCACTGGTGATTTTAAATGCGGCGCAAATTCATGGAAGAATTTGAAAGGTGAACTCAAAATAGATTTCTAGCTGTTGAAACACTAATGAGCAATGTTGCTTTGACTTCACTAATATGATCTCTGTGGATGTTTGTTCTGTGAGGCAAATTAAGCATAATGAAACAGAATAATAGGCAATGGCAATGCAGATTTCAGTGTACTTCTTGCATATAAATTAACTTGAAAAATGAACTGCCTTTCAAAGTTAATCTTACGTAAGGTTGAACAATGCTCGAATTACATGACGTAACTCGACGTCCAGAAAAAAAGCGGCCATAGTCGTGAGGACTAAAATTACAAAACCATATAAACAGTATCAATAATATGATATGTTAATTGTGAAAGTGAAATTGTAAACGCCTTTGGAGAAATTGTTGGTAATTTAGTTATGAGTTAATTCTGAAAATGCATTAGGTGCATATTCCTCAAGTGATTGAAATCTCAAATAATTATATTTCTGTATTTGGTAGATGTAACTGAATTTAATATCTTATCGCGAAATGCATATCTCCATCTTCAGGGAAAACAACCGCAATGAAACCCCAAATTGGGATCCCTACTGTATGTAACGCCATTTCTCTAAGGTTACTCGGTTTGAAATCACATGAAACAATTCTAAGGTTAAATAAAACCTATAAAAGTAATCATAATACTAAAACAACAACGACAAAAAATGTTTTGAACTCTCGAAGTTGGTGGTGACCAGAAGTGAAAATTGTTGGAAGATCAATGTAATTAAAAATTTTTAGAAAATTTGATTTGAAATATACCGCTATAGAATGTGTTCGAGGAAAGGACCCCGCACATTCCTTATGGAAATTGGCCCCCGGTGGATTTGGTTGAAATTTTCATATTTTTTAGATCTCAACGAAATTACCAAATGTCTTCATAGCCACAATACCAACGGCTGATGGTTTTCAAGTTATGGTCAGTGCTAAATGAGAGGGTCTATCCGAGAATCGCGATCGGAACTTAGTTAGTAAATCCTAAACGGGACATGGTAAATGCTTTCGATATAATTGTGCTTTAACACAAAATTATTACCAAATATTGTGTGTTGATACTCCAGCATTTGTTTCTTGATTCTTCAAAGATTATTTCAAAGAAATCGATAATAACCCCAAGGAAATTGTTTTTCAAAGCAATCAAAAAGACCGTTTAATTTAGGTATGCGGTTGTAAGCATAACCCCCTCTCTATTTTTATTGTACAATCCACTGGCGTTGGGATAAAAAAGGAATAGCGATGTGAAAAAAAAAGAGATACACGGTTTTCGAGATAGTCGAGTTAGGTGCCAATTTCTGAGCACTTTTTGTGAACAGTTTCCAAAGATTCTCGACGCTTCAAGTTTCATTCAGACAAATATTGGATATCATTGACCAGGCTTTCTTTGTTACCAATTAATTTTTTTGTGGAGGGCTGCATTTTTCAAAATTAACTTAATGTACATAAGTATCGTGTTGGTGTCTTTAAAAAAGCTACTTATAATTCAAATATCTCTAATAACCACACGGGAATTTGAATTTTTCAAGTATATAAAAGTGTTAAAGTTAGTCTCGTAAGCATAAACTACTACTTTTTAGCGTTGAAAAAAATAGGGTTGCCATTTGAAAAAAATGAGTTATACGATTTTCGAATTCAGGGACTAATTTCTGAGCACTCCATATAATTGTTTTGAACACTTTCTGAGGACTTAGGACCCCTCAAGTTTCATTCAGGCAAATACTGGATATCTGAGACCTGACCCTCTTTGTTTCCAAAAACTTAATATTCTGTGGTAATATTCGAAATAGAATATTGTCTAAATCAAAGGGTTTGTGTCAGGCAGGAAGAATCACATCCTACTCTTCGGAAAGTATTGTCCGGAATAAATAAAATAATTAAAATAAGGCAGAATCGAGAAATCAGGGTCATATGTTATCGGTGTAAACATTGGACATTTTCAGTGTAACTATAGAGGCAGACTACAGACAGACAGAACACCCAATCAATCAGTATAAGGAGGGGCTAACGTGGACTAAATCATCGCCAGTCCAAATTACCAATTATGTTGCTGGTACATTACTTGAGACGGGTAAAAACTATACTCTAGTTGCAATAGATTACTGTAGCAAATAGGCTGACTACAGAGGCAACCGCGATGGCAATAGTGCTGGTAGAAAAGACAACGGTAACCAGGTCATAATAAAGGAGGGAAGTAATCACATTTTATTTTAGGTTGCCAGTCTAGAAATTATTCATTATTACGCTAAAATCTAAACGTACGAATGAACAAATGGGTATTAAAACCAATTCTTTGAACGCATAAGTATGGATCAAAAGTGCCTGAAATCCCCATTATTTTTCAGAATAACAAAATATAAACGTTAGCAACCCAGAATCATTACGGGAAAGATAGAGAATGACTATGAAGGTATAAAAGCCAAGATTGACGCTAAGTATATTACAACGTAGCGGAACAGCTGGTATCGAAGTGAGAATTTATCGACATTTCAAAGTAAAAAGTAAATATATTTCTAGTGGAATTTATTGTTAATTATTTTGGGTCTAAAAATTGTTTTGAACTCATCGGTCACCTAATATTAATAAATTTTCATTATTGGAAATTCTAGAGAAAGTTGATTAAATGGTTCTAAATGTTCTTATTAACAACTAACGCCTAAAATAAGTTTGTATACGTTAAATTACACACCTACCCCAATCGAACGATGCGCAACCTTTTTATTCTGATTCTGATTATCTTTAGAGATTTTGTTGTTTTTTTGCATGGATTTTATGGCCCATAAATAGATATCGTTCAGTTTTGATGGGGATAATTAATGCTTTATAGATTGTTCAAAAAAGTTGCTACTTCAGGTCTTACATCAAGTTTTAAATTAAATATAAGAGCTACTAATTTCTTTATTCATTCATTATTAATTTGTAAGCAAAAGTTTAATATTAAAAAATGTGTCACAAGAAACAGTCGACAAATTGTATTCGAACGTTCCAATTATTAAATTTACACATTAGTACAACTATGTTTAACTTATTCTGTTGGCATTATAAGTTTTAATTACAAAATTCCCATTAACATTTCTACTTAAATGCACAACAACAATGTTTATTTACCTGTTTTGTTTTCAATACGAAATCAGTTAATTCGCTCACGTAAACAACTACTAACATTTAAATTCAGTTTTCTTCAGCATGCACTCGCATGTGAACTAATTTACATAATGACAAACTACACAAATTTCCGATAGAATCTCAATTTACTTCAGGATCCTATGAAAGATTGCTAAGCCGGGAAATATTTAAATTTTTTAGGTTAGAAAATGAGCTCAAAAAAAGTAAGTTTGCATTTTTTAATTTCTGGGGAATAACACTACAATTACGAAAAAGTCTGTATATCTTGGGTGGTTCACATTCTAAATGGGATCCCGATCTCAATAGTTCTAAAATAACACGAGAAATTAAAGAAATATAAAAAATTAGGAAATTGTAATGGCAATTATGCTGTATGTTGAAGTGTAGCATGCATTCAGTATAATTGGGAACTTTTTAATTTCTTTAAATTCATTGTGCAAGTTTATTGTTATTGAGGATAGGGCATAATATATATCCAGAAAAGTTTGGAACATTTGAAATAGTCAGGATTTTCCGTAAATGTATTAAATGTTGTTCCCAAGAAATTCAGGAGGCTGCTATCCATGAGGAGGACTTTTTTTAATAAAACGAACAAGCGGAAAATGTTAATTGAATTTCTTACTACTACGTCATCTAGTGTATTTCTCAAGTAAGGTAAAATAATTTACGAGGCGACTCTTGAGTTGATTTTATGAAAAAGGTTTCATATAGGCATATGTTCTGTCTTAACTTTTGAAATACAGGGTGGTATATTTTACAAATTTTCATTTTATAATAACTGTGATACGGTTGTATACATTTTTATAAAATTTAAGAACCGTCTTCTACGCATCAAGGTGTATTTTTTATGCACAAAAAATATTATTATTTCCTCCAGTGGCGTTCGTAAATGGTTTTGAACTAGAGGATTTTCTTGAATAAAATGGTACGCCACTGTTTTATTTTAAAAGTAACATTGTTTTTGGAATTTTAATTTATTTAGTTAATTTGAAATTTGGATTTTGTTTGGCTTGTGGCTTGGTTTTCGTTTAAAAAACATTAAAATTGTTTTACTTCAGGATCAACTACCTAAAAATCTGATGACTGATTATTATATTCAAATAAATTCAAATAAATTTTTAAATATGTTTTAACCAATTGAGTTCGCATATTAACAATCGTTAATTAACTGAGAAATAAGTAGCTGATTTTACTGCAGGAAAATCTATACAAACTTTGTGTGATTCACATAAGCGTTTTAAATGGATCGATTTTTAGTTGACCATATATATATATATATATATATATATATGATATATATATATATATATATATATATATATATATATATTACATAGTTTATAGTATGAACTTAGCACGAACTTATATCGCAACGACAATTCAACATTCCCAGCTGACTCAGCTACACGTGTGGTGTCATATTATGGCGCCGCCGACATCCGTGAGAATCGCTGTGTCAACTATGCCTATTCAGCATCTTTAAACTTATATATTGTAAAATTTCTCTTTACTGTATTCATTATTACTCTGTCTGTAGTTAGTTTATATTGTTATTTTTCATTTACATTTCAAACTTTATATTTTTTGTACAAGTTAAATAAATCTATTTTAAAAACTTAATTTTGCAAAGTGTGATATAACAAATTGGCGCAGTCAGTAGGATCCGTCAACGTTACTAGAACACGAGCTTAATTCTAACTGGTAGCGGCGGATTCTATCCCTCAACGGAGCAAAGAAACTGGAAGAAGTCCCAACTGCGACAACAAGGAGAACACGGATCTTCCAATGTTCCTGTTGATGTGAGTAGTAGTGAATAGTCTAACGTTAAAGGTTTTTGAATTTATTTGATTGACTTGACTGATCTATTTGATAATTTGATTTTTTTATTTTGATTACTTTATTTATTTGGTAATCTTGATATATTATTTTGAATTGATTTATTATTTGATTAATTGAATTGAAATACTTATTTGATATATTTTGATTTACGTTTACATATTTAGTTTATTACTTCATTCTTTACTGTTGTACTATCCAAAATATCGTTTATTCCCCATTTACATACACTCTCTTAATAATTTTTATACTTTTTATATCATCCCTCCTTTGTTTTTATTCTTTAATTTTTTCAACTTGTATACATATTTTAAATTAACAAATCGCTATGGCACAAGCAACAAACAATGTTGTTTCCGATGAAACCGAAAAATACCGTTTATCGGAAATATTTTCAATCATTCCCGAATTTGAGGGAGACCAAATCTCCTTGGCCACCTTCATACATGGTTGTAACTGTGCTTACAACATGTCTACCGCGGATCAAAAATACCTATTAGTGATCCACATTAAAAATAAATTAAGAGGCAAAGCGGCGCAGTTAATAAACTCTAGAAACCCTGCGTCGTTCCTTGAGATTAAACAGCTTCTGACGCTACATTTCGGAGATTCTCGTGATCTCTCTGCATTAATTCACGATCTCCAACGGTTAAAACAACTAGCCAATGAGTCTCCACTGACATTCTACAACAGACTTCAGGTTTTGAGTGAGAAAATGCATTCTTGTATTCAAAAATCACCAAATCTAACGAGCAAAAAGATGCTCAGACTACACTTGTTGATACCATGGTTCTAAACACGCTTCTTACAGGATTATAACCACGTTTAGGCCAAATCATTTGTGCCAGCAACCCCAAAGATCTTCTGGAGGCACATTCTCGCATAAGAAGAGAGCTTCAGTTGTCTTACTTCGAGGAACAGAAGATAAACAACTCTGCTCCACCTAAGCCCTCATTTCAGGCTAGGAAACCAAGTCAGTCACCCAAATGTTTAAATTGTGGACGATTAGGCCATATATCCACACACTGTCGTTTAAGATACCAAAAGAACCTTCAGTCCTCAACTCAAAATATCCGACCAAATTTTGTAGGGCCAAATCAATTTTCGAGGCCAAATCGAACCACAAATAATACCAACCATCAAGGTCCACCATTTCGACCGACGAATTTTCAAAGACCCCCTTTTAAGCCGAGTCAATTCCGACCGTCTGTAATACAGACCAATCCGCACTATCGTCCAGAAAGGACACACCACTTTAACCACCATCAAAATGGTGATTATTCCCAAAATTCTGAAACTGATTACGGTTGTTATACTGATAATAACCAAATTATTCTGACGATATCAGCCAGAATTTGAAGAAATATCAGATAATAGCCAGATTGAACCTTTGAATACCGACGAATACCAGGATTTTCTGGCTCTCCCGAGCCTAGATCAGCCCCCAGATTCAACAACTACCATTTCCGAAGTCCAAACCCAAATTCAGAATTGGAATCTGGAAGATTTCAACTCGAATGCGAATTTCCCGGAACAAACATTTCTCTAAGTCCTCTTTTAACAGTCAACTCTAAAAATTTATATTACATTCACGACGCTTCCGGAAAGATCAAAGTTCTCATTGATACTGGTGCTGGTATCTACATTTTTAAAGAAAATACCTTCAAAAATTTCCATAAAAGATTTCCCGAAAAAGTGACAATCCAAGGTATTACGCAAGTGAAAATCCCTATTTCTGAATCCACTCTTATTCCATTTGCCATAGGTAACCCTCATAAGGTTTTTATCTACAATCTAGATATTGAGTTTGATGGAATATTAGGTCTTAATTTTCTTGAGCATTACGAATGTATTGTTGACTTAAAATCAAAACAGTTAATTACGAACTCCAAAACTATTCCGCTACATAAAGTCCCCGATCACGATCAACCTAAAACACAACCGACAGACATTCCCAATACTAAAATGCCAACTTGTACTTATAACAATCTAATAACTATCCAAGCACGTACCGAACAAATTTTCAAACTAAAATGTGAACTTTCAAACACCGACGCAATTTTACCGAAACAAGTAATTGACAAAGTACGACTTCCCAACGTTGTTGTAAATGTTAATTCAAAAGGAGAATTTCTGACTTCGATAATAAACGCGAAAGCAATGTCTAAAACTGTTAACTTTTCCAATCTTCATTTAGAACCCCTTGACCTTAAACACCCTCTCTTAAATTTGAATACACAGGAATACTCTGACTCTATAAACTTAGACAGAAACTTAACTATTAGGGAACAAATTCGTACAGAACACCTTAATGACGAAGAGCGAGAACTTATCACGAACCTCTGTTTAGAATTCGAAGATATTTTCTATCTCGAAGGCGATGTTTTGTCCTTTACCAACGCAGTAAAACATTCAATTGACACCAATAATGCCAAGCCCGTTTTCACAAAATCTTACAGATATCCTCAAGTCCATAAGGAGGAAGTGAAAACTTTAATTGCCAAAATGCTTGATCAAGGCATCATCAGAAACTCTTCTTCTCCTTAGTCCTCCCCCGTATGGGTCGTCCCCAAGAAACTCGATGCTTCTGGTAAGAAAAAGTGGCTTGTCGTTATCGACTATAGGAAGTTAAACGCACTAACTGTAGACGATAAATATCCTCTGCCCAACATTTCTGATCTCTTCGATCAACTTGGTAAGTGTCAATACTTTTCGATACTGGATCTCGCTTCCGGGTTCCACCAGTGGAAATCTTGAGCAAGACATTCCCAAGACCGGTTTCTTTGTTGACAATGGCCATTACGAATTCGTTCGTATCCATTTGTCTACTACTCGAATACTGTATATTATGAAGCATAAACATATGCAATATCCATTCATATTTCGCGCGTGTATCCTTGGGTGAGGTAAAATAAAATAGTTTTAGCGCGGACTTCCAAATTTTCTAAATATTTATGAAATAATTTCTTAGGTACTATTTTGTCTTATTGTTGCGAAATAAAAAAGAAACAGTTGGTTCTTTAGAGAGAGACATTTTATAAACATAAATTTAAATACAGCATTTCGAAATAAATAACCTATAATTTTAATTAAGTTTGACAAACCATCAAATAACTTCACCAGAATAATTTGTACTATTTTGGACTACTATAAGCAATCGGTGGGAAAATTTGTGTGTTGACCTTTATTGAAAAACATTTCCCACATTAATATTCAGTTTCACGTATATCGAACGAAAATACGAAACATAAAGTTTACCCCGTAAAAGGGGATTTATTGAGGGGAAATTTCAGTAAAATTCCACCAGCAATACGTGCGCTAGTGGTAACTCTAGATATACATGGATGGACCACGTGTAGAAAACATAAAATGCACATGTGGGCAAAGTTTTCCATAAATTGCATTGTATCTTCACGGTCCGCAAACTTTAACGTTTTATAAACTCTGTGCTCTATGATACGGCCACAGAGACCAACCGTAGCGGCCACGACTGCTAGTTTACATCGGAAGTTAACGACAAACGACTAGGGCACTAGAGCAACTAGTTCGAGAAACAGAATGATGCTGAACTTTAGCACACTATAGGATTACTCATCAGCATAACCAAAATAATTAGAAATATAGATGAATTCTACAAAATGGAGTTAAATAAAATTAATTAAAACTGCTGTTTTATTTTTATTAATATGGTCAGCGGCGTTAAAATACTCAATTAGATATAGGTTTTACAAAACAAAAAGATAATTATTTTTTGCATTGTTATTAGGATATGTTAAACTCGAAGCTGGCATCGGACAAAATGAAAACATATAGATATATATATATATATATATATATATATATATACGTTCTCAGAGGCTTTCGCGGTCATTGCTATAAACAAGGATAGGTTCCGGGTGAGAACCGCGTCTGAATTTATTATATACTCGGACTGTTTTCCCCAAGAGTCACCAGAGTAAACTGAACTGAATTTGAATCTGCTCTGCTTCTTTTATTTATAGATATCGGTCGACTAGAAGGGGATGTCACGTGTTCAAGGGGCTGTGTGGTGATTGGTTGGGTGTTGTGGGCGTGTCTGATTTGTTTAATCTGACAATTACAGAGGTCCATGCTGTAGGAAGGCGGGAACTCTCATCTCGTCGATTTAGACAAAGTGAATAGTGGAAGCCCTAAGTTAATTGAGAGATATCATAGTCCTACTGTCCCCGAAGTTTATAGAGTGCCCTGTTTGAATATGATGATGCGCGAGGGCTGAAGTCGGATCTTTTTTCGAACTGACAGAGAGTGTTCATATACTCGATGGTTTACGAGCCTGTTGGTACGACCGATGTAGCTTTGTGGGCAATCGCGACATCGAATTTCGTAAACTCCTCAATCCTCGTTAGGTACTTTATGTTTAGGATTCCCGGTTGAGTTGGCGATAGTTTGAGTAATGTTGAAGACTGTATTTATTTGATGTCGGTGTAAAATACGTGATATTTTGTCAGTGACTCCTCGAATACACGGAAGGAATGCTTTCCGGTGTTGCTGATCTGTTTCTGACGGGTTGGTGTATTCGGAGGTTGTTGAGATTGACGAATTATGCGCGCAATGTGGTCCAGACGGTAACCGTTTTGTCGAAAAAATTGTTGACGATTATTATCTTCAACAATATTTTCTTCGAAATAGAATTGTGACCCTGTATGATGTAATTTTATGACATATCTGATTTAAGGTAAATCCTTAGTTGACACTTTGACATTTACACTGATGTTTATCGTGTTTTGCACATATTTTTCCGAATTTCAGAAAAACGGTATGATTTACGTTATGGAAAAATATATGGAATCAAGTTGGAACATATCTTTGTAGAGTACAGTTTGAAATATCCAAATTGATAGAGTCGTTTGAGAGAAAACAGTGAAGATTCATTGATATTCATGAAGTTTATTCCCTTAATAACTGTTTTTCTGATTTTGGGGAAAACCCTAAATCTCACGTTATAGAAAATTATGTTATACTTTTCCGTAATATTCATTAATATATGCACTTTAAATCGCCGAAATTGCCCAAGTCGTTCTGGATCGTATATAAAATAATTTGGTCAAGAGCGACTCGATTCGAATACTAAGAGTTTCGTACCACCTTTATGATTTGATAAAATATAGGTGAATCAAAGTACATATTTCAGACAAGCAGGAATGAATTGTTTTTTATATTTGCCTTATCTTATCTCTAAACTAAGTGTTCTAAAATTATAAAAAATATACACTTTTATTTTTCACATAGTTTTGTTATCTGCTTTATGAATCGCTTGATTTATATAAAAATATTTGTTTAATTGGCAACAAAATTAAGAAAATTAAATTAAAATAAAACAAATATATTATATATTGCAAATAAAACTAGATATTTATTCAAATAAATTCTATTTAAATAAATACAAAACATTTATAATTTAGGTAATCAACGTAGAACCAATCTCTCATAATAATTTTACTTAGGGTGCCCTCAAATCGAGTATCATCACTAGTTAACAAGTATATGGGAACATCCATAAATTACGTAAGATGAATTATGGTTTTCGGTCCCCACCCTCCCCCATGTAAGATGCTGTAAGATACATTTCATCACCCACCCACTCCCTGGTTTTTATGTAAGATATTCTTTTTTTCAAAATTTCTCATGTTAAGGATATATAGATTTGCATTACCTGTTATCCAATGCAATATATCGATTTTAATCTATTTATAAAATAGTCTCTCTCATAATATTAATGTAGTAAGCATTTTAAAATTATAAAAACACTTAAGTATATATACATGACACTGTGCCAATAAAATGTACTATTATTTATTGATTGGGAACCAAAAATATTATTTATCATGACAAAAAAGTTAAAGTCAAATTTTGAGCTCTTAGGTTTTAATTTTAAACTGCTTATCATCGTGAAGTTCGATTAAAAATAATAATGTCTTAAAAAACGATATTTAAAATAATCTTACGTAAAATCCATTTCAACACCCTCCGACCCCCAAGTAAAATATTAGCAGACACCCACCCACCCTATGGATAATAAAACATAGCGAACTGTCTAAATTTAATTATTTAATTCGCTGAAATTTTCTTTCTGTCTTGAGGTCAATTTTCGTATGTTGTTCTACTCATTTATTCAGGTATTGCGTTTATTGTTAGCACGCACCCAAGCTGCTAAAGAAGACCTTATTCAAGCGAAGGACGTAGGCACGTAACTCGAACATATTAATTACGGAGAACCGCTGCGGCACTATCCGAGGGGTGGATGATTGTAAGTATTGTGCCCAATATATCCTACATACTCTAATCACTTACTTCATTAACAATCCCGGTTTGCACTCGAGCGACTACCACTGAAAACTCTACGTGTGTGCGTAAACTCAACGTAATTCCATCATATCATTCGAAATAGTGTGCTCTGATGTAGCGTCGTTCCGTTCGACTAACAAGCAACAGAGTATGTTAATGTGGAAGTTGATATTATGGAGGATAATCCTTGGGTGTTACAAATTCCAATTTGCTGTTATATGTTTCTCTTCTGTGTACAAATTTACTAGTTAACCACAAAGCGTAAAATACCTTCGACAATATTCATAACAAATTTCGGTGCGTTGCGTTATGCTTCGTGTCGAGCCTACAATATTAGTTCCGTAATTATTATTTTGAATTTAATACACTATGTTGCGAAGTAGGGCTTAGATTTATTGGAATTGATTATGAGGGATATAGACGATAAAGTTATGTAACGAACTAATTCGTAATAATATCACATATGAGAGCATCTTTTTAAATCTGCGAACAGGTGGATTAGGATGGGTGTAAATCTGGTGGATATCGGGTTGTGGAAGCAATACGAATCGTAAATCGTGCAATCTCACCTTGGTCTTCGTCAACTTGTGGTTGATTGTGTCATCCAGACCATCCAATAGCTCAATACATATTCTGCTTATTTCCAAAAATTCTTTGACCAGTCATATATATTTTTAATTTATATCTAGCATTCCAAATAAGCTAGTATTAAAATCAATGGGGAAAAAAATGGGACAAAATAAGTGCGTTTACAGATACCTAAGGATTAGTTTTTAACCGACTTTCAAAAAAGGAGGGGGTTATCAATTCAGGGCGTATTTTTTTGTATGTATGTTACCTGATTTCTTCTCCTGTTGTGCAGCGATTTGAACGATTTGTTTATAGAGAGTATTTATCCGGATAGGTGCAATTTGAATTTTGGGAAAAGAATTCTATTTGTAAAGTGATGAAATTTGTGTATGAACACATGCTTGCATGGATAGATTTTTCCAAAATTCTTTTTCAAAGTGTAATCTATTATGGAAGATCCCTAGGTCATCTGATATACTTTTTATGCAGTTTTGCAGCAAATCGCCGGAAAATCCAATATTCTCACCAAAAAAATTCTCTCGAAGTGACGTAATTTACATATCCTCATAAATATTTTAATTGCAACGTAATAGTGCGGGAATTGTGGGAACTGGAACTCTTAATTGCGAATTTTAAAATGTTCTATGTACATCCCAAGCATACTGGTAGTATAGTATAGTATTTTTGGCTCCTGAAATCAATGAGTACCAAGTTTATTTTATTTGTATACCTGGCAAATACAGATTTAATTTAGCTCGCTATTTGGTGCGATTATACACAGGGTGTTTAGTTATAGCAACCAAAACCACAACGTAAAATGATGAAAGCATTAACAATAACACAGATGAATAGGTCTGAATTATACCGATTTATCTAATTTATCATTACTTAGAACAAATTCGATTCGATTATACAGTGAACTTTTTGAGAAGTAATTGTTCAACACGTTTAGGTAAGAGCAGTCAATAATATTAAAAGTTCAATTTAATATGGAGTTTTGGCAAGTGGTGTTTGACTGTTATGAGTGATTAACACAAGGTATTTATAGACGTACATACAGAAAAATAATTATATAAAGTAGACATTAGTAGTTGAATATATATGATAATGAAATTACAGGAAGGAGTAGAATAGTTGTTAAATAGGATGGTTAAAAAATGTTAAAATAAAGCTATACCATAAGGCATTAGCAGTTGACTTTACAAGGCGGTTAGAATATAGGTAGGAATGAAATTACAGTTTTACATGGTTTTTAGAAAAAATATATTGGTGGTTCAAATATAATATAACTAGAAATATAGTTATATAATGTGATGTAAAAATGTTTTATTACGTTACCTAAGTTGCAATATAGCGTGGAGAGGAAATATTGTTATACAGGGTGATAATAAAAAGATTAGAGAATTGAATATTGAGGAGCTAGAAGATGTTGCATATATAGGATGCTTGAATATATTTCAACCATCATATCCTACAGAGTAGGATGATATTTACAGAAGGCAGTAAAAAAATTATTTAGGGAGGAGTGGAGGTTTACTGGTCCGTAAATTTACAAAAAAAATGTCGTTCCTGAACTAACCTGAAAAATTTTATCGTTGACATTCTGTCCTAGGAGTTAAGGGAGAACAGCATTTACACGGAACTGCTCCAGATTCGGAACCTCTGTGTACTGATTCTCTTGAAAATCCTAGATGTCGGTCTTACATCTCGCGTCTTCAAATTTAACGAAATGCATCAAATGCATAAAGAAGTGTTCGAGACGACATTCAATTGTGGGAAGCGCAACTGATGAAGGTTCCCGACCAGAAACAATATATGTTATATATATATATATATATATAATATATATTGTCTTGCGTACAAAGGAATGACACCTCGAAGAGAGTAATAGTTTTGTTGTTGTGTTGATATACCGATGATTGTCTAGTTGGTAAGTTAATGTTAAATTATATGTATTTTAAATATTAAAATTAGACTTTTTAGTTGATGACAATGTTTTGTTAAAAAAGTACGCATGTCGTCCGAAGCTTTCAAATAAAATAGAATACAAACATATTGACCAAAAACAAAGAATTTGATTTTTCTCTCTCTCTCTCTCTCTCTCTCTATATATATATATATATATATATATATATATATATATATATATATATATATATATAGAAATAACCAAATGTTTCATGGATGTCAATGACATTAACAACGAAGTCAGAACAAGTCTTTGAACCGTTTGGTCTAACAATTACACATTTTAAGGAAAAAGTGAAGTTAATGTCGTCAAAATCAATAGTGGAAACATTCTACTGCCCAAAGTGTTAAATAAATGAGTACATGAAACATGTTTATTTGCAAAAAGTCGTAAAATGTGCCAAAAATTACATAACCATAAAATGTAAAAAAACAAGATTATTATGTTTAGAATATGGTGAATTGATAATTACTCTACTAACTATAGGGTACAGACAACTAAATAACGAAAGGTCCAAGACCCTGACACAGAGGTGTGTAGAGAACAGTTCAAAATAAATGCAAAATAATATACATTGCACCACAAGCCGATACACAAAAATCAAATTATGTTAAAAGTTACATTGCAAATTAATATCATACGTAATTAAAACAAGCTTGGTAAACAAACAGTGTATGATCGACATGTATTCTAACTTATGCTGTATGATCACTTTCTGGTGGAAAAATTGTAAAAATACCTTTCTTTCAACATATAAACTTGTGGAAATATCGCTTTTTTCAACTTTATTTACCTCGTTGAGCTTCACTAGTGTGCAGGTTTATGTTCAGTATGTGCACTGCTAGTGCATAGGTGGAATAATAAACCCGAACCCGGCCGACTCCCAACTTATGGACTAAAAGCCGTAAGAGGATCATATATTTCAACCTAATGGACCCTCAAAAGAACCCTCTAGATAACAGTTAAAATACACACTCTACTCCTAGCGACGCTGCAGTTATTCTCTTATCAAGTGTTTCGAACCGAGAATGATTTTTCACAATGGTTTCACTAAATGAATACCGCCTATCTATTTATTTGATCAAATATTCTCTATTCGGCGAAGCTAGTTTCTCAAGAGATGCAATTCAAAACTTTCATAATAGGCATGCATGGGCTGAAGATAATCCACAGTCAATAACAGAATCTAGACATCATAATCAGTTTTACGTTAAAGTTTATATAGGAATTGTCGACGAACATTTAATTGGGCCACATTGCCTACCTCTGAGATTAACTGATGAGCCTTACTTCAATTTTTTTAAGGAAGCATTGCCTCCTCTGCTGGGACATTTACCTCTGCGAGCTACAAGAAATATGCATAACATGCATGATGGTGCCCCAACACGCCTCCGCCTAAATTTACCTTACCTTACCTACAGCTGGACCGGAAGAGCTGGGCCTCACGACTAAGCTGGACCTGGGGATATATAAAAGAATTAATTTACATACCTCAGAACCGGAGAAATTGTGTAATTGAATTATGTGATGTTATAAGAAATAATCCCGTTATATTTTATCGTATCAGAGGCTCAGTGATGCATACAATAAATACATGCATTCCATGACAAGGCAGGCCGTTTAAGCACTGACTATAAAAAAATGGACAGGAAAAAAATTAAACTTTCTTGGAAAAAGGGCATACTCGACCGTGTCCATACTTTGAAAAATGGTACACTATTAGCTGATTTAGTTTTTGATTGATCTCACTAGTTACTCGAAGAAAATATGTCAGTAGCTATTTTTAATAATCTAAATTATTACTATTATGAACTATTTTCCGTGCTTCATATTACATTTTTCTATTGGGCTTTCTGCGAAAAAGTTGGCTATACCTGACACAATGTATCTCAATTTAAATTATATGCCGTTTTAAGTTCCAAATATTTGTATTTATACCAGGTGTATCAAAAAAAAAAAATAAAAAAACTTTAAAGGGCGGCTCCTCGTTAAAAATAAAAGGTAGTTTGTTCCATAAACATTAATTCAAAAGGCAATTATAAGGAAGACATCGCGATTCCTTTCTTTTTGTCAACTAAATTTAAAGGAAAGCTTACGCAACGACTTTGGATAGTCCGATTTATTTAGAAATTCTATCCTATCGGTTTAAAATTAAAACATTAAATATAAACCATTGCGTATCGGAACGAGAAAATTATTTTTGAAAAGTAATCTAATTGGCGGCTGTCACTCTCTGAGGCTTTTCTACAATTGCTTAATTTGACATTGCTCAGTTAGTTTAACTACAATATGTTATCAGTTTAGACCATTTGCTGTTATCTAAGCTGTTTAATTGTGGGTTAATAAGAAGTTTAATTAAATCAATCGAATAATAATGGTTAATTTCAAGAATGTAGAAATGGTGGAAATGCATTTTATGTATAGGCGTGCAAACGGAAAGTTTTTGAATGCTTGTCGTCTTCAAACACAAGTATATCTTAATCGAAGACCCCTTCATAACAGCATTTTGACCAGGCTTTATAAAAGGCCACACGAATCTGGAACTTTCGAAATAAAAGTTTTCATACTGCCCGGCATCGCCAATTACGAACACCTTATCCGAATTAGAAGTTGTTGTCCTAAATTGCAACAGAATCAAGTAATGATGCTCTATGGAGAGTGTTAAAAGAACAACAGTGAAAGATATCACTGTTGTTCTTTTAACACTCTCCATAGAGTATCAGTACTTGATTCTTTACCATATATACAATCAAGATGATTTTTTCTCAAACACCGAATGAAAACCGGTTATCTCCTTTTAGTTCACAAATATTCTATTCGAACGAAATTAGGTTCTCAAGAGATGCAATTAAAACTTTCATAGCAGGCATGTACGGGTTTAAGATAATTCACATTCAATGACAGAATCTAGACATCAATATCAGTTTTCCGTTAACGTTTCGATCTGAATTGTCAATGAACATTTAACTTGGCTACATTTTGTGCATATTAGTTTAACTGATGAGTCATATTTTCATTTTTTATCAAAAGAATTGCCTCCACTATTTAAATCTTTTATGTTACTGTATCTGGGGATATCTGAAAGAATTAGTTTTCACCACTCCAGTACAGGGTATTGAAGTCCTAAGAAATCACATAATTATGTAGTGATATAAGAAATAATCCTGACATTTTTCATCGTAATATGTAGGATGTTGCTTTTGTTCTGTGTTACATTGTTCAATTATCATTTTAATAGAGCGATTTTATTCCATAGTTCATTCATTAATACAAAGGTTAGTTTAAAATATGTTTGGTAATCAACTATTTTTTAAATATGGTTGTGTTCAAAACAAATTTCCCCGTCCCGCCTAATAATGATTTATATTTTATGTTTTCATTTCAAATCGGTAAGTATTATGGATAAAAGATAAATGCTCAAAAAGTTTTTGAAATAAATCAGGCTATCCATTTTTTAAATTAAGTTAATAGAGGTGGTCGATTTCAATCCTTTCTATTTATTTAAAAAATAATTTTGCCAAGTGCGAGTTGGACTCGCATACTTAGGATTCCGTACCACCTTCAAGATGGAAGTTTTCTAATAATTTATTTTCCGTTTATAACTATTTTTTGGGGGCCAAATAATAGAATTAGGGATTATTTTCATATTTTTTCTATAAACAAAAAAATGAGGTCTTATAGTTTGGGGAATAACGGGGAGAATGAGTAATTTTTTTAAAATATATTTTTAATATATTTTAAAATATTCATAGGGGTTTCTTTAAAAAAATTCATGGGCTAAAGCTTTTCAAATATTTGTATTCGTCATAATAGCCCTGGGATTTGATATATTACATGACCCGTTAGAAACAATTATAATTTTTTTATTTCCATATAATTCTATAATTTGCTCCCCAAAATTAGGGGTTTCTTGTTATTTTTCCAATAAAATTCAGGTGAGGGGCTATACTTCCAGTTTTTCAAAATTTTTCAGGTTATGGTTTCGGAGATAAGGGGGGAATGGGTAATTTTTTTTATATTTTTGTTAATATCTTTTAATTAATTTATTTTGTAAATATGAGAAAAGATATATTTGTTTTCTTCATCATGAGCCTTTTTATTTGATATAAAACATGCTGGGTTAGAAACAATTTTAATTTTATATTTTCCATTTAATTCTATAATTTGCCCCCCAAAATAAATATTTGGGGTTTCTCCTTATTTTTCCAGTAAAGTTCATGTGAGGGGCTATACCTCCATTTTTTTTCAAAATTTTCCAGCTTATGGTTTCGGAGATAAGGGGGGGGGGAATGGGTAATTGTTTTTATATTTTTGTTAATATCTTTTGATTTATTATTTTTTAAATATGAAAAAAATATATTTGTTTTCGTCGTAATGAGCCCTTTTATTTGACATAAAACATGCTGGGTTAGAAACAATTTTAATTTTATATTTTCCATTTAATTCTATAATTTGCCCCCCAAAATAAATATTTGGGGTTTCTGCTTATTTTTCAGTAAAGTTATATTCTTTTCCTTATGGTTTCGGAGTTAAGGGGGGGAATGGTTTTTATATTTTTGTTAATATCTATTGATTTATTATTTTTTAAAATATGAAAAAAATATATTTGTTTTCGTCGTAATGAGCCCTTTCATTTGATATATAACATGATGGGTTAGAAACAATTTAATTTTATATTTTCCACTTAATTCTGTAATTTGTGTTGTTTCTCCATATTTTTCCAGTAAACTTCAGGTCAAAACCTATAAATCTACATTTTTTCAAAACTTTACGTTTTATGGTTTCGGAGATAAGGGGGGGGGGAATAGGTAAATTTTGGTATATTTTCGTTAATATCTTTTTAAACATTTTTTTAATATGAAAAAAATATATTTGTGTTCCTCAGAATGAGACCTTTCATTTGATATATTACATGGTGCGTTTGATTTTTTTTATTTAATTCTATAATTTGCCCCCCAAAATTAATATTAATGGTTTCTGCTTATTTTTCCTGTAAAGTTCGGGCAACGTTCTATATTTTCTATTTTTTCTCTAAATTTTAGGCTCAATACTTTCGGAGATCAGAGGGGGAACGGTCGATTTTTTTAGTTTTTTCCCCCCAGAAGTACCCCTAAAATCAAATTTTTTTCTTTTACGATATGTACTCCTGATCGGGTCACCAAACTATACATTGATACCAAATTTCAACCTCTTCCGTCCAGTAGTTTAGGAGAAAATGGCTGTGATGTGACAGGCAGAAATCCGGAATGATATTATAAGCGTATCCGTATGTTGTATATACGGAACCCTAAAAAGGAAAAAAATGTGCAATTCGTGTGTTTTCATAGTCGTAAAACTAATATAAATTTAAATTAATCAACCGCTTTTTGTTTTAATAGATAAAAAATAAAATAATTTAGCCATCTATGATTCGTATATCTCTTTAATGATTGACTATTGGAGTAATGTTTACACAACCAATTATCCTTTATTTTTAACAACGGGTCGTCCTTAAGGTTATTGATTTTGTTTCGAAACACAATGTATATCATATAGACTATGACAGTTACGTCTTTATTTTGTGTTTATTTTTAGAAAATATTTATGATATTTTTTCACATTTAATTAATGTATATATTAATTTGAGTTTTAACTTTCTTTTTTTTAAGTTTAGTTATTTTTTGGCAACGTAAAAACCCCATTTTAGTGCGAAGATTTTTAAACGACTTCTAAAAAGGAGGATGTTATCAATTCGTCCCGTTTTTTTGTATGTATCTTACCTGATTTCTAGGAAAAAAATTCTATTGGTATAGTTATGAAATTTGTGAATGAACACATGTGTGCATTGAATTAGACCAATATCCCTAACATATTGGTCCATTTTTCGAAAACTGTGTACATGTGTGACGAAGTCTGGGTTAGCTAATCACGCATGGACCGAACACCATAATATCAACTGGGACCAGGCTAGAGCAATTCACAAGGAGGAGCCCTGGTACAAAAGAAAATTCATAGAGACGGCATATATAATCTCTAAGGAAAATATAATTAGGGTGCCCAGCGTCCAAATTACAAATATTTTCAGAGCTCTTCTTCGGCCTCTACCGCTACGCATCACCGGCAACCAACCTCGACGACACTGATTGGACCACATAAGACCCAATGACCATGACCGGTTAACCGACTTCCACCTATAACTAAAAAGCTCAAAATACTTATAACAAAATAAAACTCTAGCAAATAAATAACACATTCAATGTTATTAGGTACCTTCCCAGATAGTAAAAAATGTAAACATTAAAAGGTGCTCATTCTGAACAAATTAATTACGTATCAATCTAGTATATTTTTGAAGTCAGTTTTAAGCAACAACTAAGTTTGTTGAAGTAGTAGATAAGTACGCAATGCAGGATTTTAGTTGTGTTTTAAACGTTGTTTGTGGCATATTCTTGATTACTTTTATGTTTTTTTGAGCAATAACACCACAATAGAAATAAAACGACGTATATTGCAGGAATACCAAACGTTTCAAAGTCTATTCTGACTTCGTTGTCAATGGCTTTATATTTATTGATGTAGATTGCAATATGAAAATTTGATTTATGACAATTAAATTTAAATTCTAAAGAAAACTCTGTCAAATTCTTCTAATTTGAAAGCTGGTTCATGATCTTTAGAATTTTTTGTCCTACCTGTATATCTAAAAACAACAAATTTTCGAATGTCAATTTTAAATGTTATAAATCCAATTTTTATTTTGCCATCTACATCAATAAATATAAAGCCATTGACAACGAAGTCAGAATAGACTTTGAAACGTTTGGTATTCCTGCAATATACGTCATTCTATTTCTATTGTGGTGTTATTGCCCAAATAAACATAAAAGTAAGCAGGATTTTAGATTTGCTTGGCACCGACTTCACCTAATAGATTGGTACAGAATGAGCACCTTTTAATGTTTACTTTCTGGGTAGGTACCTAACAACATTGAATATGTTATTTATTTGCTAGAGTTGTATTTTGTTATAATTATTTTCGGCTTTTTAGTTATAGGTGGAACTGGGTTATATATATTTTTTAAATGTTTCATTAATTTTCATTTTAGCTTATTTGATAAATTATTAGAAAAGATTATCTCATTAAAGATGTTGCCCTGGTTCCGTTGCATTGGTTATTTACCAGAAACAATGAAGGCAAAGGGAAAATATTCCGGAAAATCAGAGATATATATTTATCTGTCATTCTGCAACAACAGAAAAACAATAGAATTCTGAAACATCCACTGCAAAGTTTTGTTTAACTTGTCTTTCTTACTGCTAAACTTCCGCCTTAAAGCAAACTTGAAACTCAACAATAAAAGTCAAATATATGCTAAATAGTGGTGAAACTTGCTCGAAGATTTTTCATTGTCTTCGACATTTTATAATGAAATTCGTGCTCTGGCCATCTGCACTGCTACTTTGGTTAGTTTAAATTTTAAATACACCTCTAGTTTCTATTTCCAATTGTATTACGAAAGCACAAGGAAATACTCAACGGGCTTAACAAGCTTTTATTGTATGCCGAAGAGAGATTAGTTCTTTTCGTGCAAACCTAAATAGATTCATTGTAATTTCCGATGACGGAAATGTTTTATTTCGCTTGATATTCCTCCCTCAAAGCCCATAAACGTAACAGTTCTTGGAATTAAGCGACGGTTTTTTTCATATTCGCACACAAGGACAATTTTAGATTGTGCGAAATTTTGTAGATTATGTTAGATGGATTTACTATGGGAAAATTTTAGTAAAAATCAAATAAATTCACTGATTTAAATAAAGTAATAAAACATTGTAAATAGTTACCAATAAATCTGTTTAAAAGCAATTTATAATTTCTTTAGCATTAATTCATATGCGGTAAATAACAGAAAAAATCATTTTCTACAAATTAGTAAAATGTGTGAATGCTGAAATACTACGCTCTGTTCCAAAGCAATGACAATTATGGGAATGTATTATGGGCCTTAAATAACTGCCTACAACACCTTTGAAAATAAAAACACACAGTTTTGCACCCTAAAATCAAACCTTTATATTATGGTTTACTCCTTGATGATGACAACTTAGAGTTGCTGAAACGGCGTTAAGGTTTGGTGTTAGGCTGCAAAACTGTATTTTTTGACTTGTGACAACAATAAGAACAGTAAGTCATGTTATATTACAGTTCCACAGCAAATGAAAACTGTAATAATGAGGTTTATGAAAGCAAAACTAAATAAGTATTTTTTAATAATATATATTATATATGGTTTCTGAACTAATAATAGTAGTATTAATCGTTAATTAACTTATTTGTAAGTAGAAATAACTAGTATAGTCACTAATACTATATAAGTAAATTTTTATAATAAGAATGAAACAAATTAACTAAGTATTATATCATTCATTATAATTATGATTGAGTATCACAAAGCAACGGCTTCCACCATCATTTTTTTTATAATAGGGTGTAAGTAACTTGAATAACTACCTGGGAATTAGGGGTTTTTATTATTTAAAATGGTCTACTTCTAGGAGTTTACTATTCTTAGCAATTCTTAGCAATTATAATAAACTGTTACTAACTTAATAATTGAGTTCAATTTTGCTCTATAAACTTGTGTAAGTAGGCAATTGATTTTCTGTCATTCTAGTCAAATGACCAGATCAGTTTTTTCTTAATTGTAGACTGGGTTTCCATTTTCTAGTGCCGCACTGAAATGGAAAAGAACGTTGAGAATATTTGGAATTAAAACTTCGAGTAAGTTGCTATGTTGTGCACTGAGATCTGTGTATACAAAGAGGTTACATTATGACTGTACCAAGTTTATAAAGAGGTCTGGTGAAATAAGTGCAGTATACATGTTAAACCTGTTCACATTTTTTATTGTAGTATCTGTTGGAATAACTGAGGTTGCAAATTTCATAATTTTATTGAGTAACTGGGTACGTGATTTACGAAATATCTCTGGGTAGGTGTGAGTTCTCTAGGAACATTGTCTGACGTATTTGAGAAATCTTCACGTGATCTCTTTTGCAGTCTTTGTGCTATTGTTGCAAACGAGAATAAATATTTTTTTGTAAACTACTTTGCATGACTACTCCAATTTTAAAATATTTTAATACACTTCAATTTCTCCTTTTTGCTTATTTATAATAACATTACTCATTTCAAATAAAGGTTCTAATTAAAAATAAACAGTCTACAGTGCTTGATTTAGTATTCCTTAATCTTCCTAGGTCACAGCACCCTGCACTTTAGTCAGCACATCATTTCAACATGACACTTTTTGGTACTGTACCAAGTTTAGAAAGAGGTCTGGTGAAATAAGTGCAGCATACATGCTAAACCTGTTCACATTTTTTATCGTAGTTTCTGTTGGTATAAGTAAGAATTTAAGTAAGATAAGATGTTGTTAAAGGTAATCTTTATTTTCAATAGTTCCTGAGGTTGCAAATTTCATAATTTTATTGAGTAACCAAGTACGTGGTTTACGAAATATCTCTGATTAGGTGTGAGTTCTCCAACATTGTCTGACGTATTTGAGAAACCTTCAAATGATCTCTTTTGGTTTTGCTATTGTTGCAAACGAGAATAAATATTTTTTTAAAAACTATTTTGCATGACTACTCCAATAATTTTGAATTCTTTTAAAACACTTCAATTTCTCCTTTGTGCTTATCTATAATAACATTACTCATTTTAAATAAAAGGTCTAATTAAAAATAAACAGTCTACAGTGCTAGATTTAGTATTCCTTAATCTTCCTAGCTCACGGCACCCTGCACTTTAGTCAGCATATCATTTCAACATGACATTTTTCGGTACTGTACCAAGTTTACAAAGAGGTCTGGTGAAATAAGTGCAGTATACATGCTAAACCTATTCACATTTTGTATCGTAGTTTCTGTTGGAATAAGTAAGAATTTATGTAAGATAAGAAGTTGTTAAAGATAATACTTTCAATAGTCCTGAGGTTGCAAATTTCATAATTTTATTGAGTAACCAAGTACGTGGTTTACGAAATATCTCTGTGTAGGTGTGAGTTCTCTAGGAACATTGTCTGACGTATTTGAGAAATCTTTACGTGATCTCTTTTGGAGTCTTTGTGTTATTGTTGCAAACGAGAATACATATTTTTTTGTAAACTACTTTGCATCACTACTCCCATTTTGATTTCTTTTAATGCACTTTAATTTCTCCTTTTTGCTTATCTATTATAACATTACTCAATTTAAATAAAAGTTCTAATTAAAAATAAACAGTCTACAGTGCTAGATTTAGTATTCCTTAATCTTCCTAGGTCACAGCACCCTGCACTTTATTAAGCACATCATTTCAACATGAAATTTTTCGGTAGAAACTTAGGTTGCCTTGTGGTGTTTCAAATCGTGGAGCAGGTGATAATCATTACTAAATTGAACACTTTAGATTTGTGGCTTTTACAATAAAGTTGAATACAATGGTAGGGATAACATGCTCATAAATACTTTCTATATGTTACCTTGAATAATATTCTTATGAAAGTTAGAAGGCTAAAAATGGCTTGCGTTAACGTTTCAAATCTGTTTTTTATTCTAGACATTTTTTCACAAGAAAACATTGTAGCATAAATAGAAAACGAGTGTTTTCGATTTAAATATTTTATCGGCGAAATTATTACTAAATAGCAATCCAGGACAATAAAAACAACTAAATATTTATCAAATATATTACATCCCCGAAAACAATTTGTAGATATTAGACTTTCCAGTTGACTGCTATGTGGTGCATAATTTCATATAATCTCGCAGTGTGTTTTAGAAGAAACAAAGTACATAATAATTATTCCACCTTTCTTGTAATGGGTGCGTCTCAAACAGCCTCGACTACCCAACTGTCAACCTCAGCTTCCCGTCTATGCAATATGTTAATACAAAAGAGAGTCTGACAACCGAATATTGGCGTTATAACCTTCTTTTCAATATTCAGAATAGATCCCAAGTAGACATGCTCACATCAGAGTACGTCGACTAAGAGGCCATATACTTAATACTGATATACTGCTATCATTCATAAGTGGAAGAGTCACTGACCAAGAGAGCGACCAGATTATTATACCGTTTTATTGTATTTGACACGTTGTGCGCAAGCGTTGCGACTCTGTTGAGGGAATGTAAGTGTGATGGGAACCCACTAACTACAGATAAAATAGAGAGAAAACGTAACTTCACGCCTATCGCACATGCGCATAAGACACGAAGTACAGTAAAACAATATTGATAAAGATAAAGTCTATGGAACGTCTATACATATTATAAAACAAAGTCTGTCTGTTCGCGATAAAGTCAAAAACCTCGGCACCGATTTTCATGTGGATTTCACCAGTAGCTAGAGTGGTTCTAGAGGAAAATTTTAGTATATAGTTTGTTAATATTTTATATAAATTGGCTAAAATATAAAGATATTTGTTGGAGATATCGGAAAATAAGATAATGTATGGTGAAATTTTGTATCAATTAAAGCGGTAATTGGAAATCTATTTAGACAAATACGGTATAAATCGCTATCATTTTAAATACGTTAGTTGTCTTGAGCATTTTATGAAGAATATTTTTCCCTGTAGATCATCCAAATTAAATGAATACCTTAGGAGATATAGCAAAATCAGATACGTAACTCGCATCAAAATTAATTTCGACCTGGCCGAGCGGGCTCCTCGTGACCCCGCGCCGCTCGTCCAAGCATAGATGTTACTCCACGTAGTAAAAGGTCCTACTTCTTTCAGTAGACTTTGTATTACAGGGTAGGAGTAAGAAAATTTTGTAACACTTTAATTCTCAAAATAAAGATATGGTAATTTCAGGTGTCTACGTACTTTTATCAAGGTATAAGTTATAAACCATTTCAAGGACTTTGTAAAGCAATGGGTCTGTTAGAAGACGACTCTCATTCGGAAAGTACGCTTTCTGAAGCTGCCTTATGCTGTGCAGCTAAATCAATTAGAAATTTAGTTTCCATCATGATATCCTTCAGTCAAGTTACCGAGCCTTCTTTGGAAAAAAAAGCTTGGCTGAAGATTTCAGTGTATTTGCATCACAGACGTCAAGAATTTTCATTAAATAATTTCGACTAAATTATTTTATCAAGCTTTATTTGAATTGAACAAACAAGTGGAATATCTGTCAGGAAAATCTATAAAAGTTGTTGCCATTAAATGTCAATTTAATTGCAACAATCAATACAGAGTATTTACGAGAAACTAACTATAACTATCCGACAGAAAAATTGCCCTAGCTGTGGCATCGTCTGGCATAGCCGCCACAGTTTTGGAAAAAGGGCGAACCGCCCATTCTATATTCAAACTGAGTTCAAAATATGTAGTGATGACGTCAACAACATTTGCAATATTTCTAAACAGAGTAGTACCGGAAAATTAAAGGAATTGCTGTTTGATTATTTCGATTGAGGCTTCTATGTCTATAGAGCTTCAGTTGAGGCACTAGACAGAATAATTTCCTTCAAATTTTGTCAGTTATAGCTAGGGGAATGTGAGCAGATGAAGTCGATGCATTGCTCAAAAGATCGCATCTTTCTCACATATAACGAAATGTGGACCAATATGAAGATTTTATCGTTTAGCGAAGATAATTGTCAAATTTCTAACGACTTTCTCCAAATAGGAAAAGGTCAATTTCAATCAGGAAATGTCTATGTAAATTTTAACAATGTTTGTGTTTTGGTACAAAATGTGGAAGAAGTTATTGAACAATTTTATCCCGATATTAGTAACATATCCATTAAGGCACTAAATTGGTTTCAAATTAATATTAAAATTAGGTACTTCTATTATATATCAGAAAATTAAGTCCACTGAAACTGTGCAACGATACATGATTCAAAGTAGTCAATTTATTTTTTTATTTTTGATCGACTGTATCATATTAACTGGCAACGCAACTGGTGAAACTGATTTTATACCAAGAATTCGCATGATACTCTCAGAATGGTCTTTCCAACTTAAACGGCTACAATTTCCCGTAAAAATAGCGTTTGGAATTACAATTAATAAAGCGGAGAGAACATTAATAAATTGCTGGAGTCAAGGCCGTAGCCAGGAAATTTTTTCCAGGTGGGTTGGATAATTTTTTCGGGGGCTTGGATAATTTTTAAACACCACTCAACCAATTTTACCGAAAGCTGCATCTCCTCTGAGTAACATAGGCTATTTTATATTTTCTGTAAAGAACCCGTGCGAAGGTGGGGCGGGTTGCTAATATAAAATGAAATTAAAGTCTGAGTTTAATAGCAGACTGTATATAAAAAAAGCGAAAAAAATATTGTGTGTGATTAGGCAGAAAGAAAGAAAGAGGAGATAAGCTGATAGAATTTTGTGCGGTCATTACAAATACACAATCTTAACGTCACATATACATGGAAAATGCCAGAAGATATAAAAGATATCAAATACACAAACTGACCATAAATCGTTTTAACAAACAAATAGAAAACTGTAGAAGCTACCCAGGAGCAACTTAATTTACGCGAACTTGTTGAAAGGAAAAGCTGGCAAGGAAAGTAGCAGAAAAAATGTAAGGGAATTACAAGCAAGAATTAAGCATAAAAAATGGCAGTAAATAGAAACGCAATCCGTAACAGAGCAGATGAGAGTTAATGAGGCGAGAAAACCCTGGATATCAAAAAAGTTGTCAACATGATGATGATAAGAGAGCGCAAAAAGAATAAAAACAAAAAACAAACAGACGAAGGGAAACAAAAATACCGAGACCTAAGAAATAGCAAAAACCCAAAATCAGTCAAAGTTAGAGAAAGTTCCACTGAAAAGAGATGTGGAGAAATAGACAACCTCTAGAAAAGATGAAAATCAATATGGCACACAATATTGTTACAAGGTTTAATTTGACATTACTAATAGAGAAATTCACTCTAAATTAACCATCGTAATAAAAACCGATCAAACAAACGTTTAGCAAAAAAGGGGACCGAAATTTTAAATATTAACGGGATCTTCGAGAGCGACAGAGATGGACTATAAATGTTGCGATACACCAGCAGCAGACAGTAGTGGAACAGCTGAGGGCGTTTGAGTTATCCCTGAGTCTAAAAAATAGCATGTTATTGACTGAGAATTTTTAGTATGGAAATAACAATAAGCATCAAATTAGATGAGGTATATAGAACAACTATATGAGTATGTAAATGACAAAGAGTGCAAAGAGTACTTAGGGGATGAAAAAGATGTTAAGAATACAATCAAGGCGAATGAATATTGTGGTTAAAATACGAAAGTACGGTGGAAAACTTAATGAATTATATGCCTAAACTATGAAACCCAAAAGACAACGAGATGTATGACATGGGCACGGTACTACAATTTCACATAAACCTAATGGCGTCAATTCCAAAATCACAATAAGAAGTTCAATTCGAATTCCGAAAAAAATCATGAACAAGAGAAGCTATAATGGCACTGACAGTGGATAAAACAATAATCAAAGAATAAAAAAATATAACAGACTTCCACCTATAACAACAAATTAATTACCTACCAATCTAGTATAAAGTCGGTGCCAAGCAAATCTAAAATCCTTCATTGCGTACTTATCTACTACTTCATCAAACTTGATTGTTGCTTGGCACCGACTTCAAAAGTATACTAGATTGGTAGGTAATTAATTTGTATAGAATGAGCACCTTTTAATGTTTACATTTTTTACTTCCTGGGTAGGTAACGAACATTGAATGTGTTATTTATTTGCTAGAGTTGTATTTTGTTATCATTATTTTTAGCTTTTTAGTTATAGGTGGAAGTCGGTTATATATTTTTTTAATGTTTTATTTTCAACTTTTTTTTTTTTTAAACTCAGGTAGTTTTCATTCTTTATTTTTGATGTTGTATGTATAACCATAATAGACAGAACCAGGTAACATCGAAAGCCTCAAATTACTCAATGATACATTTTCATTTAAACTAGCAGGTAAAGATTTACGAACAAAATGTACTAGTACGTGTTGACTTAATAGGTCCAAAATATATTTATGCCTTATGGACCACGCCATGTAACCTTTTTTCAACTTTTTTGGCAACTCTGTATAACTATAGATAAATCCACTCTGCTCTATGTACCAACCATCATGTACATACCACTGGCCACGGACAAGCATAAATTTGTTAGCTGCCTTCTGTAACCTATCGGACCGAGTAGAATCCATCCCATATTTAGGGAGTCAAATCCGTCCTAGATTTCAACTATAGTATATAACTCCTTCTGAGCTACCCCATAAATTATTTCATTTATAACATTTTATATTATCGCCCTGTGTAACATTATTTCCTCTCCACACTTTATGCAACTTCTTATGGGCTATAAAAAAAATAATTTTTTAATCACACTGTATAAATACAATTCAACTCCACCATTTTTATACCACCAAACGTCCAGTCCACCCTATATTCCAACCATCCTGTATATACGGCTGCCTATCCACTATCATCCTACTCCGTTCCTTTATTTCAATCATCATATAAATGCAACTCCTTCTATCACTTTACTTTGTGATTTTGTTTGCTATAACTAAACACCCTGTGTATAAACGCACTAGATAACAGTTTAAAGTTTGACTTGTGTTGTCACTGAATTTTCTATTAGGTCGGGAGAATGTGACAACCAAAAGCACCGTCTTCGCAAAATGGAAAAATTTGCATTTAAATAGGTATTTGCCTGGTATATAAACAAAACGAGCTTGGTACTCATTGATTTAAGGAACCGAAAATACTTTACTACTTATATGCTTGAGAAGTACATAGAAAATTTTCAAATTCGCAATGAAAACTTCCAGTACCTAAAAGTACCGCACTATTAGGTTGGAATTAAAATATCTATGAAGGAATGTCCGTGATTTCATTACGATGAAATTTTTGATAAGAATTTTGGAATTTTTGGCGATTTTCTGCAAAACTTCAAGTTGCACGTCGCAGAAAAGTATATGAGATCACCTAGGAATCTTCCTTAATAAATTAAACGTTAAAAAACTATACACATCCGTAAGGATTTATCGAAAAATCGACTAAAATATTAAGGGTATTGGTCTATTTTCATGCACGCATGTGTTCATTCACAAATTTCATCACTTTACCAACAGAATTATTTTCCAAACTTTGAAGCTTCACCAATCCGGATATATACTCCATTAAACAAGACCATATTCATTCAAAACGGTTTCCCACAGGAGAAGAAATCAGGTAACATATATACAAAATAAAACAAAAAAAATACGAGACGAATTGTTAACCTCCTCCTTTTTGGAAGTCGGTTAAAAACTAACCTATTGGTGGATATGGAAAAGGCGTTTGAGAGGATAAAGCGTTGATAAATATTGGCAGCATATCAAAAGAGGCTGCATATTATCTTTCCCCAGATTTTTTTGATTTTCCATTCAGTAACACCTGGTATACCACACTCAACGATTGGTGGTTGCATCTTTTATTTAGGACTGCAATGATCTTGCCTAAATTCCCTTGTTCATCCACAGGAAAGCTTTGGAGAAGTTCTAATACTGGAACTCTTAAAAAAATTATTAAAAATAGCTATTCCAACTATTCCATTTCTTATATTTTCCTCGCTATAAGTACTGTTGCATTTTTTTTATTTTAATTTGTGCCCTTTGAATATCAATTTGAATTGAACCAATTTTAACTTTATGCTTTGCTTTAAATTGAATCGATGTCATCCGCCTTTCAAGAGTATCCACAGTATTTCCTAACATTTTTATTTCATCTTTTATCTCTTTTATGTCTGATTCCATTGTCTGTATTTTCTTGTAAACTGATTCTTTACTTTTTATAACTAATTTCATTAGTTTTCTCTGTTTTACTTCAAAATCTGAAAATAATCCTTCAATTAATTTTTGTTTTTCATCTTTCATGGTCACTTTTCATGGTAGAGACAAGGATTTTGAATTTCACCGGTCACGGTAATGACAAGGTTTCGTTGATTTTTATCTACGTTAGTCACAAGGTTTTGTTGCTTTTCATCTATTAGTGTTACAAGGTTTTCTAATTCCATTTTACGTTTCCGATCAAGTGATTGCACTAACCTTTGTTGGATTTCTTTTAGAATTTGTTTTTTTTTATTTGCTAGTCTCGTTTCTTTCAGCCATTACTAGTGGTGCTCAGAATCCCGTGGGCTTTTAAAAACGTTTTTTACACTCAATATAAATGTCTTCATTTGCACCAAAATAAATCACAATACATTCGAATTTCCAATAATTACGTCAATTTATAATTCCGGAATGGATTCGAAATCTTTTTTTACGGGTATGCATTTATTTTTGTCGGCATAGTCCATTTGACTGGTTTTTATAGTAATTTTTTCTGCAATTTTACTTTTTATTTAAGTCTAGCTTTTACCCCCGATAAATATCGAAGATGATTACATGCGAATAGAAATGAATCGATGTGATTCAGTATTTAAAAATTACCACATTCAATGAAGTTTCATATACTGAAATAATTTACTACAACAAAGGTTAAAGAAGAACGGAGTAAAAATTAAAAGCAGCGAGTAATAATTAAAACAATAAAGTGGCACCTAACATCCATAATTGAAATAGTTTTAGTAATGCTTATAATTTACAGAACAAAATAACATTAAATAGAGAAAAAATCACAACAGCTGATCCTATAGTCAATAAGATATTAATTTGACCCTTGGTAATATAGCACCTAGCTTTTGAACTTTACTGGCGTTGAAGTTGCTAGATTTTTAGTTCTTTTAAAGCAGTCCTGTCTGCCAAAATATTTTTTTAACCTCCGCCCGTAAAAAATATTTATTTAAATAAAAAGTATTCTATATCCTTTCTAATACCTCTAATTTCATGATAATCAGTTAAGTAGTTTTGGCGTGAAAGCGTAACAAAACTTACATTCACATTTATTATATTTGTAGAGATGATAAATTTCTCGAAGAGTCCCTCTTTTGGTAGTAGTACGAGATCCGGCTGCAGAATTAGTGCTCCCATCGAGTGTTTGCTAAAAACCAAATTTTTACGCATATTTGTGATTAGGAGAATATTTATCTACCAGCTTGCCTATCAAAATGTGGCCGCTAATACTTTTAATTAAATTATTGTTAATTGATTTTTGGTAAAAAAGTTCAATAAAATATCGTCTACTTCACGGCAATATAAATTAAAGCTCTGAAAAATCACGGTTGCCATTGCGCACTTTGCCGAACCTCTTCGCAGCGAGGTTAACATAGGTATCATTTCGTTACATTTATACACTCATAACGTACATTTATTATTTATATATCCAATTAAAGCTAATTTTTTTCTGTTTATTATGATATACGGTTGCCTAATTAAATCTGGCCCAAATAAAAGTTGTCGGCTGTTAAATATAGTAAATATTAAACGTAGAGTGAAAGAGAGCTAGGGCTTAACATCACCAAGTAGAAACTGCGAGCGAAATTATACCAATTGAGCGATGTGACAAAATAAAATAGTAACTATCGCACTAACTTAATAACCAGTAAGGACACCATGAAAGTTTTTTATGTGTTTCATAGTTTCTGGTTGTTACTTTGACGCAGCGTACCGCACGCATCGCGCAAATCGCGTTTACATGGGACATAGCCTAAATTAAAAACCGCGCAGTTTTGGACAAATAAAATTGATAAAGATGAAAGACTTGTTTTCTATACGACAAACAATGCAATGTTCTGGACTTTGATAATGCATCATCAAAAAGTATTCGCTAATGTTATTGTTCCGTCGAAAGAAAAAATATTAAAATCATGACACTTTATTAACAGTTGATTCTACCCATGATTTTTAATCAAAGGCTTCAACTCAACGTACATTTCACCGTGCAGTAAATCTTTGAAACAAAAATTGTGGCCGATAAGCTTTTTTAATTCAATGTACTTAAATGCTACTGAGCCGGATTGCATAAGTTAAGCCTGGAAAATAATGACTAACTGCTGTTAGATGGTTTTCTCAAACCAATACATTAAAAAAAATTAATTAATTTACATATGTAGAAAACGATCTAATACTTGAATAAAATCTAATATTTTGTCAAACAGTACTTGCACAATAAAATTTTTATGTTGCATAAATAACCCTGGCTTTATTTTTCATCAATATCAATAAATCTTTGAATTTGTCATTTTAAAAAATTTTAACGATTATTATATTGTATTTGTTTTTGTATTTTTTAAATTTCTATTTTTTTTGGCAAATTTTTAACAGCCCGCAATTTGCAACCTTATATCATAATAAACAGAAAAAAAAATAGCTTTAAATTGATATATAAATAATAAATGCACGTTGTGAGTGAATAAAGTAACAAAAATGTTAACCTGGCTGCGAAGAGGTGCGGCAAAGTGCGCAACGGCAACCGTGATTTTTCAGAATTTTATATATATTGCCGTGAAGTATATTGAAAAAACAAGTCGGTGAAATTTTGTACCAAAAATCAAATAATAACAATTTAAATAAAATATTAGCGGCCACATTTTGATAGGCAACCTGGTAGATATATATTCTTCTAATCATAAATATGTGTAATAATTTGGTTTTTAGCAAACACGTGATGGGTGCACTAATTCTGCAGCCGGATCTTAGACTATAGAGTAAAATGAAAATATACAAACTTAGCATAATGATTATGTTTACTTGATACCATCACACTACTTTTAAATATTTCAATTTACAATCTACAATGTGTTTGGGTTTTGTTGAAGAAAGGTCTCATTAGTTATTATTATTAACAACTTCATGATAGCTTTAAGATTTTAATATTCTCGAATAGCTATGTTAATTATTAAGCGATGGATTAGTTTAGCTGTCAAACCTACGTTTTCTTATGCCTATAAATGTATTCTGGAAAAAAAAATTAACAGACAAAGTGAACTGTAAGTCAAATTATTTTACGATTGTTTATCAATCAATGCATAAGCTAATGCCCGATATTAAACAAAACAGAAAGTATTTCATTCTTTAATGAAAACAATTAACTTTATTTATGTATGTATGACTCTGGGTTGGTTTCCGTCTTTGTATCTTGCTATTGTAAGTGCTCTAATAAGACCATTACAATATATGTGCATAAACTAAATAGTTCTGAGTGGTACTTGCACGAAAATCTCATTGTCTGCGACCTCTTTATAATGAAATTCATGATCCGACCAGCTGCACTGCCACTTTGGAATATTTTAAATATTCGTCAAAGTTTCAATTTCGGATTGAAATACGAATACACAAGCAAATACTCAACTGACTTAACAAGCTTTTATTGCATGCTGAAGAGAGATTAGTTCTTTTCGTCAAACTTAATTATATTCATTGTAATTTCTGATGCCGGAAATGTTTTACTTCCCTTTATATTCTCAAAAGTCGAGAAAAGCGACACGAGCTCTTGGAATCAAGAGTTGTGATATTCATAACTTTGTACATCTGTATAATTATTAGTTGTGGTAAAATGGGAAAAAGTAAAGGACTCTCAAAAACGATATAAAAAATGAAGTTTTCACTGCCGGAGTCTAAGGCTTGGCACAGATTTACTGTTTCTGATCTGTTCTTATTTGTAAACTGAAGGCTAGAACGCAATGCAAAATATATCACTTGTCAGATACCTACCGACCCGAAACGGAATGACCGGTAAGAAAGAGGCATAAATTATATACTAGCTCCATATATCGGCACCCACAGCCCCGCGCCGGCGATTTTCCCCCAGTTTTCCTACAACTGTGCTTTAGATCAATTCGTCATCTTCCATTAGGAATTATCATATATTGGATGTGTCTACCTCTAGCGCTAGATAACGACAAATCAAGAAAGCCCGGCGACCGGCAAGTGTGACGCGATGAGCCTGGATTCTCTTCTGTTCTTATATAAGAGAACAGAATCTGTAGGTCTGTGCCCGGTCTAACTGAGGGATTTTGTTTTCTGGACTATTGAGCCGTGGTCGACGGCAATATCTGGTACCACACGTTTCGTTTACAACTATGGTTGACATTTTTAAAGGCGACGGTGTGGCATTTATGCACCTTAACGGAACCACGGCTATGTACTCGAGGAAATCAAGGAAGCTCAAAGAGCGGCACCGGCCAGACGACGTCGATCGCAATACACTAAATAAGGCTTAGAAGGAGTCATTGAGAGAATAGGGAAGATTCTTAAAAAAAACACAACAGAACAGCAGTGTACAAACCGATGAAATACCAGGAATATACCACTGCCAAACCGTCACCTTTGAACATGTCTACCATAGAGGTAGACGAAACGTTAGGTAGAAGATAATTCAACCCACCACGACTCGATAGCCCGGAAAACGTCTCTCAGTTTGATTTAAAAAAAATTCTAAAATCTTACAATTACTTATCAGTAAATTTCCTTATAATTAATTTTTCGCTTCTATGATTAGGCGCAAATAATGACAGAAACATGCTAAATAAAATGATCTGTTACTCTATAGTCTGCTCGCGCTAATACTTATAATGTACTTTTGTAAGTATTTTAAGTGCTCAAAGTACAATTAAAAGTTATTAATAGAAAGTGATATTACACATTCAAACTATACAAGATTTCAAGCTAACTAAAGATTCTGGCCTAAGGTAACTATTAGACAATTGATCATCTGTCATTCTAGCAAAATTGCCGATAAGTTGCCTTTGAAACGTAGAATAGTGCTGAGTGGTTCTTTGTCTTCCCGTATAGCGTCTGATGGTTGTCTTTTGAACTGTGTCAAATAGTCATTCCCATTATTAGGTTGTACGACTTGCTGGTATTATAAGTGTCAGGAGTGCTATGCAATGTATTCAGACAACAGAGTGCTTTGGAAGATATGTTTCGTGAAATGAAAACTGTCCAGGTCATTTAATGCAGACCACTTGTTCCACACTGTCTGAACCAGTATTGCTGAAAAAAATATTCAATATTTTAAGGCTTTAGATGATTTATTTCTAGATAAGGAAGACATTTAAGCCTTTCAGTATTTAATATTTATTTTGCTTACATTAAATACAAATCAAGCGTTATTAATCTAGTCAAGACTAAATCCAGGTCATTTTATTTCACCACGCTTAATCTAATTCTAAATCACTTGTCAACAAAGTGAGTTGTCTCGTGTTTATGGTATGTTCATCACAGATCAACAGTTCAGCCCAGATAATGCGGTCGAGAGTTGAGAACCGGTGATTATTCCCAAAAATTACACTTTGGCTTTTCCTAACCACCCAGTTCGATCTTCGCCTGTTTCGCCAATGCAACGTATGATAACATTGATACTTTATCTATTATGAACAACATTATTTCTTGGCATGTACTTAGATTGCTTATGTTACACCTGCAGCGAATTTCTCTGACAAACTACAAGAATGCAAATATTAATGCCTGAGAACTAATAGAGCTTATTTTTAATGTGAAAACATGATAAGTAAGAGTGTGTACCTAAAATTAGTTTTTACAGTAGATACGTATCTTTGCTGAAAATTTTACATTTTCAAAAAGAAACCTACTTCACACAAATCGGGATAAAGCGAGCTACAAATACCCTGTGTTATCAATAATTATTACCTTATATATCTTGACATTGAAGTTTAGAGCTTTGTGAAGAAACACTCCAGTCAACAGAGATTCTTAAGTGGCATAAAATTCAACAGCAAAACCCATACGCCAGTGTGTAAATAATAGTCTCTAACCCATAACTGACATATTTTTAAAACCATACTCGTAGAAGTAAATTATTTGATTCATAAAAACCCAAAAAATATGGGGTATTTTCGTCTTTTGCTTATGGTCTGAAAAGTAATGATCTGTTCTTAATGCCGTCAACAAAAAAATTTTAGAAAATCATAAAATCTTCAAAATGATTGTTTACAAATTTTGACCTCAGCATTCTTCATAAAGAAAACCTGGAAACATTGACATCAACTGAGTGATTTTAAAACATTCATAACTGGGATTAAAACGTTGAGACTAATAAGGCTGAAGATCGATATTGTCCGTTAAGTAAATCTGCAGAATTACAGTTTAAATCATATTTAGAAATATTTTGGAGAACGCATGGTTTTAACTACGATAGATCCATAGGGTATGCAAAATATATTTTGACAGCTTATAAAATGCATTTCACTTCACATCTTGGATTTTTGTTATCGTGCCGTAAAACTTATTAACAGTGCTTGTGAATTTTAGCTTAAACGACCGACCCTTACTTTTCCTTAGATGTCTTGGTAGTGGCGGATCCAGTCAGTGAAAAAAAGTCATTTAATTAATAAGACTATACAAGAAACCATTGAATTAATAAATCAATGGAAAAATGGACCAATATGGGCAGGTAATATTTGTGTAAATAAAAGCCTAATAAACTGCTGAGCAATATATATATATATATATATAATATAATTTAGTTTAATTTTCCTCTCGTGCTCCCATCTCAAGAAAATCCTAGATCCGTCCATGACAGCTATTGACTGTGCACCGCTGGCTGGATGTGGCATATTCGTACTTTTAAGGTAATATTTACTATTATTTTAAACTAATTTCTTGGCATTATAGCAAAAATAGGAGATAGAGAAATTGAAGTGGAATTTCTGAACTTACAAAATATCTTTAGCATATAGTAATCGGGCTAGTCTCATTAATAAGTTGGGATGTGCAAAATATCTCTCTAAAATACAGAAATTCCAATTCTTCAAAACTACATATTCAACAGTATCCATCGTAAGCCCATATAAACTTAAAGTCATGAGCTATCATTATGACAATGAATAATATTTTAGTGTTAGTTACCAGAAAGTTCAATTTTTTGACAAAAGTGCACTTTTGACCAGTTTCTCTCTGTTAACTCGGTGAAAAATGATCCAATCTAGATATATAAACGCTTATTAAGAAGGATTTCTGATTCTCTACAACTTTTCTGTAGACGACAATACAATTCCTTCATTAATTTTCGTTATATAAGCAAAATATAAGAAAAAAGTAAATTTTTTGTGGATTTTTATTATTTAAAGTGTACTTCCACGAGTTCGTTGTTAAAATCTTATCAATTATTCTCTATATACTGTTATTGACGAGATGGTATAAGCGAATTGCTGTTGAATTGTTGAATTTTATGTCCGAAAATGAGTTCAATTTTATTCTATAAACTGGTGTGAAAGTTGGGTAATTGCAATGGTGTTTCTGGATTTTTAGATATGTATTTCGTATTTTTTTGAAGAAAGAAAATTTTGCGTTCCTTTGTAGGTTAGTGTTTACACTAACTGAAATCAAAATTTGAAGTTTATCTCTCCGCTAGAAGTACTGTAGAATTTTGATGTTTAGTGAGTGTGTCAATGATCAGTCTAAACATTTCGAAATTTTGTATTCTAGCTAGATTTATTATGACATCCTTCTTAATCACTGAAAATTCAGGTTTCTAGCTATATCCACAACGATGTTACAGGTGGGTCGAGAGTGTTTTGAATTGCTCCTAGAAAGGCTAGGTAGGGCTGTGCTCCTATATCTGAGTAAAAGCTACCTTTTCTCCAAATAATTGTTATTTAAAACTCGGGTTCAAACAAATTAGCTTACATTTTGATTTTTTTATATTGCCTTCAGTCTACCCCGCTAATTCCAACAAAATGTGATATGCCATGGTGAGTCATAAATAAAATAAAACATTAAAGAATATATTAACCTAAAAAGTTTAATATAATTAACAAAACAACATGAGCCAATAAATAACACATTCACTCTTGTTAGATACCTACTCATAAGGTAAAAAAATATAAACAAAAACAGGTGCAAATTAATTGCCTAATTATATAGTATATTTTTTAAGTCGGTGCCAAGCAAACTTAAAATCATGCATTGCTTACTTATCTACCTACTAGTTCAACAAAATTGATTGTAATTAATTAAGTAATTAATTTGTATAGAATGAGCACCTTATATTTTGTATATTTTACTTTGTGTGTAAGTACCTAACAACAGTGAATGTGTTATTTATTGGCTACTGCTATGTTTTGAAGATTACTTTCAAATTTTTAATACTAAAGGAAAAGGTATTTCAATTATAGCTTTTAAATTTTATCCGAAAATACTCGACATATAGGTTCACCGTTTTACGGCTTTATCAAGAGTATCAAATGTTAACTAAAGTTTAATGTGGAAATTGTTACAAATATATTGAAAGCATGTTTACACAAATGTATGCAATTTAATTTATCTAAGTCAATATCAAGATCATCCATTAGGAAAGTAAAGGCAAAAAAACAACTAGAAATTCAAAAATGCCTAAAAACCATCCCACTTCGTACAATCAATGACCAGCTTAACTTTATAAACACTCTCGTAATAATATATAACTTTTTAGATTGTTAATCTATTAGTAATGGTAATTCCCCTAGTAGTTTATGCAAATAATTAACACCATATTTTTCGAATTTTACCCAGTTATGCACCCTTAGAATCTACTTTCTAGTAATTTGTTAACATTAGTTTGCATAAATTTGTGTAAACCTCCTTTTAGTGTATTTGTAAGAATTTACACATTTAACTTTAATTACAACTGATACTCTTGATAAAGCCCTACGACGGCGAAACATATAGGTGGAGTATTTTCGAATAAAATTTTTGAAACATTTAAAAGCTACAATTGAAAAACCTTTTTGTTTAGTTATTTCCATAATGTTTCATAAAAATCCAACTGCAGATTCTATTGAATTTTTAACTCAACTTGAATGAATAAACGGAACTGAACCACGTTGTCTTAATTCGCTAAAAATCCGTCTAATGAAATAAATTATTATTACTATTGCTTTTACCAGTTTACATTGTGGTTTTGTAACTGAATTTTTTATGAGGTTGTGAGTGACATCAAAAGCAGAATAAAATTTTTCATGTCAATAATTATTTATACAAATAAGATAAACTTGGTACTCCCTAATTTAAGGAGCCCAAAATATATTTATTAAAATTATTTAAACTAAACTTATATGCTTGCGATGTCTAATGTTCGCCACTAATACTTTTATTGCCTACAGCCCCACACTATTATGGAAATAAAATGAGGAAATGTCAGTGATGTTAGGTTAATGGTATTTTTGATTGATATATTGGATTAATAAGCGATTTTCTGAAAAACTCTATGTTAAACGTTAAACAGAATGCAATTTTAATAAAAACTGTACAAATCTGTAAGCGTGTTTGAAGAAATCGACCAATATATTTGGCATACTGGTCACTTTCCAACCAGGTTCTTTGTTCAATGCCCAAATTTATGAATGGGCCCCAATAACAGTTTACAGAAAAGTCCCTAAAATACATTTTTGTTCTGTATAAACACTATCCACGAATAAACTCTAAACCTATTTATCTTGTCTACATGTTTCATGCAACACTTAAAACCTTTGACAAGCCAAAACAAACACAATTAAGCAAATTTTTTTTGATGGTTTCAAATATAAGAAAGAATTTATTATACGCGAGAACATATTGAAACCCAAATTACCAAATTAAAATACTCTGATGAGAATAATTTTTTAGGTGTTTTTTATTTTGTCTTCAAAACACTGAATTATTTTTAAAAATTCTTCAACATCAGATTTCCTTTCAAACTTTTCAATCTCGAGTCTTGTTTGTAAGGCTTTTATATTTTCTTCCGCTAGAACCAGTTGATCTTGTAACGCTGGTTCTTGAAGTTTTGTTGATAACGAGTTACTGTAGCTTCCTGATCTATTGGAATCAAGTTCTAATTTGGATGCTAATGCCTCTGCTTTAGCAGTTTTTTGCTTTTCTATCCTAAGAATTGATTGCGTTTTACTATGAGCTTCTCTTTCAGTTGCTAGACGAGAATTTTGTTGCTCGATATAATCGGTAAGTCTTTTTATTTCAATAGAGTTGTTCGAATTATTGTTACTTTCCACAGTCAGTCCTCCGTTCTTAAATTCGTCAATACTTTTATCTTTGTGGGCAATTTTTTCTTTCAAATCTCTTATAATGGTTTTATATTCATCAACTTCTTTCATAAGGTGATTCTTTTCCATTTGTATCTTTTTTAATAACCTTTCCTTCTGGACCTTTTCTGGTTTATTATCTTTACTTGTCAATTGGAGGGAAAGCGTTTCAATAATTCTCTGATTCTTTTCTGATTGCTCCGTAAGGATGGCAAATTTAGATTTTATTATTCCAAAATCAGTATCCAACACCCGACACCTTGCTTTAGTTCCTTCATATTTTTTCTTTATTTCTTCGAACTTAAGCTTCAGGTCGTCATTTTCTTTAGAAAGGATAGAAATTTTGCTCTCAGCGTTGAGTATGGTTCGATCCTGATTAGAGATCAACGAACTGTCTTGTAGTTGCCTTAATTTCTCCTTAAGATCATTGTTTTTTTGTTGTAAATCCAAAATTACCTGGGCTCTACCTCTCCAGTTTCCACATTTGTTAGACATCTGAATTGTTTCGAAACTCTCTCCGATTTCCTGCTGAAGAAACTTGTTTGCCATTTTAAGTTCATTTTTTACTATTAAATATAAATTTCTGGCTTCAGTTAATTTATTAGATGTTTGACTTAGTTTATCTTGTAACTTTTTCACTTCACTTTCGAAGGTATTTAGAGGTGGGTCTATTTTTGTTGGTTTCACAACTGCAACATTTTCCTGAGTATCCTTTAAATCTAGAAGTAGTTTTTCAAGTTTTGAATACTTAGTTTTGAATGATTCAACTTCAGAATTTTTCTCTCTAAGTTTCTTTGTAAGTTCCACAATTTTAGCTGCCGCAACTTGATTAGAAGTGGCATACGAAGTTTTGCTTAAGACATTCTCGTAGTTACCAAGTTTTTCTTGTAACTGACAAATTTTTGCTTTGGATACTGCGTATTCACCTTCAAGGTCGGATAAATTCTTCCTCACCATAGCGTTTTCATGAACATAGTATTGAATTTGTTCCCTCAAATAAGAATTTAGCTCATTCGGAAACATAATATCTGACGGGATTTCTTGAGGAAAGTCACCTGCACTTATTATGTTATGAGTACTTGATATTGTATTTTCTTCCATTTTTTTGAAAAATTGCTATTAGTAGCGAGATTTGTATTGTATTATAAAAATATGTCTATTATTTTAAAATTTGAACGTTTTCTGCGCATGACATTAACAGATCTGACAAAATCTGTTTATACAGGATACAACACTTGTCAGATACAAAAATTTAAAGAATATATAGCACGATGAGGGATTATTTGTGGAGTTGTGGAATTAACAAAACAATCCTTTGTTGTATTTTTTATTAGCATTGAGTTTATTAAACTAATTAATGCTATCTGAACTTCTTTTTGTGCTAAAAAATGCCGCTCAATGCTAAAACAATTACCGCAGTAATTAGGGTTCCGTATATACAATATACGGATACCCTTATAATATCACTCAGGATTTCTGCCTCTGTCACATCACAGCCATTTTCTCCTAAACTACTGGACGGAAGAGGTTGAAATTTGATATCAATGTATAGTTTGGTGACCCGATCAGGAGTACATATCTTAAAAGAAAAAATTTGGATTTTAGGGGTACTTCTGGGGGGAAAAACTAAAAAAATCGACCGTTCCCCCCCTGATCTCCGAAACTACTGAGTCTAAAATTTTGAAAAAAATAGGAAATATAGAGCGTTGCCCGAACTTTACAGGAAAATTAAGGAGAAACCATTAATGTTAATTTTGGGGGGCAAATTATAGAATTAAATAAAAATTTAAAAATAAAAAAAATTCCAAACGAATCATGTAATATATCAAATGAAAGGTCTCATTCTAAGGAACACAAATATATTTTTTTCATATTAAAAAAATATGTTTAAAAAGATATTAACGAAAATATACCAAAATTTACCCATTCCCCCCCTTATCACCGAAACTATAAACCGTAAAGTTTTGAAAAAAATAGATTTATAGGTTCTGACCTGAAGTTTACTGGAAAAATAAGGAGAAACCTCTACTTTCAATTTTGGGGGGCAATTACAGAATTAAATGGAAAATATAAAATTAAAATTATTTGTAACCCTTCATGTTATATATCAAATGAAAGGGCTCATTACGACGAAAACAAATATATTTTTTTCATATTTTTAAAATTAATTAATTAAAAGATATTAATAAAAATATAAAAAAAAATTACCCATTCCCCCCCTTATCTCCGAAACCATAAGCTAGAAAATTTTGAAAAAAATGGATGTATAGCCCCTCACCTGAACTTTACTGGAAAATTAAGGAGAAATCCCTAATATTTATTTGGGGGGGGGCAAATTATAGAATTAAATGGAAAATTAAAATTGTTTCTAACCCATCATGTTATATATCAAATGAAAGGGCTCATTATGACGAAAACAAATATATTTTTTTCATATTTTTAAAATAAATTAATTTAAAGGTATTAACAAAAATATAAAAAAATTTACCCATCCCCCCCCTATCTCCGAAACCATAAGCTGGAAAATTGTGAAAAAACAATGGAGGTATAGCCCCTCACCTGAACTTTACTGGAAAAATAAGAAAAAACCCCTAATATATTTTTTTGGGGGGCAATTTATAGAATTAAATGGAAAATATAAAATTAAAATTGTTTCCAACCCAGCATGTTATATATCAAATAAAAGGGCTCATGATGAAGAAAACAAATATATTTTTCCATATTTATAAAATAAAATAATTAAAAGATATTAAAAAAAATATACAAAATTTTACCCATTCCCCCCCTTATCTCCGAAACCATAAGCTGAAAAATTTTGAAAAACTGGAAGTATAGCCCCTCACCTGAACTTTACTGGAAAAATAAGGAAAAACCCCTAATATTCATTTTGGGTGGCAAATTATAGAATTAAATGGAAAATAGGTCCAAATATATTTTTTTAATTTTTTTAAAATGAATATTTTAAAATATATTAAAAAAATATTTAAAACAAATTACCCATTCTCCCCGTTATTTCCCAAACTCTAAGACCTCATTTTTTTTGTTTATAGGAAAAATATGAAAAAAAAACTAATTCTATTATTTGGCCTCCAAATAATAGAATTAAACGGAAAATAAATTACTAGAAAACTCCCTTAGTAATTTTAGGAACAAATTATACAACTAAATGGAAAATAAAGATTCAATTTTCAAACGCATCATGTAATATATCAGATTAAAGGCTCATTATGTGAATTACAAATATATCATATTTTTAAACCATTTGTATAAAAGATATTAACAAAAATATTAAAAATCGACTTAATTCCCACTTTAGAAACTACACTATTTAAAATTTGAAAAATATATTTTATTTATATTTTTAAATAATTTGAATAACAGATTTAATAATTTATAATTTAAACATTGACCTATTTTGCCGTTTTTCTTCCAATCTACAGAGCCTCAAAACTCAGACAGTAGATTATAAAAGGCATTTCTGAAAGTTTATTAGTAAAATAAAATTCTAATGTTACTTTTTGGGGCCAAATTAGAAAATTAAATACATATGTATTGTGATAAAAATCAAGCGAATCCTAAAGCAGATAAAATAAAAAGTCTATGTGTGGAAAATCAAAGTGTATATATTTTATAAATTTAAAACCCTTCCTTTAAAAGATATAAGGTAAGTATAAGAAAATGCACTCATTTCCTGCTTGTCTGAAAGTGGAATATTCGAATCTTGAAGGTGGTACGGAACCCTTAGTATGCGAGTCCAACTCGCAATTGACCAAATTATTTTATTTTATTGTTAATTAATGTTTGGCATATTGTCATTTCGAACTTAGTGCATTCATAAGAATTAATTTACCATAAACACTAAGTTTAGATATTGGAAATAGTATCAAATGAACCATTGTGCTAGCAACTGTTAAGTGTCTCCATGTTAATTTGAATTTTCTCTTATCACTTCTTTCATTTAATAGAATTTTTATAAAAATTGTGTTGTTAGTGTACTAGAGAAATTTAGATAAATTACCCGGCAAACTAACTGTCATTTACAGCAACTGTTGGGCATAGAGGTTCTAAAAGAAAGAAATTCTAACAAATAAATTAGTTTTCTATGTGAAAACTGGAACTGTTAAATTTAACTGACAAAACATGTAAATTTAGGTATTGCAACGCAAATTTAACAATATGCAATAAATAATACTTTTATATATACATGAAATAAATTTATATTGTATAGTTTGATTAGCGTAGATAGTTTGGAAATGATGCGCATGAGCGCGTAAGCAAGAGATAAGTTTAGTTTCAGTATAAGGTGTAGCATTGGGAGCACGATACATATATAACGGTGTGCCAGAGCGCATGGTTATATCTGTCTCTCTCTGGCATGTGACGTCACTTGGGAATGAAAAGTCCCAATCACTATATGGGCTTATATGGAGAGAATTGATTTATTTATTGTTTAAAGATGTTTATCGACTCAGTTAATATTTATTTTTTTCAGTTGTAATCATTGAATTGTGAACAAAACTAAAGAAATTAATACTTTAAAGGAAAATTGTTACTTATTATCCAGCATTAATTTGAGTAACTGTTACAATTTTATTCATGCGTCTTTATCAGTTATCTCAGAAGTAAAATATTATTAAAATATAAGAAAAAACTAACATTGAAATACAAAACTCAGTCGTCAAAAAATTAAGCAGGATCTTACATTGTATTCTAAGTGAAAAAATGCGACTATAGCTGCAAATGGAACATAAAATTATTTAAAACGTATATACAAACATTTTCACATGAATTGGTTTAGATAGTTTGTTAAGTATATTTTTTAGCAATTTGTTCTTTCGTGAAAAATATTTCCACCTATATACGAAATAGGTATTATCATTCAATCTGTGAAATTATAAGAACAGGAAGAAAACTGCCCAATTAGTCTTTATACTATTGGACTTAAATGTACCAACACCACAACCCATCCCTTTGAATTTAATAGAAATGAATTCAAAGTTTTTCAACTAAATTAGCAGACAAATGATGGGACCCAATATACTATAATTAAACTTCTAAATTTATCTGTAAACACACAAAATCGAATGAAAACGATTTAGACATACATATATAGATAACAATTGAAATTATCTTCTATAACCTGCAGAAAATGCCAAAAATTGTTTAAATTAAATGTAATAGTATTATATTCAATGAATAAAGACAAACATTTCAATCCCAAGTGTCGTCATGCGCAAACTTGGTCCCATTTGGAAGACAAGTCGGCATACCGTTATAGGTGTATCATAATCGAAAGTAACACATTTAAGTATCGTTAGAAATCTATGATCATTAGATGTATGGTCATTAACATTAACAAAGTCTGCATTCATGCTACTACCTAAACAAAGACATATTGTTAATGGTTAGCTTAACAAACAACATGTGCCAAAAAAAATATAAATATCTGCGCAACATAGAGAAAAATTCGCGAAAAAGGTTGCCAAGATTCGCTAAATCGGACAAGGATCATAGAGAAGAGAAGTTATTGATAATCACCCTAGACTTGGAGTTGAAACTTAAGAAGTTTGGAAACTTTCGAACGGGCAGAACAATGAATGAACTTACCCATAAAAGTACTTAGTGTGCCATGTTCTTATTTTGAATTGATTGATTGTGAATCTTAAAAAAGCTCTACCCAAATGATCGCGATAATGAAAGATGTGGTCTACTGACTTTTGTGGTAAGAGGAAAACTCATAACATATAGAAAATGTCCTTATAGTGGCAAAAAGAACAAATGTTAATGCAAATTAATAAGTATTAAACACAAACAAATAATTTGTTCTAAAAAGAAATCAACCTGTTTTTAAAAATTACTTATTTTACAATTTTAAGTGATGCCGAATTTATAATGTGCTGTTGCTTTTAGTTTTTAGTACGAAGAGACATTCTCAACACGTTTTAATTACATAACGTTTCGTAAACTTGACTGATAAGTTCCCGATAAACAGAATAACTAATTGTGGCTTTTTGTTCAGCAATCCTAAATAATAGTTGAAAAGTCGGGTCAATTTTTTCAGAAATCTCAGAGTGTTGCCGTGTTGCTTCTAAGTATTATTACAATCGAATATAGCAAACGGAATTAGAGCTACGATCACAACTGGTCAGCTGAATCATCTTGGACCCTTTCCTACAACAAACTACCTTAAGTTTCATGATTTATACACTCAAAAATTAAATTGATGTTAAAAAATAGTGTCAGACAATAATCAAAAAACGCTAAAATGTACTTTTTCATAATAACAACTTTTTGCCTACCTGTTTTTTGTTAAATAACCACAGGGTCAAAAGTATGATAATTCGATTATCCGCCGTAAACGTAGAGAGTATCGATGAAAATTCTCTCTTTCTCCCTTTTTCTGTCTCATTCTTATCCCCTTTGTCTTCCAACTACAGTTAGCCTACATCATATATACGGATATACAAAATGTGTATATCTATATATTCCGGGTGGTGCATTTGTCTTGGGTTCTATTATTCCGAATAAGGTTTTAGATTTATGTTGTGGGATTACAACTGTGCTATTAAATGATACATATTGCGACCGGAAGAAATACGATCCATATTTTGGCCATATATTAGACACAAATTGTAACCAGGGTATTATTTTGAAACACGGAAATATCTCGAGTGTATTCCATTTTTTCGAAAACAGTTTCACAATCAAATTATAGGGTTTCAACTGTGCCATTTAATGGCCCATATTATGACTTCCGATAAAATATGGGAAAATCGAAAAACTAGCACAAACAAAGAAATTTGTTTTTCACTTTTCTATCCCAATTTATTTGGGTCTATATATAAAAAGGCAAAGAAAAAAAAATTTTCTCCTCTGTCTGCAAAGAAAAAACGGAATGCTACAATTTATTTATAATATTGGTTCATTCATTAAATAAAATATAATAAAAAAAACATTATTTACGTCTATACTGTCAATGCCAAACAGATAACAGAAACAGTGTCGCCAGATTGCTTGGAGAGAAAAACGTATGATAGATTGACTCGAATGTGAAAGAGGAATAAAATTAAACTAAAAAGTAACAAATTTTGACCAGTTCCTAAAGTTATTCTAAATCGTCATGCTATTGAAATAGAACCCAGAAAAATGTGTATTACATAATAATAACCATTCATTGGGCTCTCGCAAGTTTGCAACTTTCAATGCTTTGTAAATATGGTTTGTCCACTAAAATAAGAATTATGTTGCAATGAATATATTTATTTCTGATAATATTTTATTAATTTTAATGGTATACTTTCAATTTAAAGATTCTTTTAATCTTTACGGTATAAATTTTATATAATTGGAATAAGATTACAGAAAATGTGAATTAATGCACTGATGTAATATTCAAGACAAAAAGTTAGATCTGGCAGCCCTGCTCATGGCTATCTTTGAGGTACCGCCTTGATTTGAATTTTGACATTTCAGAATATTGTTTGGTGTAAGATTATTATAGCATGATGGTAAAGGTAAGTTGTAAATTTAATGTGTAAAGTTCAAGATTTCAGTTTCATTCACTGCGAAAAGTTTTTAACAAATGTGAGTATTACTTATTTATCATTAATTAAAAGCAGGTGCTTATATTTCTTTATATTTTTTCCATACACAACTGAAATAGTTATTGCTTACTATGCATTTCATTTAAATTAATGAAATTATATTGAATCTTAAAAATTTGGTCGAAGGTTTATAAACATGTACTTATGTTTTGTAGTTATTTGAAATGTAATAGTAATTATAACACCTTTATGCTAACTTTTGAGGTGGTTGATTTAATTTTCTGCTTACGAGCTGAAATCGTTAACTCTGAAATGCCAGAATAAAGGTTCTATTTCGTTTATTTCTTATTTTAAGACAATTGAAATTTTTCAGTTTCAAATCAAAAAATATTTGTAAAAAATGTAAGTATTAACTAATGTTTTAAATATTACGTTTAATACTAATTTATTATTTGGAAAATACAAAATATATATTAAAATTTGTAGTTTTTATAAGGTTGTTGGACATATATATATATATATATATATATATATATATATATATATATATATATTTATTTTATGAATTCGATTGAAATTGCAAATGACGAAAACTTTTAGGTTACATAGTGCAATCCCATCAAAAAATGGGCGGTCACGCATTTTTGAAATTATTTGGAATATCTATATTTGATTAAATTCTCATATATTATTTTATTTCAATAGATTTGTCAATATGACATGATAGATTTGGTGCGGGGGGTTGCATCACACCTTCTTTTCCGGTTTTTCCTCCACTTTATTTCTGATAGACATATACTTTCGACAAACGAACCTCAATAATGTTCACAATTTGACGAAATAGGGTCAAATATCGACCACTGGGCGACCACTAGTTTACATAAAAGAACGCTTTGCGGTAGAAAAAGGTCATTCCTTCCGGAAGTCATATATGGCCCCCTTCACACCCTGCAACTATAATCTACAACTTTTTACGAAATAGTGGATTCCCCACCTGGTACATCCATGCCCATTTTTGATATTTGTATATATACACCTTCTTTGTATGTACGTATACCTACACGTAAGCTAACTAGGGGATAAGAATGACATCAACTCTCCTTAGATCAACGGCGAATTCAACGAGTTACCGTTACTTTGACCCAAAGTATCCCGAAAACAATGGTTTGTTCGGCCTCATTGCCATTGGAACGTTTGATCGGAACATCGAGATCGACAAAGTCTGGATTTCGTAACAATTTGACCAATTCTCATTACTTTGGTGTGGGGTTTTTTGATACTGGATTGTTCATCACCAGTTCTTTTAGTTGGTTATTCTTGCACCGGCATACCAATTTCGTCGATATTTTACAATTGTAGTACATGAATGGCTAAGGCAAGTTCATTGCAAAACTGAAATATTGAGACGAATTACAGAAAAGAAAATGAACAACAAAAAAGGTAATTGAAAAAAAAAGAAGATTATTACATATGTGGTAGTTGTATTTAAATGGTTAGAAAACAGGATTTAAGAATATTACTAATGTAATGAAAGTACACTTAACAAATGTTGAGGAAATATAAGAATAGGATGTTTATTGAATCATAGTTGTGGCATCTAAAGTTTTTATTTTTAAACATTCTTGGGAATTGTCTATTTGTTTAAACCCTGTTCTCAGTTGCAATAAATATTGCCAAACGGAATTAAAGAAATTACAAAATTAAAAAGGTTGTATTGACAATATTATGCAAATTTTAAAATAAGACATGTTTGATTGACTGACGCGTAATAAGGAAATTATTTTTGTATTGGAGTTGTTGTGCAACATTTTCTGCCTGAGTCAATATATGGTAATAATCACTTACTCATCACCATTGATATTTAAAAAACAAACAAAAAAACTTAAGTGTGGATTCTTAGAGGTAGAAACCGACTATCGTCACATTCCGAGAGCTCACATGTCACGGCATACTCGAAATATCTGCAGTACAATTTAACATGCGTTTAAATCAGATAGAAGTACACTATGGTCACCTCATGCAGCTCAAGACAAGTTATACCTGACATCGTTAGTGCGTTTCTGCAAATTTTGTAAGTGAAGTATTTTTTAAATGGTTTAGTTTAACAAATTTACATGCCTTTTCAAAATTGCGTCATATATTCCTTTGCAGTTATATTGAAATTAAGAATTAAATGACACATACGATTAATACTTGAATATTAACAAAGTGGTGGCATTTATTTCTCCTGAAATTTACATTCATTGCTAAGAATAGTACAAAGAAAACTGGACAGGGACCCGGAGATAATGAGAGAAAGAAAGCATATTTCATAAGAAGTTTTCGCTTTCATCGTTCAGTCTCAAATTTAATGCATAAATATTATAGTAAATATTAAAATAAGAACTTTTAATAACACTGTCATAGTTAAGTGTTAATGACTATAAACCAAGTTAAGAAGTTAAAAACAGGTCTGATTCTATAAATTGTTTGTTTGTATGGTCACAATTATTATTTTTGCCAAATTTTATTTCTTTCCATCAAAATTTCCGAAATTATTATTAACAGAAATTTAGCTACGTTTTCTAATTCTTCCTCGAACTCATGACACACAAAGTAAGGTAACAAATGTTACGTGTGTATAGCCTGCTTCTAAGGCATGACAGCCATAGAGCTATTATATACGTAGAGTGAATTAGGTATGGGCGTTATTGTAAGTGGCAGTGTAATAACAGTAGAAAGAGAAAGACAATATCAGGGAATAACAGTAGAAAGAGAAAACAATATCACGGAGCGCTTGCTATGTCTCTACCCTACCAATAGTAGGCGTCACCACTGACACTGACCAATTAGGAACGACACGCGTATTCTCTCTCTCTTTCTATTGGTATTACATGAATTCCGCTACTTCACGTGCTCTACAGTATTAACCTCTTTGATGACAGCACGTGCTAATGACCATTTAAGAGGAGAATTCAACTCATTCTTTATAAGTACCAAAGAACTCAATGAAGATGAATGAATTGAATCCTTATACCAATTTGCCTTCTGATGAAGGGTATGAAGATACTCCTGTTGCCATCGCTTCCAGAAGTCGTAGTGTAAACGTTGCAAAAGTTGCCAACGAGTAAGTCTCTTAATTTTTAAATCCGCATAGTCTGGATCAGGCAACGCAGTCAAAGGTTCCAAAGTCAGAAAATGACCAGGAGTTAAGGCAATCAAAGCGGTCTACTGTTAAGAACAGCTTCAATTTGGTTAAAACAGTATATAATTCTTCGTATGTAAGTATCTGTTCACCTACTACTCGCAATAATAGATAAATAATTCATTAAAAATTCCGGTTATTTATGGGATAGAAATAGAAACCAGGGAGCAGTTAAGGGAAAGAATCAATGTTGCGTTCCAAAAAACGCGGGATGATAGATCTTATGAGATAAAATCCCATTGGAGGCAGACCAATAATATTCAAAAAAGATTACTGTCCAGCATATTATAGGCGAACTGTCAATTAACATTAACAATTCATTCCCAAACGCGTGGATTGAGAGAACTGGCCATATACTCTGGCTTCCAAGGTCGCCAAACCTTTGATTTTATATGATGATGCTGATGATGATATATAACTATATAATAAAATTGTTATAACTACACGGACTGCACCAGTGAAATATTAATAAAAATAGATTGCATAATTTGAAAAAGATTCGCACAAACATATGGATGAAACAGCGGACCTATCTTTTGTTTTTGAAGTGGGGTAAACTTATAGCTCAGTTTCCCTCACATTACAAAGACTTCACTATCGATTTGTGTTCATGCATTAAAAACCCTATTAAAGTTTATGAATATAAACTGTCTGCGAAGTAGAGTGAAATATATCCGTGTCTCAACGATAGCTGCATATTATAGACGAAGCCGAAAATAATAGTCATGAAAGTGTCATCTATTTTAGCTGCACAGTTCTTCAAATGAAAAAATAAATTGAATATGTATATCATCAGTAACGCGAAACGCAAACTTTCAATCTCCATATATTCGGTGCAGATTTGAATACAGCAAAAGTGATATCGCGAGATTTCAACGTGGCAAAAGAATTTCTATTAGCATAGTTGGAAATCCACAGGCGTGGTATAAAACATGTTAAAACTTCTACACGTGTTACCGTCACCATGCCACTTTTGCCAAGATTTAAAATTCTAATTCACCGGAAAAATAACATCCACGAATTAAATTTTCGTTATGTTCGTTTTCGAGGACCATTTCCATGAATCACGAAAGTTTTAAAGCCAAATATAATGAGAACAATCCCTTCTTTCGAATGCTTGACTTTTCAGTGATATACGGTATTACGTATGATTTATCGAGAATATTTAGATGAACTTTCTGTTTTACATGAATATGTTGTTACCGAGAACGAAGCGTACACAACCACTCAGAGAAAGAGATAGGAAGAGAGAGCGAAATAGATGTGCAAATAATTTTACCGTATAAGTTAGGGGAATTTTCCGTTGTAACTAAAAATATGAATAATTAAGATGGCAATTAGAAATTAAAGGTAATATTTTTTCAAGGAAATATTCAGGAACATTTACATTTTTAACTTATGTGAATTGTTTCCTTTATCTTATTAACCTTTTCTTGCTGGTCCATTTCTGAACTAAGGTATTCCTTATTATTGTTATCCTCGTGTTCCTTTTGGATTCCTATCATGCAGATAAATCTTTTTATATTACCCGTCCAAAAGGTTTTTCTCGGAAAGCTATCTATAAGCCTTAACTCATCCATCTTTGGAAAGACTCCTATCTATAATGCCTTCATTCTTAACTGTCTTTTGAGTTGTTCATCTCTCTAGGCCAAGTATGTTATTTGAGATCTTTCCATCTGATCCGAGGTCTTCCTTTTCCACTTTTGGGGTCTCCGGTGGAATAATAATTGTTTATTCCAGTGGAATAACTGTTTACTCCATCTATAGTCATTTTGTGTAGTGGTATGACCAACAAACCTCCATGTGGTGCCACTTGTTCCCTAGCGTCTTTAGTTTTAATAGTACTTCTTATTTTCTCATTCCTATCGATTGTTAGGGTTCCGTATATACTATATACGGATACCCGTATAATATTACTCCGGATTTCTGCCTCTGTCACATCACAGCAATTTTCTCCTAAACTACTGGACGGAAGAGGTTGAAATTTTGTATCAATGTATAGTTTGGTGACCCGATCAGGAGTACATATCGTAAAACAAGAAATTTATTTCCCATTAATATTAATTTTGGGGGGCAAATTATAGAATTAAATGAAAATTTGTAAATATAAAATTTTTCAAACGCATCATGTAATACATCAAATGAAAGGTCCCATTCTGAGGAACACAAATATATTTTTTTTATTTAAAAAAAATTACCCATTCCATCCCCCCCCCTTATCACCGAAACTATAAAACGTAAAGTTTTGAAAAAAGTTAGAGGTAAAGGGTCTGACCTGAAATTTAGTGGAAAAATAAGGAGAAACCTCTACTTTTAATTTTGGGGGGCAAATTGCAGAATTAAATGGAACATATAAAATTAAAATTGTTTCTAACCCATCATGTTATATATGAAATGAAAGGGCTCATTATGACGAAAACAAATATATTTTTTCATATTTTTAAAATTAATTAATTAAAAGGTATTAACAAAAATATTAAAAATTTTACCCATTCCCCCCCCCTCTTACCTCCGAAACCATAAGCTGGAAAAATTTGAAAAAAATGGAGGTATAGCCTCTCACCTGAACTTTACTGGAAAAATAAGGAGAAACCCCTAATATTCATTTCGGGGGTAAATTATAGAATTTAATGGAAAATATAAAATTAAAATTGTTTCTAACCCATCATGTTATATATCAAATGAAAGGGCTCATCATGATGAAATCAAATAAATTCTTATCAAATTTTTAAAATAAATAAATTAAAAGATATTAACAAAAATATAAAAAAATTTACTCATTCTCCCCTTATCTCCGAAACCGTAAGCTGGAAAATTTTGAAAAAAAATGGAGGTATAGCCCCTCATCTGAGCTTTACTGAAAAATAAGGAGAAACGTATAATATTCATTTTGGGGGGCAAATTATAGAATTAAATGGAAAATAAAAAATTATAATTGTTTCTAACGGATCATGTAATATATCAAATTACAGAGCTCCTTATGACGAATACAAATATATTCTCTTTATTTTTTTTGGAATGAATATTTGAAAATATATTAAAAAAATATTTAAAAAAATTATACATTCCCTCCTGTTATTCCCCAAACTATAAGACCTAATTTTTTTTTGTATAGGAAAAATATGAAGAAATCCCTAATATTAATATTGGGGGCCAAATTATAGAATTAAACAAAAAATAAAAAATATCCTCATTATGAGGAATACAAATATATATTTTTCATATTTTTAAAATTAATTGTTTACAAGATATTAACATAAATATATAAAAAAATCATTTCTCGCTTTATTTCCGAAACCATACTACCAATTAGAGGTACTGGAGCTCACTTTAAATTTATTAAAAAAATATTAGAAAACCCCCTTAGTAATTTTAGGGACAAATTATACAATTAAATGGAAAATAAATGCATCATATAATATATCAGATAAAAGGCTCATTATGTGAATTACAAATATATCATATTTTAAATCATTTGTTTAAAAGATATTAACAAAAATATTAAACATCGACTTAATTCCCACTTTAGAAACTACACTATTTAAATTTTGAAAAATATATGTTATTTGTATTTTTAAATAATTTGAATAACAGATTTAATAATTTATAATTGAAACTTGACCTATTTTGCCCTCTATCTTCCAATATACAGAGCCTCAAAACTCAGACAGTAGATTAAAAAAGGCTTCTCTGAAAGTTTATTAGTAAAATAAAACTCTAATGTTAATTTTTGGGGGCCAAATTAGAAAATTAAATACATATGTACTTTGACAAAAATCAAGCGAATCCTGAAGCAGATAAAATTAAAACTCTATATGTGGAAAATCAAAGTGTATATTTTTTATAAATTTAAAACGCTTTAAAATATATTAGGGTAAATATAAGAAAATGCACTCATTACCTACTTTACTGAAACTGGAATATTAGAATCTTGAAAGTGGTACGGAACCATTAGTATGCGAGTCCAACTCGCACTTGACCAAATTTTTTAATGTTTCACTTTTGCTTTATAAGCGTCCATGTTTAAAAGCCGTATGTCAAAACTCGGAATATGGTGTGGACGAATACTTACATTTTGAAATATTACTGAAATGTTTTGTTCTTTAGTATATAGGTAAGCTATTTCTACAGCATGATAATCTTTACTATATTTAATGAGTTGTCCTAAATAGAATAAATTGGTTACCTGTTCCATTACATTTTGTTAAATGTTCATTGTGGCGCTTAAGTCTGTTGTTGTCATAATTTCCATTAAAGTCTTTCTTTCCTTCTGTATTTAGTTCTTTCAACATATTAATTAATTCTATTTTATCCTGTCACTTTAGCCTTATGTCATCCGCATTCGCATATCATAAATTGTTCAGGTATTGGCCACATAAGGCAATATGCCTTTCTTCCCAATCCATTTTTTAAACATCATACAGTAATTGGCCGAAAAGTTTCAAACTCTTCTTATTAGATAGACGCTATCACCTCGTAGATTTTAATCGCTTTTTCCACCTTACTATTTATTCGTGTTATGAGTTCCGGGTTTTCGTAACCGAATTTCCAGTTATGTAGAGTTTTCTTTTCCCAGTGTTTAATGGTTTCAAAAGCTTTCTCAAAATCGATAAACGCCTCAGAATATGCTATTAGTTTGCACATTCTATTATTTTTTTTTTTAATACTTGGTCTGTATTTGTTTTTAATCCCGCTAGATCCCTAGTACATTATTTACATAGAAACAGTGTCATGGGTTCATTGTAGATTTTACTGCCACCTACTCCAACTCCCTTTATTTCCTGTAGAAGTGTGGAGATAAGTTCTTAGCACCACAAACACTAATTGCTTTGAATTTTTTAGTATTAGTTTTTTTTTTAAGTTTTATATTTTATTGAAGATAGATGTTTAATGAAGGGTAGTTGCGGCATAGTTTGTCAATGTTTAAGCACTTTTTTGGGAAATGACACTACAATTCACGCAATTACTGTATATGCCATTTTGAAGGACTAAGAAATTTATCAAAATCAGGAGGCAATATTATTTTAACAGTGAGAGTTTCAAGAAGCCACAAACATTGCAGGCATGACCGAACTATTAAACAATAAAAGATAATTATTTTATAAAATATATCTGTATGATTATTTTAGTTTTCGGCATTATAAGGGACAGAGAACAAGGGCTAAATATAATTTTTATTTAATATACAGTTACACATTAATACCATCACATCAAAAGTCTCATTGCTCCAAAAATTCTATATTCCAGAATATTCCCTTAACAAGCAGACATTTCCGAGCTCGATGGATAATATATATTTATGTAACATATAAAATCTTGCCTGTAATATCGATTTGACGAATAAAATCTATAAATAAATAAGTAAATCCACCCTCTTAAATAAATGGGAATAAATGATCACTTACATCAACCAAACGAGTGGACAGCCTGACACACTCCGACTTTTATGAAACAAGAAAGCGACAGTGGTAAACAACACCGGAATAAAAAACGTAATCCAATGAAGTGAATCAAAACAAACACAAAACATTATATTTTTCATTTCAGTGACACTCTTGTGGAAACACTGTAACCCAAGGCAATTTCTCTTACTGTAGAATATTAGGGTGGAAATAAACCTTTCTAATTTATCTTCGATAAAAACATCCGAATTGACGAATATGTAGATTTTCAATTTCGCTATGCAACCAACAATTTGTTTAGAGTGTACTGTAACAATTTAAATATAAAGTCGTAGAGATTAAAATTAATAGAACTGTAATTTCAAAATGAGTGGCAAATCTTGTAAACACCTCTAAATTTAAATTCGGTTTATGATTAAAACATTGTCATTTTGTTTCTGTAAACGAATTTACAAAACTATTTTTATGTTGCTATGTTTTATTGTAATCTTGCTAAAGATTTGGCTAATTGTTATTCTGAGAATTATATGTATTTTTGTACGATTTCTGGGGTTTTATTATTTATGTTTATTACTTATTGAAACATCCAATACAAGTTCTTATTTCTTGTTGTTCGTGCAGTTACTGGGATTAACTCCCGAATACTTTATATTTCTATATTTTTACAAACGTTTCGGGGTCTATGTCTGGACCCGTTCTCAATGGCAATAAATAAACTATATGAAAAAAAGTAAAATTGTAAACTTTTAAATTAGTGTTTGACAATATCTGTGACATATGGCATAACTAAAAGAATTAAATTTGATAATATACACTGCAGTACAGAAATTTATAACGGCCAACTAGAAGAATTTCGAAGGGTAATCTTCAGAATATTATCTGGCACTGTTAGGTGCGATTTTGTTACAACATAGTGCATTTGCAAAAAATGCGATCAAAGAATTCGGTTGATTCAGTGATATCATTAAAATCGTAAGTGAAAACCTCGAAAAAACGTAATGAACTATCCCGATATTAGATTGCTCATAGTTACATGGACACCAGAAACAAAGGAATTCTATGCAGCTCATTTAGTTTTCGTTAGGTTTTGCGCTATTCTTTGTGTAATGTAGTTGAACTTTGTACACTACTACTGATCGATTTCTTACCATTCGTCTTCGCACTTGACAATAATTCTATATTTTTACCAAAACTATTAGACTTAGGTGTAGGCATATCTAATAGGGATAGAAATATCTCGTCTGTTAAATTAGAATAACTTAAAACATATATGATGTCCTATTTTGAAAAAGTCACATTTAAGATACTCTCTAACCTCCAAGTTAGCAGTGACATTTTAATCTGTTTCCAATTCGACTTCAATTTAATTTAAGTTCTCCATCTTTTCTTTAGCATATGTCATAATTTCAGATAATTTTCTCAACTGGAACGTCTGATTGTGATATTTGGAGAAATCACGTTCAGCTGCAAAATATTAAAAATATTTTAAAAAACACGAGAATTATACGAGTAATATTATTAATTGTCAAAAATAAAAATATATTCTGTAAATGTATAGATACCAGTTGTTTTTCCAATAACTTATAAACTACATGTCAATGTTGTGACAGTAGCTATTCGTTCTTTATATGTGTAACAGTACACTTGGTTGATTAAATAAGCCCATCTGGTAATCAGTAATAGAAACAAAAGTGCGATAAATTGTTGATTGCGGCATCCACATTGAAACCAAACGAAAGTGATAACCAAATACTCGTATCAACTCTACTGAAAAATGTATAAACTAAAACACCTTTTGATACAAGGGGTATCCAAAACATTTATACAAGGCATATTCAAAACATAAAATTGAACAAAATATATTTGAAGACGTGAGATGTATACCGACATCTAGGATTGTCAAGAGAATCAGTACACAGAGGTTCCGAATCTGGAGCCGTTCCGTGTAATTGCTGTTCTCCCTTAATTCAATTGTGGGAAGCGCAACTGATGAAGGTTCCCGACCAGAAACAATATATATTATATTTTTATATATAATATATATTGTCTTGCGTACAAAGGGATGACACCTCGAAGAGAGTGAACAAAATATATATTAAAAAGTTCATAAGAAAATTCATCAACTAAAATATGAATAGTGAAGCTGATGTTAAACCAACAGTGGTAAATAACAAATGGAAGCAGAAATGAATAAGATCACATCCAGGATCTTAAAACGACGGTAAATAGAGCAAATAATGTATGTGAATAAACACGACAATAAGAAGAGAGTTAAGCCGGACATTCAAAAAAACAGTGAAGCAAGGTATTTACAAAAATGATTTTAATAAAAACTAATGTGTTATGTGTTTGATTTGATAATTTGTGCATATATTTGTTGATAGATAATTTCATATTCTCGTATTAAGTTTTGTATATAATAACTAACATTAGTGATTTTGGTAATGATTTATAAATCAAATATGGATAAAGATAATGCAGTAAAGTTAAGAAGTAATTAAGTTATTGTTTATTAAAGTTTAATTTGTTGTTAAATCGGAAATCAAACAATAAATCAAAACAGTTAAAATTATAATACACAAGAAATTAAAAAAAAAAACAAAGCAATTATTAATTTAATTTAAAAAATAGAACAGGAGTATAATTTCAATATTTTATAAAATTTGTGCAATAATAATTTGACGAGCCCACCGTAAAAGCTAAATGATTATTAATATAATATTTCAAAATCTATAATATGTAAAAGTGTTATTGTTGGTTTGTCTATGCTAAAAAAAGGCATTTATGTAAATTAATGGAAGAATTTTTTTTTGAGAAACTAAAATGTATAAATATAAAAAACATGCTTTGGTAGAGTTTGGAATACTATTAACATAATGTGATAACATAAAGATGACCCTTTTTAAAAATGGCTATATCGTAATAGATTTTTAAGCTTCTTCTAGTCAATACGTGCATAATTTGGATCAAAATTTAAGTAACAGATAATAAGAAGGACATTTTTGGTAAATAGTACAAAAGCAGACAAGGGATAAAAACTCATGTTTCAATATTTCTGAATCATTTAAGAAGGAAATCATGTTTGGCAAATACAAATTTTCATTCAAAGATAAAATACATTTATCATTAGAGTGATGTAACATTGTATAACTAATGGAAATTAGATAATGGTATGGAATTTAGTTCAGGGAAATAAATTGGAAAATATTAAAACAATCAGAACTCAAAGACAGATATACTCAAAATTTAAGATATGATAAGTGTTGTAACAAATACAGAGTATTAATAGAATGGAATTAGGTCAGTAAATATAATTTCTTAGATTAAAAGACCAAAAATCAGCAATTTTAGAACAGATATTATATATTAATGGTAGTAATGTCAGTCTAAACTTTGAACTTAATTACAATGATAATACCAACATAAAATCAAAAGACAAGTAGACAGAAATGTTTAATAGTTGTAAGTCTTTATAAATAATAAAAACCTTGTAATTACTAAAATTATTTTTTAAATTGTACTTATATGATCTAAGGTAACTTTCACTTGTTCTCAAAAATTTATAAAACTAATGCCAAACCTGTCAAATCAGTATATCTAAATTTAGCAATATTCGAGTGTGGATCCCTGTTTGAGTAAATTGAAAAAACATCAAGATACCAGTGAATATTTTGTTTTAACAAACTTTGAATATCAGCAATTTACTGCAGACATCCTGGATAAAATCTCAAAGTGTATATATAAATCCCAAAAATAAGACAATTCCATTAATTAGATGAAATTTATACCGTAAAACTATATAATACCAAGCGGACATTGGAAATCAAATTGGTCGCCAGAGAGCAATGCATAATAGAGTGTAGCATTAAAGCAGGTAGAGAATTAATCTAATATTTTGAAGGGGGGGGGGGGGGAGTGATTACATAAAAAATAAAAGAATTGTATAGAGAGCAGAGATGAAGAGGATGAGACTTGGCGTGCTAGAATAAGGTATTTATCACCTTCAAAAGATATTAACAAAATAAAAATGTTGTGTTTTATTTCTTAGATTTAGTATAGTTCAGTATTTTGCCTTGAGTAAGTAACTGAATTTCACACTGTAAAGTGCATCCCATTTTGGTTGAGATTGCCAGGTTACTCGGTTGTTATTGAAGATAGAGTCTTGCGGTTTTCACATACCTGTTCTACTTTATTGTGAAACTCAGGATGGCCATATCAGATTTTGCATAAGTGTTTCCATTTATAAGATACAGGGCAATTTTGATAATTTATACTTTTTGGACCAGTGGACTACTCAATTTTTTTTTCCGAGTATGGTTTTGAAGATACTACACAACATTATATATTTTTAAATGGAACACCCTGTATTTTATTATTTCATTGAATTCGTTATTTTTTTCCCTTTAAAATAATGTATAATACAATGCACATGGTATTATTAGAAATGCTAAAACACTAAAAAGCTGAGTTTTTTGCTAGTAGGCCATGTATTTTCCATTTAAAAGGAGAATCAAACAAATAATTCCATTAGAGATTTTTTATAGGAGTTTATCAGCAAAGAAAAATAATGTTAACAATAATTCAATAACATGAAACACGAAATTTAGGTACCTAAAAGCAACTAATAAATAGTTATACTTTGTTCATTATGTATAACAAACAGAACAAGTATTAACAATCAAATATCTATCTTAAAATTAATTTTGGACATTATTTATTACCTTATTGATTTAACTGTTCAAATTGTTGTCCATTTTCCCTAACACATAATTGGCAAACCTTTTCAATACGCCTGAGTGCATTTAAAATTATAACAAATCGCCTTTGTAAATCCCGAAAAGCTGCCTCCGTTGCGGCACGAAGTACTTCGCGACTGTTGTATCTGTTAGTATATATTTTATTTTTCAAATAACCCCACAAAAAAGTCCAATATAGATAAATCAGGTGATATTGGAGGCCACCTAATTGGTCCATGTGTTCCTATCCAACATCCTTGAAAATTATTTTCTAAAAAGCGCCCAATCTAGAATTGTGGGCAGGGGCGCCATCTTGTTGAAAGTGTATAGAATTGCGAAAGGCGAGGGGAACATCTTCCAATATTTCGCGTAATAAGTCTTCTAGGATTGTCAAGTACCTATTGGCGGTAAGGGTTCCTTCAAAAAAGCGGTACTTTATTTTTGTCCCTAGTATAAAACAGGCTACATTAAAACCAAATCGACCCTGCTTTTGTCGCTCAAAAATTAAGTGCGGGTTCTCATCATACAGGATCTGGTAATCTGCCTGTTAAATATACAGGCACTGCTTATATGAGATTCGTCTGACCAAATAACTTTCCTTACAAAATCATTGTCCCTGCGGGTTTGGTCTAAAAACCAATTGCAAAAATTTAACCGTCTTGCTGCATCACCAGGATATAAGTGCTGGGAAATATTTACGTCGTAAGGTTTAAATTTATATTTTTTTAAAATTATTTGGACTCGTGATTGAGAAACTCCAGTGTAATTTTCTAATTTCGCACAAGAAGTCTGGGGATAGGCATGAACGCTAGCTAACACATTTATTTCATTCATTTCTCTATTTTCTTTGTTATACACCTTTGATCGAGGTTTAGAATATGCACCAAAACTTAGTAAATTATTCTTTAGTCTAAATATAGTTGCTCGACTAGGTTGATGCCTCTCTGGGTATCTGAAAGTTTTAAAAACGCGATTTCATGAAATCTTATGGTAAAATACTCGTACTTTATACCTGTGAAATCATAGTTCTATTTAAAGCTTCTTCAACATTCCCATAACATTGATTTAAACATTGTATCATATCATATTCTTCGTTATTTTGAAAAACGAATTCTCTTCCAGCCATTATCAATTATCAACCAGCAAACTCACGAATAATTATTTATATAATGATCTTGTAAACTCAAACACGATAAAACACAATAGATACTAACAATGACAGCTTGACCAGATTGCGTTTTTCTCTCCAGCGCTCACTAGATAAAATATTGTTCCGAAAGGCGGAATTCTATAATAATTTTAAATGGATTCATGCGAGATGGAAAGGTTTGCCAATTATGTGTTAGGAAAAATGGACAACAATTTGAACGGTTAAATCAATAAGGTAATAAATAAAGTTAAAAATTAATTTTAAGATAGATATTTGATTTGTAATACTTGTTCTGTTTGTTATACATAATGAACGATGTATAACTATTTATTAGTTGCTTTTAGGTACCTAAATTTCGTGTTTCATGCTATTGAATTATTGTTAACATTATTTTTCTTTGCTGATAAACTCCTATAAAAAATCTCAAATGGAATTAGTTGTTTGATTCTCTTTTTAAATGGAAAATACATGGCCTACTAGCAAAAAACTCAGCTTTTTAGTGTTTTTTAGCATTTCTAATAATACCAGGTGTATTGTATTATATATACATTATTTTAAAGGGAAAAAATAACGAATTAAATGAAATAATAAAATACAGGGTGTTCCATTTAAAAATATATAATGTTGTGTAGTATCTTCAAAACCATACTCGGAAAAAAAATTGAGTACTCCACTGGATTCTATGCAAAAGTTTCTATTAGACGTAGTTCTTAGCGCAAGAGTATTTCTAATAACTTCGTAGATATAGAAGGGGTCCAAAAAGTTAAATTATCAAAATCGCCCTGTATTTTATAAATGGAAACACTTATGCAAAATCTGATATGGCCATCCTGTGTTTCACAAAAAAGTAGAATAGGTATGTGAAAACCGCAAGACTCTATCTTCAATAACAACCGAATAACCTGGCAATCTCAACCAAAATGGATGCACTGTACAACAATAATATCATTAAGTTAGGTTTTTCAGTAATTATTATCTTTTTGAATATTTTTGTGTTGATTACGTTGAAAAGTTTCGTTCAAATTATAAATAAATAGATTGTAAATTTAATTTCCAAATTATATTTTTTTCTAAAAAATGCATAACTAAATTTAAACAAAAAAATATACACATATTTTTTTTAAGTTTGTTAAAAAAAACATTAAATTTTCTATAAAAAATATAAATAAATCATAGTGATTTAAAACAACAGAACTTATGCAAGTTTTGAATAAACCATTCTGCTGTGCGTCTTAGTTTAATGCTATTGGCCGGAGGGGGCGTGGTCTTGTTTGGTTTAGCCAATCAGGGCTCTTGCCCTGTGAAGGGTTATCGGACCGATGGTAATTGTGCTATTGTCTGACCTGGGAGTATTGGCGATATTTGACCTTTTATCAGGGAATTTGATTTTAAACATGTGGGTGGGAGGCGTTGCGCCCACATGTGTTAGGAGACGTTCCGCCCACATGGAGAACCGTACTAGCAGATAGTATAAAACTAAGACGCACAGCAGCATCGACTCAATTTGTACTACGCTTAGGCAGTAAAACATCGATTGTTCCGAAGAAGATGAGTGAGATATAATCGAAACGTCAGACTGTCTTTAGCATATTTTAATATAAGATCATTATCATATAATTTTGCAGTATTTAAGAATGTTGCTAAACGGACATTAAGATGAAATGGGTGGTTCAGAGACAAGGTTGTCACAAAATATGCCAGACAGCAATTTTTATAGGAGTATACACTCTACTTCTAATGTATTACGTAAAGATAGAGTGGTGGAGTAGGTATTTATGTTAAAAATCGTATAAAATATAATATTATAAATACTAATTGTAGTGTTTTATTAGAGCTAATATGTATAAAACTGAATTCATAAACAAATTTTCAATGAAAGTTATTTGGACTATTTGGATAAATAGCCTAAAGTACAAATATTCAAAATAAACTGCAGATCTCATAATAATTAGCAAGTTTAAATTTTAAGCGCGAAAGATAGCTGTTGATTTCACTGATTCAATTTTCTTTTAAACAGAAATTACAACGTCTTTACAGTCATGTTTGGACTTTGGTGAAACTAAGAAAAACGGATATTGCAGTTTATTCTGGTGAAGCGCAATAACATTTGCATAAGGTTTGAGTTAACCTGGTGTGAGAAAAGTTGTTTAAGACAGTGAATTGCCAATGAAAAGGAGAAACAATAGCGACACTGGAACTTTTACTGCTAATTAAAGGCACTCCCAAGAAGAAAATTATTTTTGTGAGATGAACGCCTAAAAATCAAATATTTCTTTGTGTACTTCACAAAATAAGGTAGTTAATACTATTAGTTACGTTAAATATTTTTCCTGTTTCATTTTTGTTAGTTTTTCGAATATACTTTATTATTACATTTGGGTCGGTGCAACTGTGTATCTAAATACGTAGTAGCTTTTTTGTATTTAAATAGAAGATTAAAAATGATGTTCAAAAAACATTTGCGTCAGGTTTCATTTCCCAGAATTTAAAAAATTATCATTGACAGTCAAAAAACTTTTGATGGGTATCAAAAGTTTTTCTCGAGAAAATCTGAATGTTTACACAAAGAAACTGAAGACAGATGTCCTTTAGCTAGAGTTAAAATTCATGTGGAGAAAATAAAGCATCAGTTAAAACTGCAACATGGGTATAATTTTGTTCTTTATAATAATGCGTATTTATACCCTCATTCCTTTTAATTTTTTAACAAAAGATAAGGCGAAGCCAAAGCTAATGAATATGTATCGTCATTCGTTGATTGATACGCAACCAGTTAATGTACGGTAATTTCGATCACCGGCTTCAGGGTAGAATCGGTGGTGCAGTCACCGACTGGTACATGCATCGAGTTGCGCAATAAACGGTTCATGTACCGATGCATTAACCAATTGCTGATCGGTAGACAATCGGTTGAAGGAACGAACCTATAATAACACGCATCACTTTATGACACTTGTGTCGAGCCTCAGATGAAATGTTGGAATTAACAAAATATAAAAACTGCACCGGTTTTAGTATCAAATGGTATATGCATAAATTTAAAAATTAAACGTTGTAAAATATCAGTTATTTCTTGTTTATCTATTCAGGGCTTAGAGCATTTACTTTCTAGAGATAGCCTGCAGTGCAAAAATGTCGTGGGAAGACTAAGGAGAGAGAGGGCAATAGAGAGGGCAAGAGGCTATTTCACTCGGTTGGGAACTGCTTCCAATAAAGCATGTTGTTCATTGGCTGCGTCCATCGACCATCCACCCACTAAGTGAAATAGCCTCTTACTGTCTCTATTGCCCTCTCTTTCTAGAGTTGCCACCATTTTATTCTTGACAGGCTATATCTAGATGGTAAATGATCTAAGATTCAGGGTTAGGTACGACGAATAAAATTGAGATATCTGTATTACCAACTGTCAACTCCAGCTCGTTTACAGTGAATAACACTGTGCTGCCACAGGCGGCACGAAAGTGACACACCGATCCGTGCGTGTGTTTTGTGTTGTATCAAGTGTGCTGCAACGCTGCAATTCAATAAATAGTACTGTGCTGTCTGGTAGCCGAAAGAATCGAGTGTCTAAAAAGTACGCCATCTCGCTAGGCGTTATTTAACTCAAACTGTAGGTCTCCAACCCTCGGGGTTCTATTGTTATTAAGACACATGAAATAACAACCATTGTTACGTAGGATATTTGATTGGACCAGAAAACAAGTTTAAATCTAAAGGTACACGTATAATAACGACAGTATATATTTCATAAATGTAATAGCAACAAAATTGAAACATTAATCATAACGCAAATTATAATTTAAAAATTATTTGTGAACTTTTATAGTTATTATTCCCTCCCTTTTACATTAACTAACTTTTTCAAAACTACTAGTAAAAAAATAAATAATTTAATAATAATAACGAATGATTCACCTTGAATTTCTAATTTATTGTTTTGTGTTTGAATAAATATATTCATTAAATAAAATTTGAAATTTGAGAACATAACAGGCTGTAATTGTAAAACAATTTAATTGTGCAAATATAATATCTAATAGCAATTGCATATATCATGTTAGAACTATCCATTATTATTATAAGTTTATCGCTTTCATCAATTGACTTTTGCTGCCTTTTATTCTTACCCGACAATTTTAGTTAGATTAAATTTTTCGGCAGTAATATATGACTAGATGTAGTGTAGTTTTCTAGAGAATCATCAAGGCAGTTCTTTTCTGGAGTGAGCGTGTACCCAAATGATGTACAGTTACGTAAGTTAGGTGATACGATGTGTTTGGAAATCTAAAGCGTAACTTACCACGCTTCCTCAATACTTGTTGGTATTGAGCAAAGATCCCTTTTTCATTACTGACTCCAGTTTGTAACATTTTAGTTGTGAAGGCTGTGGTAGTTTATCTAAATGTTGGGCTATTTACCTTTTCATTATCCTGCCACCGAATGCAGATTTATAAGGTGTCAGCTCCATTCATGCTTTGGCGATCTCCAAACAGAGGCTCTATCGGAGGCGTCGACTTCATAACTGTATACATCAACGAGAATTTCAACATTTAATCGTGATCATCAGATTCCTCGGACTCGTAGAGTTGTTACTTCTAAGGTGGATTGAAACCATATACATCAAGCGATGAATTTTGAGATATTAAAGGAATAAACTCCATCCTTACTAACTTCAGATGGTTCATGAACTAACAGAAAAAGATCTAGATTAGACCGACGAGCCGAATGTAGCGAAAACTGAACTGAAATTTTTGGACAAAATCATAATAGGCTTTTTGCTTTTGTGATGATCACACAGTTTAATTGAATGGTCATGTTTATTTCTGAGCGTTTGGTTTTGACTTGATGAAAATCTCAGTTGTTCCTTGACTTCCAATTTCAATTGTTGGCCTAATATACATTTCCGTTAATTTAAATGGCAAAAAATATCCCAATAAGTTGGAGACTGACATAACCCTTAAAACAACTGTTATAATTATGAATCAACCACAAAAATATTACTAGGAAATAACTTGCGCCAGGAAGACGAAGCATGATACCATTATGCTTTCAGTGTTCTTAATTATTCAAAGGCCCTTTTCTTCGTAGATAGATTCCCCTATTATATTGTTCGAGAATGTTGAGGAAAGAAATACAAAATATGTAATAAAGTAATGTTAGAACGTTTAATTTTACATTACTTTTGAAGGAATCCTCTAGAAATTAATCATTGAACAATCACTTTCTCCGAAAATTTTTTCAAGAACGTGCGATTAGTGACATTTTGACAACAATCGAAACCGACTGAGATGGGTTCTAAATGCCGCAGTAGGAACATCATCAAGACAGTACTGTTTCCGCTAATGTGCGATTGTCGAATCGAAGTAGTGGAACATTGATTCTGACAATTATGACGGGTCATAACATTTCTACACGTTCAATACAAGGTGAGTTGTTTGTTATAGAGGTTGATTCAAAACATATGCAGCTCATTAGCAGTTGTATATGTATATATAAATTGACAAATTTAAAGAACTGTAGGATTGCCAGGGGTTTTACAATATGGCAGATACTAATTGTTTTATTGGGTGGCCCATAAGTTGAATTAAAAGTACATAGTATGAAAAATGTTGAAATAAATAATAATATCGGGTAACCCATATGCAGTTGCATATATAGGATAGTTCAAATGTAGGATGGGGTAGAATTATTGTTGTACGGGGTTACTAAAAATGTTAGGGCTGGTTAGGATGTAGGGTGGGGTGGAATGGTTGTTATAGGGGTTGATTCAAAACATGTTATATGCTGCTCATAAGCAGTTATATATGCATATATAAAATGACAAATATAAAGAACTGTAGAATTACATGGTGTTTTACAATATGTCAGATACTAATTGTTTTATTGGGTGGCCCATTAGTGGAATTATAAGTACATAGTATGAAAAATGCTAAAGTAAATAATAATATCGGGTAGCCCATAAGCAGTTGCATATAGGATAGTTCAAATAAAGGATGGGGTAGAATTATTGTTGTACGGGATTGCCAAAACTGTTAAAAGTGGTTAGAATCTAGGGTGGACTGTAATGGTTTTTATACAGGATGGTTAAAAAAATGTTGTATTAGATGGCGATTAGCTGATATAATTATATTATATAATTATACTACCTTGTATATACAAGTGCATTATAAAGTGAAGTGTTATTATTGCTATACAAGAAAATGTATTTATCAATTGGCTCAGAAGAAGTATACAGGTTGTCTCAAATATTTGATATTGTAGAAATATAGTTATACATAATGATACTACAATTATTAGAATAAAATTTTTATATTTGGTAACCCACAAACACTTACATATATAGGGTGGTTCAAATATAAAGATTACATTTACAGAGGGAGTTTAAAACATTTTGGAAACAAAAAGTGTTTATAGGTTGGCCCATAAGCAGTCGCATATCCAGAATAGTTGGAATAAATAGTGGTGTGCAACTAGGTTATCCAGGGTGGCTCAAATTTTATAAAAATTTTATAATGGGCGGTTTAAAATATGTTGCATGTACAGGGTAACTGCAGTTATTGCAGTGTTTCGATAAATGTTGAATTTAATTTCAAACTAACTTGTTTACATTGCAAGTGTCTGATTATTTGGATATATGTACCCACATTTCTATGAAATCATGTGCATAGCTCAGTCACCCATGAATATCAAAGTACTAAAGTACTAAAAATTATATTACATTTATTAATTATACCAATATTGGGAATAGAAAAAATTAAAGTAATTTTAATTTCACTTCTTTATGTGATTAACTTTCATCTAACAAAGGTAAATGAAGGAAGTCATTTAGTCAATGAAAAAATACAGGAAAACTACTAGCAACATGTGACATGCCTTACCATGCTTGAGTCCCGTAAAAATATTAGAAGACAAAAATTCCTAAATCCACAAGACGCCAATGTCAGAGACCCCTGAATCATTTATGAACGCATTATAATATGTATCAAAATTTCAGTTTAATTTTTTTTCGTAATTGAAAGCACAACAGAAAGGAATGAAAGTAATCCGATGGAACGTTTATTAGATCACAGGTGAAAATTTTTGTTACTTAAAAAAACAAAAGCCACACGTTCATTCTTTCGAAAGCTGTTAGTAAAAGATAGCCTCAAGAAGTTATTTGATTAATACCGTGCTAACGTAGTTTGCAAAATCCCCTTGCAGATGGTAAAATTTCATTTTGAATGAATTCCTAAACTTGTTTGCTGAAGTGGAAGACTGAGATTAAATATGTCGCTGAAGTTCACGATTTTTAATGTTATCTAGAATATGGTTTAGCATCTCATAAAAAAGTGTAATAATGAAACCTGAAGACACTAATTTTGAAATATTCGAAATACTGTATTTGAGGGTTAATTTTTTAATATTGATATCGTTGAATATTATTACTTTGTTGTATTTGCGAATTAAGAAAACGGTGACTAAGTTGTGAGAACTCACTTATTTATTAATGTGTAGTGGCTTTGAAACATTGAAAAGTACCTGAAATTTTGAAAATATTACTAAACAGGGTTTAGACAGCGTTGATGAATTATCTGGTATTATAATAAGTGTCGCAACTCAAGATAATAGACGTTGAAACTATTTTATGCAGCAATGAATACAGCCGCTATATTCTAGTTCGACTTGAGAACTAACTTTAACTGAAAATGCTGACCTTTCAAACTCAAATCTGAACCATCTTCGAAAAGGCAAATTGGGCACATTTGCTCAAGGTCACGACATAAAAAATATCGATACCAGCGAGATCTGTACCAAAGTATATTTAAAACGAGTAAAATAATTAGGGTAACTTTGAACCACTACATTTTTAAGAAGTTGATGTCTTTATTAAAGTTTTGTGAATAATTTTTAGAGGTTTGGTATATACGTGAGCACTTCTTTAGTATATGTTTATCGTGTTGCAGAAAATGGCAAAATTGCATTAATGTACACTAACGGCCCTAAATATGTCTAACATTTATATATCTATACCAACAAACTTTTTTTATACACACTGTTATGAATCACTAGTTCCAATATTTTCTATATATTTATGTTATACTTATCCGAACGTACCTCGTATATCGATCTAGTTATTAATTCAAGGTCACCTATCTTGCATATGTACATGTAACATCACAGTTTGTTTTTGATTGCTCTGATTCGCACATATACTTAATACTAATAACCTGCTAGCAGACTCTAGAGAGAGGCGTAAATATCAGGGTGCAAACATATAAATGTCTCGAAAATGCGTCATTTTTTACTTCTGTCCCTGGGGTTATTTTCTCTCTGTTTGATCTGTGGTTAGTAGCTTCCCATCACATTTACATTCTCTCAACAGAGTCCCAACACTTGCGCATAACGGGTCACGTACACGAAAAAAAATATAATCTGCTGTCTCTCTTAGTCGCTGACCCTTCCACTTATAGGCGATAGCTAGTATCTTAGTATTAAGTATATATTTTTACATTGTTACAATTCACCTACTTCCTAAAAAGCGATGCACGGCGAGTATATGGTGAGAGGTGTTTGAATTGGCCAGTGGGAGCGCGGCAAGAATGGCGAATCGTCAAGAAGCAAGTAGCTGTACTCTAAAGGTGGGTTTTCTTAGCGGCGTGGTTTTTGCACAGCAGAAACCGAATTTGCCAAAAAAAGTCGACAGGAGCGCGAAATATATTACGCGGCGTGAAAGGGTTTTCCTAGAGCAGACGGGATTTTCTATTCAGTCGACGTAAGGACCGCTTGTTAAATGGAAATGTGTAAGAAGAGGAAGTTAATGGTCTCGTTGTTATATAATCATATATAATGTTATACGTTATCATCTATAATAAAATTATAGATGATGACCAGGAAGAAGAATTTATACAGGTGGAATATGCGAAATTCAGAAAATACGTGAGGTTTACTGACTACTAGAGTCCAAAAGTCTCTTCTCAAATATGTGACTTAATAAACATATATCTTCCAAAATAACTAAGCAACAAAAAAATGCTCAAGCACCACTTTGAAAATAAATATTGCTTTATAACATTGTAATAATTATATTTAAATAAAAACTCCAATGCATGTCTGTTTTGTTGTCTTCTTATATTCTAGGTATTTCAAGTCATAGAGAATATTAGACATTTCACGCTAACACAATGCGCTCTGTAGGAAAACACATTTAATTCCGAGAAAACACACCTTAAGATCGGATCAGTGTCTAAAGTCTAAAGTGGGCCAGGCGCAACAACTACTTACATTTTATTGATTTGTGTTATAATAAATATTCTAATTAATTAACAATTATTAATTGAGTGGTTGTTTTATTTTTGCTTAAAATAAATACGTTAACACAACTTTATTTTTTTCTATATTACCGCATATTTTTTAACTTTTACATTTGTTTTATTATTTCGACCACTTTCTAAAAGTGTAACTCTAATTGTCTTCTAAACGTTGTTTGTGGCATATTCTTGATTACTTTTATGTTTTTTTGGGCAATAACACCACAATAGAAATAAGAAATTGTGGTGTTATTGCCCAAAACAACATAAAAGTGTAACTCTAATTCACCTTATATTGCAGCTACCCTGTATATGTTTCTGTCTATTGGTCACACAATATCCTTTATTTTTATATCATTTTCTGTAGAGTTGAATTATAGTTGTAGAGGGTACAAATATAATTCAACTATACGCGATGTTGCAACCACCCTGTATAAGTATTTATTTTCTCCACACTATTGACGGTTTCTATTTCTCTTTTGTTTAAATCACCTTGTATAACTATAATTTTATTTCGCCCAATATGCCAAGAAAAAACAACTACTTATGTTCCACACAACATAAGATTTTTTTAACTACCAGTTATAACTATAATTCCACTCCACCTTTTATTTCAATCATCCTGTATATGCAACTGATTCTAACATTTTTTGAACCCTGGACCCTATAACTCGAATATCCTTAGTTTTACTAGACTCTTATTTCAACCACCTTGTATACGCAAGTAGTTATGTGTTACCCAATACCACGTTTTTTGATCCACCCTGTGTAACTTTAGTTCTATTTCAACCTATATTTCAACCATCCTATAGGGTGTCCCAAAAGTCCCGGAACGGCATTTTATCTCGGCGGGAACGCATTTAAGAGAAAAATGTTTCAAACAAAACTTATAGGATTTGTCCCTGGCTATCGAATTGTGACCTTGAATTTGACCTTGACCTTGACCTTCAAGGTCATTTTAAGGACAAGTCGATTTTTTCAAATGGGACAACATATTTCTGACCTCGGAAATGGAAAGATCCGAAAATTTTACGTTCAAATATGTCCTTGACCATTTTTAAAACTTGACCTCTGGTGGTCAGTAAAGGTCAAGTCAAGGTCAAGAACAACTTCTTTGCGTAGCCATACTAAGCATCGCATTACCGTGGAAAAATCCTAAACCTTAGTTCTTGAAAAAAATTTTTAAACCCATATTTGACGAGCTACGCAACGAAGTTGTTCTTGACCTTGACTTGAGCTTTACTGACCACCAGAGGTCAAGTTTTAAAAATGGTCAAGGACATATTTGAACGTAACATTTTCCGATCTTTCCATTTCCGAGGTCAGAAATATGTTGTCCTATTTGAGAAAATCGACTTGACCTTGAAATGACCTTGAAGGTCAAGGTAAAAATGCGTTCCCGCCGAGATAAAATGCCGTTCCGGGACTTTTGGGACACCCTGTATATAGAACTGCTTATGTACCACCCAATATCACATTTATTTGTAATATTTTTTGAAGCCATCTGTGTAACTGCTGTAATTTTACTTCGCCCTATATTTCAACTGCGCACATTGCTTGCATGTAATCTCTTAATTATTGTTTTTTCTGATTTTCTGAAATACTGTAAATCTCATGTTATAGAAAATTACATGGGACCTTTCTGTAATATTCCTTACTACTATGCCGTTTAAATCATCAAATTTGCCCAAGTTGTTTTTGAATAATCACTGAGCAAACATAGAAAACACTTGACGACGAATTGATAACCTCCTTCTTTTTACAAGTCGGTTGAAAAAGAGAAAAAATACATATTTCTACATAATGTTCTTAGGGTTATGTTTACCCGACTTTACCATTTGTGTTCTAATACCTCACCTGACGGACGCCAGATTGAATCCACTACCAAACAAAATCTAACTGAGTTCCCAGTTCACAAGATCAATCAAATCTCAACGTTTCTTTTATAAAAATCACACATTTTTAACCTGTATATTTTTGTGTAGTTTACTTCAAAAACTTACTTCCTAAGCTCGGAACAAATCCAATAAAAAATAATAGGATTCACATATTACAATTCCACTCCTACATATTGTATCGAACACTTCCGCTCTCTTCCTTCTTCCTACCGAGACAGGCTTCCACCATCACCTCCTAGCTTCCAAAAAAAAAACAACGAGTATATATAATAAACTTTTCTGGTTAAAAGTTGGGCCATTCCAAATGCGCACAGCGATAGAGAATTTAATGACTTCTTTTCTTATCTGCGGAAAGATTAACGAGTTCGAAACGGCGGATTAAGAGCCAATCTCTGATATTGTTCTTCGAGTTTGGCATGACATATTGATGTGTCACTTTCAAGAAACTTTTATTTTTGTGTGCCTCTTTAGATATTTTGCATCTGATTCTTATGTAAATTTTTAAGTTCCGTCACAAAATTACAAAAACAATAATACTACTTGTTCGTACTTTTTATGTGATAACCTAAATCGTGAAATATAGTCTAAATAAAAATTATTGTAGTTTAATGAATGTCAGACATTTTGAATAAATCTTTATAAGTTATAAGATAGGTGGACAAATATGTACTGTATGTAATTTACAATACTTATAGATCTAATATTTATGTATTTATTTATCTTCCCTTCCTATGAAATGAATAACATAAATAAGTGTATATTCTTTAATTTTATTTGTCCATTCCTAAATTCATGTAGCTTTTAAATGCCAAAATATGCGTTATGATACAGTTTACCATCATAGCTATCCGTTTATAATATAATTGAAATCGTCAACACTATTTTAAAACGATTAGATATAAAATCAAAGACCTAGGAATTAATACACCCAATTGTTTACATTTTCATGCGATCTAACTTCCAAACTATCTCTTTTTATTCTCGTCACACAGTAGCCAGATTTAACAAAATCATTATAAACTAACAGGACAGCAATATAGAAACTAAAATAGTTTACTGATTTACACACAACATATAAAATGCAACAGAAAATATCAACCATAATTTACTTAATTATATAAGACACTTATTGTGGCACTAAAATATTTACTACAGAAATATTGAAAATTAGTCTCATATTATAGTGTAACACATAAAATAGGTGCTAGTGGCAACCCTGTTAGAACTTTTACTACGTGCGTATTGAGCAGTAACGATTTATGAATGAAGTTTAGCTTGTTATGTTACATTTTTGCCGCAGAGTGTAACTAGCAGTGTATTCCATAAACCCGTAATAGAACAAGTAGACGAAGAAATATCTGTTTGATTTATGCAAAACGTATTTTAAATAGCTTAATATCTACAATAACTGTTTTCTCGTAACTAAACCACGAGTATTGACTTCGAATATAAACCCCAACTGATAGGATAAGATTATCTTCAAACTTACGTTTGAAGATAATCTAAATAAAAAAATAAAAAAAGGTACGTGTTTACACACGTACCTTTTTTAATTATTCTGTAACATTTTTGTTATTGCGATAGGCTTATTGGGTTTTTCGTATTGGAAATATTCTCGCTTTGTATTTGGTATTGATTTGTTTTGATGTTGATGAATTCTAGGTTAAGATATTTGGTTAGATTTTCTTGACGTTCGAGGCGATTTTGCTAGAGGCGGAACCACACGTTCTAAATAGGTTAAAGACATTTATGGAAAGAAGATGTAGAAAAGTAGAGTCGAGCACGGGACATTTCGAGCATAGATGTTGTGGAATGTCGTAGAAGAAGAACGTTATTTAGACGATGTTGGTATTAGAATTTAGAAGAAGAAATGGGTTGGTAGGATTTCTGAGATGTCAGTTGTGAAAGGGAGTTGGCCGTCGACCGTCCTAGAGAAAGGATGCATGTTGTGTAGTTCTTGTAAAGTGAGGTTATGGTGAAATGTGGTGATAGATGTTATCTGAATTTATACTGGCAATTTTGTGCCATCTATGTTTGGGATTTAGTTGGATACACTTTATTTGTTGGTTCCATTATTGGATTTGTGATATTTTTGGATTTTAACGGAAACCATACTCGTGTGAGGATTTAAGACAAGTTCATCACTCACTCTCTCGTGGATCTGCAGTTTCAGCAACTTTTAATTGATGTTTCCATTTGCAGTTTGGTGATATTTTTTGGAAATTAGTGGAAACACGTTCTCATTTGTGAGGATTTGATTGCTGAATATTTGCATGTACTCTCGTTGGCCTTCCTGGACGACTAACTAGTCAACCACCATCTGAACATCGTACGTAAGAACTCTAGCCCATCCAAGACCTTGTTTTCTTCAGTGTATGGGGCTATCAACCTCACTTAGTTTGCCGAAGTTTTGGCAAGTCTGGTAATCGAGTTCCATTTTGGCTTATTGGGAACATGAAATCTTCGCTGGTTGCCGTATAGCAACGCCGGCGTATGTTTGCTTCGATACTACAGAGAACAGCTGAGTGTTATGTCATCGCATTTGAACAAGGTACTTTTGTAATTTGATTCAGTGTATTTATTTTGCTCATAATTTGCTTTTCACATTATTTGATTCAGTGTATTTGTTTTGCTCATAATTTGCTTTTCACATTTAAGATAATTGATTTAATTGAATAACATTTTGAACTTATTAGATTTAATAACGAACCTGATTATTTAGTCAAACTTTGACTGTTAATTTGATAATATAAATTTGATTTTTATGCATTTCTTATAGTGTTAAATTTTGAATATCGTTTCATGATTACTGTTTTAATAGATATTGATAATGTTTGGTATTTTGTGAAAGCGTCGTGAGAGCTCGAAACGTCGACTTGTTAATTGAATTATTTTTGAATGTTTTGAAGATATTTGTTTCTAGATTTATGAAATCATTATTGATTTTTCTTGAAGTTTAAATGTAATTAAACACTTTTGTCAGTAACTTAGTTTTGGCTTCAGATTTCAGAATAACAGTATAGTTATAGAGTTTGATATCATTTTTGAATTATTCACAGTTTAGATGTGATTATTGACTTTGATATTATTTTGAATATTGTGCATTTAAGTAACTCATTTCTGATTTTAGATATATTGTGCATGTTTACGGATCACAACAACATTTGAGTATTTTGATTAATGCTTTTGATAACATCTGTTTATTTTATCTAGGTTCATTTGATGATTAATTGATTATTACATTTTTTTGATTTTGGTAATTGATTATTACATTTGTTGATTTTGGTAATAATTTGGACTTAGTGTATCAGGTATGTAATGCTGATTCTTGGTTGAACAATAGATATGTGTATGTAGGTACATGAAGTTGGCTACAGGTCGACTTGTGTTTGATGTTTTGATGTTTTTACAGGATTGTATTGAAATAATTTAAAAGTTCATTAAATTATTTACTGTTTTATGAAGAGTTTTATTGAAGTATGTTTGTTGTGACGTAACTGACAATATACTGAGGTATTATTAGCCATTGAGCCCTTATCTATAGATTTCTTGTAGCCGCGGAGGATTGGTAGGTTATCTTAGGCGGTTAGCTGGGGTAAAGAGGCAGAGGATCTACCTGGCGCCCGGAACATCTTTATATTGGAAAGTTAACATACAGTTGGCTTGGCCCTTGTTTGTTAACCCACTCCCGTCTCCACTGAAGCTGCCGTGCACCCTGGTGTGTCAACGTTTACCACATGGGCCGTAATAAGGTGGTAGGTTAGCCATTACATTGTAGGCATTAACCAGACGTTTTTGACGTTACCAGCTTTACAGTGTTGCCGGCCAGAAACATGTCAATATTATGCCTTTGTTATGGAGGTAATTGAATTTTGTTATATTTCGAAGATATTTGTAGAAAAGTTATTATTTACTGCAAATTATGTTGTGAGCTTCTGCAATTTATGGAAAAGTAGCACCTGTTCCGGGATTAATCTATTGATCTGTAAGAGGTTATGTTTAATTTATGAGTCAGGATACTACATATAAAGCTATATTTCACAAGTCTATTTATTAGAAATTAATAGTTCATATCTTTATAGCAAGAATTGTATCTTAATTATGGAACAACGGATAGAGATTTTGACACATTTTTATACGAAAGTCCTATTTACAGAGCATCTATACAAAATTTTCACATAGTAAAATTTTAATATTCACTGCCATTGAAATTCATACAGCCACTTTTAATGTCCGTTTTATTTTCATGCGATCATTGTAATGCATTTGTAGTGGAGAATAAGTTAATATTATTCTACCCATTTGCCCAAGCATTTCACTAACAATACTGGTGATTTAATTATATTAATTAATATTCTAACTAATACTGATAATTTCTTAACTAAGTTTAATACAAATCGGTTTATACCAGGGCGTACGTATAAGGTACCCAGTAGTTTAGTGTTTTATAAAAAAATGTTCCTGTTTTACTTTTGTGTGAAATGTAATTACTCAACATTTCATTAATCATTTGCAGCAATGTAGACTAAACAGTGTACCATGAGAAATCTTCTCGCATATTTCGCTAAATATATGTTGTTATATCCTGAAAATTCCCCAACCGTAATGCGTTTATCAATTAATTAATTGGCAATAAATTGGCCTAGAATTGTGCCAAATTTTCCATATATTCTTTGGTGTTAAATGCAATCTGAACACTTGGTTCATTTTGTAATAGACAAAATTGCATTTCATCAATTTCATTGTTTTTTAATTAATAGAAAAATATAAACAACATGACCAGTAACTAGTTTTACTTATTTTTTTTAATAACAAATTCTATTCCAATAAAACGTTACAAACACAGACATGTTGGTCAGAATGAAAAATACAAAGTCACTAAAAATTCCCTAGAACATCGGCATAAAATAGAACTTGTTCTAAATCCACCAATTTATTGGACACCTACCAATAAGTTACAGGTCACGAGATTGGCTAGTAAATTAGCGAGTGTAAAACAGCTATTAAAGTGGAGTCTTTAGATAAGTATAACTCCATTTCTATTGTCATTTAGGATTTAGTTATCTATGAGCTACTCTTTAACTTATTCTGCAGATAGCCTTCAATATGGAAGTTGCAAATTGTGAAAAATAAAAAGAAAAATTATAATTCCTTCAATTGAGGAATGTAAAGTACCTAATTTAGGTAAAACGTCAGTAATAGTGCCTGTGCACATAAATAATCAACACAAAAATTAAAAGAATCCGTCCCATAAATACATTATCATTGCTTGGAATTGTGGAAGTATTCATTAACAAACCGATTTTGAATTATTTAATATATTAATAGATAATTAATCGGGTTTTCGAGATAAACTCTCGTATGGAAGTTTCATTATCATATTAAAATGCAGGAAAATCAAATATCAGAATATAGTAGTAATCGTGGTCTTTATAGGCTCTAACATGTATATAAATCAATTATATTTCTACATTGTGAGTACCTACTCTAACTTTAATTTATTATGGCGAGATATACAAACGCTTTACAAAAAACAGCAATGTAGAGCTATGTGCATTATATTGGAAGTTGACCAATGTACCAGAATTAAAGATCTGCTCATTTGCCGTACACTTATGAGTTTAAACCAACGACTAATTTACGACAATATGCTTTATATTTATAATATGTTGCCCCAGTATATGTCTAAAAGAATTAAACCAGAGCATAGCGGCCCATTCCTTTGCAAAATTGTTTTAATTCATAATTTTTTTTGTCCGGGAGGTCTTCTTGATTATAAAAATATAAGATGACACTTGATATCTTTTGACGGTATTGTTTAAACTACAAAAACTATATAGCCTTGAAAAAATGCATTTTTTACAATTAATTATTTTTTTTATATTCTTTACAATATTTCGAATGATTGTTATGGGTTTTTTAAAATTGGAAATCGCCGAAATTCCTAATTTTCTTGAATTAAATAATATTCCTTAAATATTGAAATTCTATATATTTTTTATTTTTTATCAAAAATATCAACTATATTAAACAAAATAGCCTAAATAGATTTTAAAAATTTTGTTTAGTTCTATATTTATAACATTAAAACATTATAACAATATGCTTTCTACGTGCATTAGAGAGGAGTATCTTTATGTCACTCGATATATAAGATGAGTAAGAGAAAGGCAGACGACGCACATATAATTTTTTTAGCGGTTTTTCAGGGGTAATACGTAAAAAAATAACATTACTGTTTCTTCATATAATTTATTGTACAAATTTTATATAAATGAATGAGAAACAGTAATGTTATTTTTTTTATCGTATAACCTCTGAAATACCCCGAAAAAAATTTACAAGTGCCTCGTCTGCCGCAAGAGCTAAAGAAATAAATGAACAAATTAATTCAACGTTTACACAGCATAGGAAGCAAATTTTTCTGTTGCATTATAAAAGTTGTTAGAAAAGATTACAAGTTGTTTTCTAAATTTCACAAATCATTTTGTCTCTTTTTCAGATTGTGTGTACCATAAAGTGCATTTAGGGGTTTTATTTAATGGAACTGTCACAATGTTTTCCTCTTCAGATACAGAGTTGTAGGACCGACTGCTCAACTAGGGGCTTCTTGAAAGAGTATGGTATCATCCTTCTTGAAAGTTGTTTTTCTTGGGTCAGTTCTCGCATCCAGAGCCGCTTGATTACATCTAAAATAGAAAAAGTAGGGCTTACTTCTGTTAATAATGGAATGGAAAACAGCTATGTTCGGTTCTCACTTTGGCTATTCCCCTTCCCTTAGAAGTATTCTAACATGCCAATGGATGACCCAAGAAATCATAAACATACTAAATGAAACGCGTGTATCTAGGAACAACATTGCACGAAAATTCTCACAGCTCAAAAGAAACAAGGATGGAGGAAAACTGCTAAAAAATAAATAACTGAAGAGTAAACATGATTATTTCAAACAAAAGAAAAAGATAATTAAAAATGAAAATACGAAAAATAATCATTAGCAATACCCAAGGAGAGATCCAATTGACAGAACGTCGTAAAAAACAGACTTGGGAAAACTAAATTTAACACCTAATCGTTGCAGTAAGAGAGGACGTAAAAGAAGTAATGTCTTCTTTACAAAATAATCATGTGATGAATATAGGATCATCAGCTTGATGAGCCACACTTTATAAGTGCTCTTGAAAATAATTCAACAAAGAATATATCAAATATGTAAAGAATTAGCTACTCGAGAAGCAGAATTTGCTATCACAGTACTATTACAAAAATTCAGAGAATAGAATAAAGATATACAAATCTGTTTCAGCATTAACTTCCAGAAGGATTTGACACAGTCGAATATGTTAACCACAAAAAGAATTTAAAGAGCATCAGCTCAGATCCACGAAATACGAGTATACCACTAATAAAAAGCACCTACTACAACCAGACGGCAGTAGTGCTTGTTGAAAATATGGCGACAGACGAAATCGAAATTCAGAAAGGAGTTCGCTAACATTATGAGCTATCAATTCAACTACTTTACCTATATTCCCAGTTAAAATTTCAGAAGCTCTGGAATAAAGATGCGAGGTAGTAAACTTTGGAGGGACATTAATCAGCAATCTGAGATTCGCCGATGATACTGCTATAATATGTGAAAGCTTAGAAGATGCCCTTATTAGAGAGAGTCAAGAAAACGTGTGAAAAATTAGGATAAATTTTAAATACAGACAAAACTAAATATTTTGCTATTAGTAAAAATGTAGACAATAACCCTATTTTCATACCGGATGGAAAACAGATAGAACGAATGCAAAAATACACATAACATCTTTGCATCATAAATGTCCAAATGGATCCAGATGAAGAAATTAACAGCAGAATAAAAATGGCTTGAAAGGAATTCATCAAATTCAATGTTCACAAACAGACAGCTAAACCTCCACATCAGAATAAGGTTTATAAAATGTTATGTGTACCTTCAAAGCTCAAATAATCAAAAAATTGGAACTATTCGAAATGTGGCTCTAAAAGTGCATCCTGAAAAAACACTGGACGGGCAGAATTACAAACGACAAAGTACTAAGATGTATCGGCCGCAAAAGAAAACTGCTAATAATCAGCAAGATAAGAGAAACATCGTACATAGGACTACGAAGCGACAAATACCTATCCTTACAAACTATAATGCAGGGAAGAGTGAAGGGGAAGAAAGGTATCGACAGGACGAAAAAATCCTGGCTTCTAAACATATGGAAATGGACAATTCCAATTCTGCAAAGAGCAGAGAGGCAATTCAAAATGTGCTCGCCAACCTTAGTAAGAAGACGTCATACAAAAAAGATACATATTATTCTTGAAGTAATGAACAGGGTTGGAATAAGTACTACATACGCGAGGAAGTAAATAAACAGGGTAGCAATTTTATTTGTTCATGCAATTAATAGAGAAAAGCTATTGAAGCGCGAAAGATGTAACATACTTAGGTATGTACTTAGGTGAGGACATAAAGATTATAGGCTAGTGAACAACATTTTTGAAAACGGCATAAAATAAGAAAACAAATAGTAATATTATGAAAAATTCTCAATGGAAATGCTAGAGAACTTTTGCTGTGTCACTAATGAAAAAACACAGTTTTGCACCAAAACTTTATTTTAAACACTCACCGCCGTTTTAACAACTCTAAGTTGTCATCATCAGTTTGGTTTCCTCCTTGATGATGACAGCTTAGAGTTGCTGAAACGGCGTTGAATGTTTAAAATAAGGGTTTGGTGTTAGGGTGCAGACCTGTATTTTTTGAAAATTCTCAATAATAATAGTTAAAATAATTGTATGCTGTCTCGATGAATTTTCTTTTATACCAGTGATCTTGCTTGTTAATAAATTACCGTTGCCTGGTCTCAGTTGATGTTGTGGTGTCCGGTCCATGCTAATCCAGACTTTGATAGCTCTCCTCTTAGAGTAGTTATGGGGTACTCCTTAACCCTGGTGTCTAGTGATAGCTTGGTCTCCCCAATGTGGAGATTGCCACATTCACATGGTATGCTGTATATAGAGTATTTTGGTACTGCAGGATTATCCGGCTTAGACGTATTTGACACCGATATGGTGTCAAAATGGTTCTCAAGAGCAGCAACAACTTGGGGAGCATGATCACAAAAAATAAGCCGGATAATCCTGCAGTAGCAAAAAATTGTATATACAGCATAACTATGTGAATGTGACTCTAAATTGGGGAGACTAAGCGACCACTAGACACCAGAGTTAAGGAGCACTACATAGCTACTAATTGGGGAGAGCTAACAAAGTCTGGATTAGCTAATCACGCATAAAAAATGATGCATGAGCATGACCGGTTAAGGGTATAAATACGATAGGTAATCATTCACCTGATGACGATTAGCAGATCCAAAGTTATTGAAACGATCATCTCAAGCCGATGGAAGTCTGAATACGGCCCTTATGATTTACGGAGTACCACATGTTATTTATCGTAAAAAGTTATTTAAGACCCATTTTTTTCTATTTAATTTCGACTTATTTGTCAATAATAGAAAAATAAATAATTTTGTTTGTGCCCTTTTAAGAGCATGTATCGTCATAAGGGTGCGTTTTAGGGCACACGTTAATATTTTTTTACTTATTTTAATGAGTTCCATACACAGTAGAAGTTTGGAACCGTATTTTAGACACACCCTGTATGCAAGTTACGAAATTTTGTAATAGTTACTGACCAAAGTAGTGTTTAAAATCAAACTAAAAACTTAAGAAACAAAATTTTGCTAAATTATGTGTAAAAATCTTTATTCAACCAAGGCAGCAAGAATAGACGAATTGAAATTAATTAATTATTTTCCAATAAGCAGCAACTAACTCGATTCGAAATTTTTACACCATCTGGTGAGAAAGAAACCCCCATACGAGTTTAATATTAAAGTTACTAACGGCGGGGTGCCGGTTTATGTGGAGGGAGTAGTTTCAGACTTATCAAATATGCTGCAGCCGTCTCACGTGTATATTTTCTCCTCGTAGAATTCAATTTCATTGATTTCGAGGCGCTATGCTATATTGAGAAACCCTTAGCAAAGAAACTTTTGAAGCGTTTTCAGAAAAACTTTCTAAAGCAGAAAATTGGAAAGAAACTGTTTGCCAAAGTTTAGTTTTGTTCGAACTTAACAAATTAAAACTGCAATCATGTTGTATCTGTTTACTGTCTACCGGAGCACTACTAATATACGTTACTATGGAATTTTGTTTTTTGTTATCAAAATATTGTGTACTTAAAGCTCAGAGAAGAAGTTTTGGCTATTCTTTGTCATTATTTACAGACTTTAAAAAGAAGGAGGTTCTCAATTCGTCTGTATCTGTTTTTTTTATGTTTGTTCAGCGATTACTTGAAAACGGCTCAAGGATTTTCGACCATTTATATTGGATCCTTGTTATGAAGGATTTGGAAGTGGTGACATATTTGATTTGTAGCGTTTTTTAAAAAATAAGGAAAAACTTTTTTACCGACTGTTTTATACAGTATGCTTCGGTGGAAGTACTGGTATTAAAAAAAAATAAATGTTTCTGTTCGGAGCTTGGGGTATATTAAGTTGAAAAGAAATTGGATTAGTTCCGGAGAAACCCGAAGTAGTCCCATATTTTCTTCAATAAGATAGCTTGTAACGTTTTTGGAAAATAAGGAAAAACTTTTTTATCGACTTTCTGATATAGTAAGCCTTGGTGCTGGTATTACAATATGGAAATGTTTCTGTTAGGAACTTGGCGTATAATAATTTGAAAAGAAATGGTAATGGTCAAAATAGATGGCAATTAATCAACTTCTACATGAAGATTTTCAATTAGTCTGTATATACAGCGTAAATCAAACGAATTTTTATTAGGAATAATTTTAAGAGTTATTCTTTAGAAACAAATATCACTAAAATTGTAATGAATAAAAGTAGATTCGAATTAAATCGAAATAAATGACAACTTCAAGGTGGAGGTTCCCACTCAGTCTAGATAAACAATGTGTCTTCATAAATTAGAATTCATACGGAAGATGTTCGTATGAATATTATTTAGAGAAAAAGTTTTTCTTCATACAAAGATTTGCATGGCCAGAAATATATACTGTGATCATTAGATGTAACTTTTTCAACTGTATACGAGGTTTGCCAGCAAATCTGAATTTTGCTTTAGAGTAAAATAACTCTTTGATAATATCTAAAATTTTTTTCAACCAGTAGTATTTAGAATTATAAAATGCATCTAATTATGCAACATCACTAAAAATTGTATAATAAATATTCATGTCATTCTTTCAAATTATAAACTAAGTTTGTCAAAGAATATAAATTTTGTTTAAGTTTAAGTAACTTTATTTTTAATAATAACTCAACTCAAACAAGGTTTACTAGACATGAAAACTGCGTCGTATTATTATCATTTAAAACTGCATAATGGTTTATTATAAGATTCCTCGGAGAAGATACTATTTAATGAATGTCAATATAATTAACAGAACTAAAAAATGATGCTACTTAAATCTTCTAAAATATAGTTCATCCACCCGATATATTATACAGGTTAAGAAAACAAGTTACTCTATTCAACAGGAAACGAAGTTGGTCAAACTAATAAATGTAGCTTAAAAGTAAAATAATAATAAATAATAATAAAAGTAATTTTTAGGCAATATCGTAAAAAGTTAATTAAATTTAAAAACTACAATCAATTAAGCCACTAAAAATTGGAAAATGAACTGGTACGAGAATTCATCCGACAGCTGGTGCAATTGGCCATCAACCAATTCGTAGAAAGGACATTATTCCGATAAATTCTGAGAATCCAAAATGTTTGTCTCTCAACAGGCTAACCGCTGCCGTTACTGGGAATTCCCTTAAAGCTTCCAGAAGATGAAAGAGGTTCCCGATGGTTCGTGGACTTACCAGACAATTCGCAGAAAAAGATATAAATATGAACAGGTGGCGATATAAGGCACCAGTTTTCGACGGACGTATCGTATAGTTAAGATAAAATGTAAATAGTAGTTTCTGTGAATATAAATTGTGTTAAAATAGTGGAAATAAATTAGAGTGAGTGTGTTTTTAAAGGAATCCAAGAACTGAACCCGAGTGTGAAAATAAAAACATACAGTGGTGACAGGTGTAGGTGTATTTGTGGAACTTTAGAAGTGGAAAATAAATAGACTGAGAATGTTTAAAAACGTGAGTTTGGACAGATTGAAAGTGACGGACTTAAAAAAAGAACTTGAGGAAATGGATTTAGAAATTAGTGGGAAGAAAAGTGAATACCTAATTGTTTGAGATTTCTGGTACTGGAGACATGAGCTTGCTATTAAAACAAATGGAAGAAAATTCTAAAAATTTGAAAGAGGCCTTAGAAGATAAATTGTTAGAAAATGCTAAGTCCTTAGAAAATAAATTACAAACAATACAAGAAAATTCTAAAACCCTCGAAGACAAATTACTAGAAAATTCTAAAGCTCTAGAAGACAAACTGCTAGAAAATTCTAAAACCTTAGAAGGCAAATTACTTGAAAATTCGAAGTTATTGGAAGGTAAGCTACAGAAATTACACGAAAATGCTCAATCCTTAGAAGAAAATTTGAAAAGCATGGTTCAGGAAAATTCAGAAATGCTAGAAGAGAAAATAGTCCAGACTGAAGCTCGGATGGAAGAGCTAAAGCAGATAATGGTCGAAGAGCTCAACTAGAAGACTCTCGAAAATGAAACGCCTATAGAGGAGCTAAAACAGATAATGGAGGGTGAGATCAGCAAAATTAAAGAACAAGTAGTCTCGATACAAATGAAAGAAACTCCACCAAAGATCGAAATTAGAAACAGTGCGGAAGTAGTGGATTCGAAAATTGGACTCGAGGGAACAAGTCACAAAATGAAACCTCCACAATTTGATGGAAAATCGTCATGGACTAGCTATCGGCGGCAATTCGAGGCTGCAGCAAAGCTAAACGGATGGTCAGCAGAGTAAAAAGCAATAGCATTAACTCTTGCCCTAAGAGGGGATGCTACAGATATTTTGCAAACATTGAGTACCTCGGAGCAAGAAAACTATGAACAACTGGTTCAGTACTTAAAGAGATATGGATAGAACCATTTGGAGCACGTGTACCACTCCCAACTAAAAAATCGCCATCAGAAATCTAATGAATCGCTACAAGAGTTTGAAGCCGATATCGTCCCTCTGGTTCGCCTTGCCTAACCAGCCACACCGAAAAATGTAATAGAAACGTTAGCAGTGCAAGCATTGTTTCCCCAACTATCAACGCCTATGTCGCTTCGCTACGCAACCACGTTAATAGTGTCTTTGTAGATGGCGCTTTATTAATAAGAAGCAATGTGCAATGCTGCTGGATACAGGTGCGACAAAAACAATAATAAGCCCCAACATTGTTTTAGGGACAATGATAAAACCAACAAAATGGCAACTGCGAACTGCGACAGGAGAAGCAGCGAAAGTCCATGGTGAAATAGAGGTTGAAATGACCTTGGGAAACAAAACATTTCTACATCGGGCATTAGTGGCAGACATCGAAGACGAAGTTATCATTGGAATGGATGTCATGAGCTTCAAGGGATTCCAGTTAAACTTCATAGAAGGAATCTGCGAGTGAATGACGAAGAAGTGGTGCTTTATGGAAAAGATGACATAATACTCCGAGCCATCTTAGCAGAGGATGTCAGTGTTCCGAAAAGAGCTGAAATCATTATAGATACTTGCTTAGATGGGAAAGCTCAAGCTAGAACAGTAATGTTGTTTAATCCCCAACTTAACGACGGAAATGTAGGCAGAGGAGTCGCACTCTGCTTCTTGCCAGGGAGATTGTTCCAATAAGAGTAATGAACCTGAATCATTTCTTGGTTGTGCTAAAGAAAGGGACAACTTTGGGCCATTGTTCAACAGTTTCCTCCATAGTCAAAAGCACACAGCAGGCAGAAATGCTACCAGGTAAACTATCTGAGGAACTGGAAAGACTCAGCACCGATTCATCTAAGAATTTGAAACAAAACCAGAGAGCAAAATTGAGGGACATCGTTAGAAACTACCAGGATATCTTCGATGTCGAAAATGGCAAAAGAGGACGAACTGGTCTGGTGAAACATAAAATTAATACTGGGGACGCTCAACCTATTCGACAGTCGTCGAGAAGACTACCACTAGCTAAAAGAGAAGAACCCGACGGGATAGTCCGCGAGATGGAGAATGAAGGTGTTATTGAACCATCCAATAGCCCTTGGGCTTCTCCAGTTGTCTTGGTTAAAAAGAAAGATGGTTCGAACCGATTTTGCGTGGACTATCGGCAATTAAACCACACTACAACGAAAGACAGCTATCCCCTTCCAACAATTGACGATATCCTAGATACATTGGGTGGATCGAAGATGTTTTCCACTCTGGACCTCAAGAGCGGTTATTGGCAGGTGGAGCTTGTTAAAGAAGACCGGGAAAAGACTGCTTTTACCATCGGCTCAGGACTTTACCAATTCACGGTGAAGCCGTTTGGGTTGTGTAATGCTCCAGCGACGTTTGAACGATTGATGGAAACAGTATTAAAAGGGCTTTCATGGAAAACATGCTTGGTGTATCTTGACGACATTATCGTGGTTGGAAGATCATTTGAAGACCACGTCAAGAACCAGGAGGAGGTATTTCGGCGACTTCGAAGTTCCGGACTAAAGTTAAGCCCGAAGAAGTGTCAGCTGTTCCAAGAAGAGGTGCAATATCTTGGACATGTAGTTTCCGCACAAGGAGTAGCTGTGGACAAACAGAAAATCAAATCTCTCCAGGAATGGCCGATACGTAAATATATCCACCAGTTAAGAAGTTTCCTGAGGTTATGTACGTACTATCGTCAGTACGTAGCTGGATTTGCCAACATCGCCAAGCCACTTAATAGACTCACAGAGCGGAAAGTGCAGTACCAGTGGCACGAGGAATGTCAGCGATCGTTCGGGACATTGAAAAGAGCATTGACGAGTGCCCCTTTCTTAAGTTATTCTTTGCCAGACGGGAACTTCGTTTTGGATGCCGACGCAAGCAATGTCGGAATTGGTGCGGTACTTTCGCAGATCCAAAACGGTCAGGAAAAAGTCATCGGCTATTTCAGCCAGACCTTGAGCAAGCCTGAACGGATTACTGCGTAACTCGCAGGAAATTCTTGGCTGTTTTAAAGGGGTAGAACATTTCTATAAGTACCTCTATGGTAAAAGATTTCTCCTGAGGACTGATCATGCAGCACTGAAGTGGCTCTTGCAGTTTAAAAACTCCGAAGGACAAGTTGCCAGGTGGATCAAGAGGTTGCAAGAATTCGACTTCGAAATTGAACATCGCGCAGGAACAAGCCATAAGAATGCTGATGCCTTATCGAGGAGACCGTGCCCAGATAATTGTAATCATTGTCAGCGAGCTGAAGAAAAAGAGGTCGTTCTCTGTAGAACAACCTGCGTCGATGACCAACATGAGGCGGTCCAGAAAGACCAAAAATTAGATCCAGAACTAAAAGAAGTTATCCGGTGGAAGGAAGAAGGCCGCAAACCTACGTGGCAAGAGATTCCCCGATACTCACCAACCATAAAGTCGTACTGGGCTCAGTGGAACTCCCTCATCCTGGCAAATGTACTTCTCAAGCGCGTCCTGGAAACTCCAGAGGAGGGAAACGACAGAAAACAAATTGTAGTTCCCAGAAATAGGAGACCACAGGTTTTATGAGAACTACATGATGGTACAACTGGAGGATATCTGGGAGTAACGAAAACCCTGGGGAAGTTGAGAGAACGCTTCTATCGGGTAAACTGCCAAGTAGATGTTAAGGAATGGTGCCGGAAATGTACGGTTTGTGTAGCAAGTAATGGGCCTCAGAAGCGACCAAAAGCTCCCATGACGCTATGTAATGTGGGCAGTCCATTCGAAAGAGTAGCCATTGATGTTGCCGGTCCATCTCCTGAATCCGACACATTGTGGTGGTGATGGACTATTTTAGTAAATGGGCCGAAGCGTATGCCTTGCCGAATCAAGAAGCCTTGACCGTTGCTGATGTCCTTGTCAAGGAATTGATTAGTCGTTTTGGTGTCCCCTTGGAGTTGCACTCAGACCAAGGTAGAAATTTCGAGTTTACTTTTTTCCAGGACGTCTGCAAGCTATTGAAGATCAATAAAACACGGACAACAGCATTACACCCGCAATAAGGTGGAATGGTAGAACGGATGAATAGAACCATTACCCGCCGTTTGTCAAAGTAGTCTCTGACCACCAAAGAGACTGGTACCAGTATCTGCACTTGTTTCTAATGGCATATTGTTCGTCTGTGCACGAGTTCACGGGTCAGACCCCGGCCAGTATTATCATGGGACGAGAATTAAGACTACCATGCGATTTAAAGTTTGGATGTCCCCCAGGAGAAAGATTGCAGGTGAAGACTATGTCATCCAGCTACATCAAAAGATGAACAAGATCCATGAACGAGTCCGGTTAAACATCGAGAATGCCAGTGCCCGAATGAAGGAAGCCTACGACATCAAAGCCGAGGGCGGAGAATTCCAAGTTGATGTTCTTGTTTGGATGTATAACCCACATCGTCGTCGTGGATATTCGGCCAAGCTACAGAGATTTTGGGAGGGGTCGTACAAAATTGAGAAGAAAATCAATGATGTTGTCTACAGAATAAAGAAGCTACCTCGGGGAAAACCAAAGGTGGTAAATTTCAACAGGTTAGCCCCTTATGCCGGAAGCCATAACGGCGAAGTTAACCAAGCCCAAGTCAGCAGCATCCAACTACCCGATGATGAGATGACATTCGAACAGTTTATGGCACTGTACCTACTCTGATGGGCAGAAAGTGCAGCACGACGTAACGAGAGGGGAACCCCGAAACCTGTTTGAGGTGACCATAGAATATGCCCTGGCTCATTGTGTGGCTCGAGATCTCCGGATGTCCAGAGGAATAGCCAAGGTGTTTGCCAAAAAGTACGGCCAGTTCTAGAAGCTACGGGAGCAAGATTCAGTGGTTAGGAATGCCCTTCAACTCGAAGATAAACAACCAGTGGGTACCAGAGACATCTTTTATCTGGTAACGAAAACATTCTCGCAGGACAAGCCAACATATAGCAATCTTTGGAAGATTCTGGTAGAATTGAGAAATGTGATGATGGAGAAGAATATGATGAAAGTAGCGGTCAGAAAGATAGCCTGCGGGTTGGACGGACTGAATTGGAGGGTGGTGAGAAGTATGATGGAAACAAGCTTTCGATTCAGTGGCACCGACATGCTGTCTCAATACTCGTAGGCCAGATTCGAAGACCGTTGACTGTGACTTCCACCAAACTTCCCGTTGTCGAAATGGAGAGTCCTGCAAATATCGTCACACCAGGAAGGATTCTAGGACATTCCGGGACGAAATAGTCTTAAGGAGGGGGCAATGTTAAGAGAATTCATCCGACAGTAGTTGCCATCGGCCATCAACCAATTTGTGGGAGGGACATTATTCCGATAAATTTTGGGAATCCGAAATGTTTGTCTCGCAACAGGCCGACCGCTGCCGTTACTGGGAATTCCCTTTAAGCTTCCAGAACATGAACGAGTTTCCCGATGGTTCGTGGACTTACCAGACAATTCGCAGAGAAATATATAAATGTGAACAGCTGGCGATAGGGGGCATTCAGTTTTCGACGGACGTATCGTATAGTTAAGATAAAATGTAAATAGTAGTTTCTGTGAATATAAATTGTATTAAAGTAGTGGAAATAAATTAGAGTGAGTTGGACTGTGTTTTTGAAGGAATCGAATAACTGAACCCGAGTCTGAAAATAAAAACATTACAATACATTTAAAAAACGACTTTTTACAGCAACAATCAATTACCTAAAGTGACAATAATTTGGGAAGTACATATATAAGTTGTACTTGACAATTTTGCTATTCAACTTGGCACCGACTTCAGAAAAAGTATTTAATTGTTGCAATAAAATATTAGTTAAGTAACCTTTTTTGAAGCCGGTTTTTGTTTTTGTTTTAAATGTATTTATTTTTCTATAGACTGCTCTTTATGGCTACAGGGTCTGGCACGATACGTTCTGATTAGACGATTATAGGGTTGCGATTGTAAGAGATGTATAAAATTTCTCAACGATTGGTTTTCAATAATGCTGATTTTAAATATATTATTTTCTAGAATTAAATATCGGAAGTGGATAGCAACTCGCTTAGTTTGAAGTAAACATGATATTTTTTTATGTTTGAATTCTTTATCAAATTCCGTATATTTTTCATGTATTTGTTTTGAAAGAAAAATGATCCCAAATAAAATTTATTTGCAGGAGCGTTTTCACGAAAATTAAGAAAAAATTGAAATATGCCAAACACTATAACCAGAAATGCCTCATTTTCGACAATGGTATATTTAAAATTAACTTTATTGAGAACCTACCTTGGCAAAATTTTATACTTTGACCTGCAACTATCTTTCAATTTGTATCCAAGTATTTCCTGTCACATAAACAGAACTTTATTTTATCAATTTGCGATTGAGAAGAGTTACTGTAGTAATCTACAATGATACATATTATTTTGTTTGTGTTTATATAATAATATTGTTTGCAACTACGAGAGGATTTTCAGCGAACTCCTTTACATAATCACTCCCTGTTATATGCAGCGGTCCTATGCTTCTGTATTTAGCGTCTCTTCAATTGTGTCTTCTATTTCTGTGCAGCGTTTGATTTTACCTATTTAAGCATATTTGAAACCGCCTTGATCAGTCCTATGGCCGTTTTATTCATGTCATGCAGATCTCAAGTCCTCGACACTATCACATACTGACGTGTTTAATGTTTCTGTTGTTTATTTGGTGGAACCTTTATTTACCAGTTTTATCCGATATTGAGATTTTGAAATATTTATTTCTAAACCTGTATTTGCTGCCGCCTGTTGCAAGTAATACTGTATAGTTAGTTATTTTTCTATAACATGGGTATTAGAATACTGTCGTCTGCACTGTAGACCTAAACAAGTAGAGGAAACAGAGCTACAAAGCCAAGACAAAAAATTATGTTCAAAAACAAAATCATTGCTACTGAAAACTGAAAACCGGAACTGAAAAAAAAAAACTCATTATTCCATTATATAGGCATCCGTCCTCTGCTTCTGTATTTAAAATTTTTTCAATCGTTTCCTTTATTTCTGTGCAGCATCTGATTTTACCTTGAAAAGTGAATTGCGATACTGGTCTTTCCTGTTACTATAGTTAGTCATTGTGAGCACATGAAGAACTCATTGGTTCAATATCTTTCTTTTTAAGCACATTGGAAACGGTCCTAGTGAATCCTGTTGTCGATTTATTTCATGTCATGTTTATTTACATTTTGAATTGAGATTAAATTCGTTATTCATATTGGTTAATGTGTCTGGGCATTGAAACTTGTTTAAAATCAGTCTTTATTTTGTATAAGTGTCAAAAACAATAATATAGTGATGACTGAGTCTTTTACATGCAGGAAAAAGGAATATACGTTTGCCGAATTATCTTCCGACCGGTAAGTTTCAGAAGTTAGTAATTGAGTTTTACAAGAGGTCATTTATGCTGTAAATAAAACTACCGTTTACGTGAATAAATAAATGTTTGTTACATATTGGTAATTTAGTCACTAATTGTTCCTGTTATTGTGCTCATCTTATAATCGTTTTAATATATTTATGTTTGCTGATTAGGTACGTAGTTGCATTATCTTTAACCTGAATAACATTAGCTTTTAATTTCATGCTTATTGAACGCTACTGTTGGAGTCGCAATATTTGTAAACAAATGTATCTGTGCCTCTTTTTATTTGTGCATCATGTCTCAACCCAGATTTCGTTTGTTCGTATATGAAAGTGCCGGGTCCATTTATATTAGTAGTCATTGGGTATAAGGTCCCAGTATTTGTGTTTGACACTGACATGAAGCTAGTCTGTTAGTTAGTATGTTAACTAAGAATTTTTTAATTTCCCTTGATTTATATCTCAAATATTATTTTTTAAGGAATCGTTGAAGCATTGAATTTAAAAATAAAAAAATTGTTTTTTATAGTAAACCCTGAAGACCAAATTAATGGTTATTGCGCTGAAAGGGTACAAATAACCTCGTGTTCAAAATATTGTTACGATTTATGTGAGGTTTAATTACATTCTTTTTCAAATTAATGAACAGCTTTATTCAATGATGATAACAGCTTTTAGATCAAAATACATATAACTTATTAACTCAAATGCGAGTTCTTTGCAACGTACTTGATCATATGTCATACCACAAGTGTGTAAGGTGTGTCCAGAGAAAAACTCAAAAGTCTAGGTGCTCGATTAACTTAATGTAAAAACTACCACTTAGTGTTTATAGGTAACAGGTTCCATATTTAACAAGATCATTAATGTTTTACAATAATTATAAGAATGTCCTGCTTTTATTAATTGATTTAATTTTTGTCGTATTCCTTTTATTGTACAAATTAAGCGACAATTTTGGTGTTATTTCTACTTTTCATGTCCAATAAGATTAATTTATAGCTGATAGGATTTCGAACTGAAGCTACTAAAGTATACAACTATGTAAATGAACACTAAAATTTTAGGTTTGGTTAATCCTATTGTATCGATTTCAGACACTAATGGACATGGACAAATTAGAGGCAACCGAATTATGGTGTAACGTCGTATGTCAAAACTGTCCTGGATCTCGCATACAACCAGCGGCCAAGATCCAAATGGATGAACATTGGGCAAGAATTTCTGAATGTAATAATAATAAAAAAAAAGCAAATGAAATGGGTGTGTCATCCGAACACCCAAATTCCTACCAGTTACTTCGTTGAATCAATATGGACAACAATAAAAGAAAAACATTGATTGGCCGCAAATTGTCATGATTGCGTCACTTCACACAATGGACAGGCTTCTCTGTGGAGGAACTGTTTAGAGCTGCTGCCAATCGTGAGAGACTCCGTCAGATTGGAACCATTATGATAGCCAAGATGAAGCAGAATGGTTGACCAAATTCTTGCAACATATACGACTGGTGAGAAAATACTTTCCTACGTTCAAACAAACCTAAAATTGTTAAGGGTGACATACAACATATAGCAGTATCATCATTTCGTTATATAATAAAAATATAGATAGTGTAATTTATCTGAAACTAGCCAATTTACTTTCATTTTATGGCAAAAATGTGTCTCTGTGTACAACATTTTTGAGCTTTAATTGTAATATAAATAAGATACATTTTTAATTGAATAGTTTCGGTACTTTAAAAGTACACAAAACAAATTAAGCAATTTTCTCTAATACGCTCGACGACAATAATTGCACCAGACGGTTAGCAATCCTCTTGAGAACCAACAGAAACTACAGCAATCTCTCCGAACTACAAGAGCAACTAATCATACTCATCTCGCTACAGAAATTATCCGCTTGCAACGCTAAGTAGTAGCAAGTAAGCAATCATCGAATATATCGCCTGTCGTCCTTCAAAGGATCAAAGGACTCCATTTCTCTGAACTAAATGATGTTGGCCAATTATCGGTGGCTTATGTTTATTAGAATCGCCACATTAGTCCCTTTCGGTCTCCGTTGTACGTTGTCGGTTGCACAAAGAATTGTTAGAGAAAGCCCGTTGACATTCTGCGCTCTCTCGAAGACAAGACGATTCTAAATGATCATTAGTTCGTCTCAGTTCTGGAACAGAAGCTCTTTGGGAAAATTAGAATTGATTTGTCCGTTCGTTTTGTGTCTTGGAATTGCTTGGTTATTACACAAGGATTAGACAAGTTACCTTCAGGATGTCTTCATCATGAAGACCGTATTTATGAGAAGAAATGTTTTAACAGATGTGGTAAAATATTATCAGTCAGATTTAATTAATTATAAATTAAATAATTAATGTGGATAGAAAATAATTTGTATATGGATAAGTGTATCTCATTTTGGTGTTCTTTTCTTTATATTTTTTCTCTAAACTAATAATCGAAGATAATTATGTTTAGGGCTGTTGTGGCTAAACTTCCTTGTTTTTTTTTTATCTAGACGATATCATAACTGTTCCAACTATAGGTTGTGCTGTAGTCAACTTATAAACAATCTGCATATACAGGGTATTCCATCTCAAAGGAGCCACCTTGAATATCTTGGTTACTTTCATAAATATTGCAATAAGAAAAAAACAGGTCGTTTTTTGTTTCGAGGGGGAAATTTTTTGAGATGAATTAGCGCTTGTGCGAATTTAACATAAACAGTCCAATTCAATGACCTTAAGATTTGAGATAGGGAAAATAAGTGTTGTCGTATATCATTTGAAAGCCCTTTTCACGGACTATACCGTCATAATAAAAAATTTTATTGCAATTTTCGTACATGTAACAGAAAACAACAGACCTAATAGTAAAATCGGATTATTAAATTAAAAGTGTTTACTGCATGGAAAAGTATTAAAAATGAGTACTTTTATAGTACGCTCTTAAACCATCCCGTTTCACTGCCACACCCTGTAATCAAACACAATACAAAAAAAAACAATAAATGAAAACACTCATTTATTTTACATTTTTTGCTGATATTTACAGCAAGTTTGTTTATCTGTTCTGACCTTTCTTCGATCATTTGAAGCATTGTACATTTATCTGCCAACCTATTACTTTACTGATTTGTTGAAAATTTAAAAGATAATTATGGTATACGAATTGCAAGATATTGTTGAGCTGGTAAGTCTTTATTAACAAAATCAAAATTGTGATCGATCTGCTGTAAGGTTTATTAACCAAAACCATCCCGAATGTAACGTTCGTCTTAAATGCGTATTGGAGTTGAGTTTAAAAGTAGTTGAGACGGGCTCAGTAATGAATAAAAAAAAGAGGTCAACGGGACCAACTGTAAATGATGAAGCTGTGGCTACATTGGGCCTTGTCCAACTTATACAAAACACGCAGTCTGTCCAGCAAAGCTCTGCAGCTTCAGGTATTAACAAAACTAATGTTTTTAGAGTTTTGCATAAGTACAAATTCCATCCGTACAAAATTAAATTACTTCATTAATTGAATGAGGATGATTGAGATCGAAGGCAACAATTTTGGGAAATTATGACCCACCGTATGACCGAATTTCTTGTACAATGTTTGCTTTTCGGATGAGTGCACTATTTCACTTCATGGGGAGGTTAACCGACAAAACTGTAGATTTTGGAGCGATACAAATCCTCATTTATTTCGAGAAGTTCATAGTCAACATCCGGTAAAACTAAAAGTTTGGGCAAGGATTTTGGGAAATAAACTCAATCGCTGTTTATTCCTTGTAAGTTAAATGGTGAAATTTATCATTGACAGTATAGTCCGTAAAAAGGGCTTTCAAATGATATACGACAACACCTGTTTTTCCTATCTCACATCTCAAGGTCATTGAATTGGGCTGTTTTTGTAGTATGCGCGCAAGCGCTAATTAACCTCAAAAAATTTCCCCTTGGAAACAAAAATCGACCTGTTTTTTCTTATTGCAATTGTTTTGAAAATAACCAAGATATTCAAGATGGCTCGTTTGAGATGGAGTACCCTGTATATACCCAAAAGATTCATATTCTCAGCATACATATATGCCAAGAGAGAAAATTAGAAAAATGTAAATGCTTTACTGGATGTGTCCAATCTACAGAAAATTTTTTATTCTTTCACTCTATATGGGGTGTCACATTTTCCAATTTCACGTTAAATTGTAGAAAAACTTTGTGTAGAATACCATTTACCAAAACAGTAAATTAAAAAAAAGCCAGATACAGATTTCATATTAAACGTTCTATGTCAACATATCCTGCATAAAAAATTACTGCAGTTAGTGTAGTTATTAGAAAGACGGTCATAGGTATTATAATATGGTGGAGACTTCTTTACTGTATACAGGATGTGTAAAAATGTGTTGAAAATGTATGTACAAAAGTGTTAGATATCGTTTTATTAATGGAAGTAAAGATTTATAATGTTGTACTATGAGACAGGCATGGTTCGTTCAAGATTAGGCAACGAAGGTTACGTAACTACAAATGTAAGATATGGTGAATGTGAGCAAGTTTTTGTTAGCACTTGTGCATTGTTTGCCATGCCAGAGTAAAAACCAATCTACACTGCTATTTTCATCAACTAATTCAAAGTTTAGGAAGAGTAGAGTATAATAAAAGGATTTTCAGAACTTGTAACACTAAGTTCTCAAAAAATAGGGAGTATTTGAAAAATAAATAAATACATTTATACCCTCAATTCGCATTACTGCTGCGTAGAAAATCTACATCTAGTAATAGAATATGGAACTCAGAAAGGATAGAATTATAAAATATTTTGTGTTACAAGAAACAACCAAATTATGGCTTAAGAATATATAAAATACTTTGTTTAAAAATTTGAGGATAGGTGAATGGCCAACATGGATCATTTACAGTGGCCTCCCCGATTTTAGATTTACATATTTTTATATAGGGTTAACTAAAAATCCAGGTAAAGCCCTTTTATGATAAAAAGATGGCGAGATGAGAGTATACAATGCATTCAACTCTATCTGACAGGTAACGAACGTAGGAGAAGTGAGAAGGATCTCTATGTTAAATGCAAAAGTTCAAAAACATTTATTAGTACTTTCTCCCAATACATTAATAAATGTTACTATCGTTATTATCAATAAAAAAATCAGGCTCTGAACTTTTCTTGAATAAACTGATACTTTATTAACGTTCGAAGAATTTATGACGGGCTTCGAAGATCATAGAATTGAATTCGATTTAGCTGTTTCCAGGCGATTCACGAGGTACTGCGTATTGAATATAAATATATTCAAAACCATAGATTAAGTTGGGAGGTAGTATAATAAAGTATTTTCATTTGAAGTTAGTGATATCACTATTGTTAAGAGTAACAAAATTAGTTAACCGCTTTAAAAGGTCAAAAGTAATATTATAAATCAAACCCACTACTGATTGAAATTCCCCTGGAAGTTCATGAGTTTGGCATGCTAGCCTATCCCGCCCCAACTGCTTTTGTTTTTTCCTGTTTGTCTAAAATTTAGGGCTTTTTGAGATAAGTGCGATTCTTGCATACGTTGGATATAAGAATACCATTTTATTTAATAGTAAGCCACTTCTAATTCAATCTATAATTAATTCTCTTCTGATATCAGTTTTCTCAATGGTCTACTTTCGTACATCCCTTGATCCCTCTTAGAAATTTCAGTTTAGCTAATTTGATATATGACAGATTTTTTAATTTTCCACGTTACCATAGTAGGTACTTCCACTAATTTTAAGAATTTATTTGGATTTCTCGTCTGCTGTGTTTTTCTAGAGTTCTACCGATGGTAATGCATGTTACGTTACATCAAAAGGATTTAAAGTAACTAACTTGTATATATATATATATATATATATATATATATATATATATATATATATATATTATTTTTATAACACATTGCAAATCATCCTTTAATGTGGCGAGGATTGCTTGATTATAAGAAAAAAACAGTGTATTTATATTTTTTATGTGGTGGAGCTGTAGTCCATTGGGAACCATTGCTTTCCAAACTTTAATCAAATCGTAAGTAACCAAATTGAAGAGCAAAGGTTACTGGCAGCAACTCTGTCTTGAACCTTGATTTGTAGACATTAGCTAGAAAATTAGTCTGTGTTGTTTTTTAACACTATGAGGCCTAAATAGGCTCTTTACTACTTCAATAATGTAGTGTCTTTGAAATTTATATATAACATAATTAAGGGTGATTTTACCGCTTGATTCGTTGATTACTTTGTCAGAAACAAACTGAAATTAATCTACAATGCATTTCAGATTCAATTATAAATATATTGTGTGGGAAAATCAATATATTTATAATTGAATCTATTTGAAAATTTAAAAACATAAGAGAAACAACAAATTAATTTGGTAATGCTCGAAACATTTGTACATAGCAAATAAAGATATAAACAGGCAAGTTTACCGATAGCTAGATTAGTAATTTCACAAAAAACTTTTAATTATTTGTCTATAAAAATTCTAAATGTACTTCCTAAATATCTTAGAACACTAAGGATATCTAAATTGTATAAAAAGCAACTGAGTAGATTAATATATTAGTTATCAAATTAGCCAAACCAAATTATATGTATCTACCTTCTTCAATGAAATAGTCTTATTTCTTTCTCTGCATTACGGTTCGTAACATTCTTAGATTTATATTTTTAGTTTTCACATTTTTTATTTTATTTAGGTGCAATTTTCAGACTGGGAACAGAGTTTATAAGTTTAAGTAGGATTTTTTGTAAGAATCTTAACATAAAAGATTAAACAATCGTCATTTCGGATATTTGTGCACCTCTAAAGTACGTTATGTTGCAACTTCTATCAGGACAAGGGTCCTTGGTACTCATAAAAAAATAAAAGGAATAAGAATATATTTTTTCTAAAATACTGTACCAGAGAGTAATGAGAAATTAAAATGCAACAAGTATAAACTACGCAAATATAACAACATACTGCACGAATTAGGTAAACTTTATGTCAAAAAAAGTCGCTGAAATATATGACATGATCTATGATCTGATTTAATTATATACCTAATGTAGAAGTACCTAGAATATTATTTCATGCAGGTTATATTTACCACAAGTGTTATCTTTAGTATTAATATTAGGTTAACTAAATAAACTCATTAATATTTATTTCAAGATTGCGAAGCATCTTTGGAATTCCAAAACAATTGAAGGTGATTAACGTTCAGTTATGTTCTTCTATAACTGCTGAGGTATCAACTAGACCCTAGTCTTCCCCATTTCACAAACTATACATAAAAACACAAATTGGAAAATTAACTAAAATACAATTTGGAGTCCCTCTTGCAGGCCTAACCTAACCTTCCACCGTACTCCGGAGAATAAACACTATTGAGCTCAGAAAGTTTCAGGTAAATATAATCCCCTACTGAACGTTTCATTCCTCAGGTTAACGGCTAAGTGAGGATTAAAAGTTTACAATTCTAGTAAGGCTTCAAGAAATGGGCATTACATATAGCCCTGTCCTTTAACTATAGGAAGTGATTTTTTTGTAGTTTTTGGCGGTTAGAATGTATATTGTATCGAATTACTTATGGGTAAACATTTTGTTGTAAAGAAGGTTTCATGATTGAGTGGAAAACATTGTTTTAAATATATGTGATATGTTAAAAGTTAGAGGGTAAGATTTGGAAATGTGTTAGAAATTAATTTATACATTCGTTAATGCCTTCATTCAGTCATTTTTCTAGATTTTTATTTATGTTATTTACTTTTCAGAATATATGATTCGGTGTACAATTTTATTCTCCTAGTCATCAAACTAATACATGTAGAGTTAACAGAAGAAAATATTTTAAATAATTTACATTACTAAAGATAATTGTATGGAAAAGTCTACTCATATAGTAATAAGCCCTAATACTTTAGAAACAAATGTGAAAATACTCTCTCGGAGGTGTCATACCTTCGTACGCAAGACAATATATATTATATATAATACATATTGTTTCTGGTCAGTTGCGCTTTCCACAATTGAATGACCTCTCGAATACTTCTTTATGTATTTGATACATTTCGTTAAATTTGAAGACGCGAGATGTAAGACCGACATCTAGGATTTTCGAGAGAATTAGCACACAGATGTTCCGAATCTGGAGCCGTTCCTTTGTACGCGTACAAAGGAATGATACCTCGAAGAGAGTATTCAATATCTCTGACAAGTAACCTGAAAATTTGATAGTGAGATTCTGTCCTGGGAGTTATGGGAGAACAGCAATTACACGGCTCCAGATTCGGAACCTCTGTGTGGTAATTCTCTCGAAAATCCTAGATGTCGGTCTTACATCTCGCGTCTTCAAATTTAACGAAATGTGAAAATATCGAAAAATTTTAGGTCAAGAACAAATTCCACTTCCACATACCAGGCCAGCTATAGATGGCCGACTGGTAGGCGTCTTTTATATGAATTCATAACGAAATACAATATAAATTCTGTGAAAAAAAAACAGGATGTCAATACACCAGAAGGAAATTTATAAACTAAACAATGTCATTCACTCTAAGCGTTGTTATCAATTACAAATAAGACTTGCTTAAAAGTTCTAAAAGCACAACAACAACATAAACACGGATAGCAATGCTCTTAACAAAGGCTAAAACAAATAACGTAGATAACAAAGATAAGATCAATAAAATCAGTATTTGACATAACACTGTGTGCAACTGTCATTTTAGGGCTTTTATTAATTATTTATGAATCTACACGTTGAGCAACATTAAATTCGAAACTTTATTTGCATCTCACCAAGGTTTCACACCTCTTCGCTGCATATCAGTAGAATAGCTAACGTGGTCCCAGGACACTTTTCATGTTTTAGTTGAAGATGGCATGAGGGGGTTACCATGAGATCACATAACTAGATGTGTCAAGTCTGCTGAAGAATCAGCAATAACCAGTAGGTGACAATTATATTTGCGACACTTTGGTTTTTATTAGGTTGCAATATATGTAACACTTTTGATTTTTATTAGGTAGGTGTCATTAGTATGACACTTTTTATTTTTCAAGTGACACTTTCAATTTTATTAGGTGACATTTGTGAAACTTTTGATTTGTCAAGACAAGTGTCGCCAAAATTTGTTTTATTGAGACATGTACACGCAGATCACACGTGATGTGCATGATACTTTAATTAACATTTGGGCATGATATTTAAACACTTAGATCATGCATGATGTGTATGACTTTAATATTATTGTTTATCTTATGTGTAGACTGGGGATAATGTAAATTAATTTTGCTAATACATTTAGTATGAAAGCGAAGCAAATAGTTGACAGAACTGCAATAAATATTATAAAATGCCTCCAAAATATATGTATGTTAGATGGGAATTATTAGAACATGCTAGAGCGAATAATGTGGAAATTGAAAATGGGTATACATCTAGTGAGCCTGAAGAAGATGAGGAAGAAGATGAAGAAGAATTACCGTGGTTGAATGGGGAAAGAGAGCAGCAAGTGAATATGTTGAGTGATAGTGATGATAGCGATAATGAAATGATTGATAATGATAGTGACAATGACAATGATATAATGGAGAATGATTTAATGAACAATGGTATGATTGAAGATAGTGATAGTGGGTATGTTACAGATAGTGACGCAACAGAGATTGAATCTGATTGGGAATTTCAGGATATGAATGTTGATGATTCTGGAGTAGAGTTTAAGTTTTTTACTTATTAGTAAGAAAATAAAAATGTTTTTATCTTTATCATTTAACTTATTTTTATTGTTAAGAATTAATTATAATTGTTGTTCACATATGTTAATAAAATTTTCAATTTCTGTCAACTTTACAAGACCCTCTTCAATTTTATCGAATCGTCTTCCATCCCTAAGGCGATAGTCAACTACCTTTTCCATATGTAATATAGGTAATACGAGTTTGTCCTCATCATATATCTGATAGAATTTAAATTGATTATCAGGTTCATAATAATAGAAACCATCATAGTAATGGCGATGATGAATATGAATTGGTAAAAAATCCTTATGTGTAATAATATTTTCAGTCTTCATTGTAGGTGTAAATAGTTTAAAAATGTTTGAACATTTTTTACATTGTGTAGATTCTAAATTGACATCATTATTGAAACACCAAATAAATTTGAATTCTTCTTTACACGTTTGACAATTTACTTTGAGTGTGTACATTGTAACGATTGAACTGCAACTGAAAGTCTCTAAATTAATTCATTTCTTTTATTACATCTAACTTTTTATATTGACAAATTTTACTAAAAAATACCTTATTTGAAAAATAATATAACAATTAAAAACAGCTGCTTTATTATTTCCAATAACAAGGTTGAGAATGCTTGATAATTTGCGTCATTAATTCATTATCGTGAAAGAAGACTAAACATATGAAATTTAATTTACAAACATCTAATTATTTTTGTTTACAAGTGTGACGTGCATCGCTGCATTCATAACATTTTGGAAATTTTAATCATTAATTCATTATCGTGAAACAAGACCAAATTTTATTTACAAACATCTGATTTTTTAGTTTATATATATGTGTCGCTGCATTAATAAAATGTTGCAATGTGAAATTCCATTTTGAAATTATGTGATTTTTTCATTTATAATTAGTGCTTAGATAAAATTTTGCAAACCTAAGATGTTGATACAATTGAAAAAATCTCTAGGAAATAATAATTTACTGCCTATAAAAGGTATAGAACTTGCAGAGAAAAACAAGTGAGTTTCAGTGTAAAAAGGTGCAAAAATAGCAAAACAACATGTAAGTAAATACTATTTATTATTAAAATATTTCTAATTCAATAAGATTTTTTTATTACATCTATTTAATTCTTGTATACAACTTGTATAGTTCCACTGTAATAAAGCAACATAATGATGCGATATATTTTTACTAAAATCATTAGATGAGGTTGTTGTACAGGGTGGAACTCGAAATCTTAGTTCTGCATACTTGGAAGCCCATATATCACTGTCTGCCTTAAATCCTGCACTGAGTGAAAGACATGCGGCTAAATCTGATCGAACTTCAAGTAGATTTGTTTTAGATTCATTTAGAGAATTTTTTAGAGCAATTAATTCATTTAAAGTAGCCATATGTGTTTCCTCCAACTGTTTTATGGTTGCTTGATACTGTGTTTCAGTTTTCATCATACTAAGGGTCATGTTCTCGTTTTCAATTAATGATTTAGATACTGCAGTTACAATATTATCAGTCATATTTCTTAATTCTGTTATGTTTCCTTGTCTTGTAGAATATAGCTTAAATTCAGGATACTTTGATAACAGTTTACTGAAACTGGTTTGTAAAGAAGTTTGGTTTGCCAACTCATGTGTTATATATAAGCTTCCATTATGTGGTGAGTATTCATAGAAAAACACTTCATTTCCAATAACAATACCCAGTGAACATAAATTAAGAATAATGTTTATAAACATTTTTATTATTATTTATTCTTCGTTTAATAACCACAACGTGCACTGTTGACAAGTACTACAATATTTATATTTTGATCTTCTTGGTTTATTTTGGGTGAAACTTCTTGTCGTATTTCTTGCACACTGTAAAGTTACAATAGTAAAGAGTACACTTTCAGTGTTTCTAAAACAATTTGTACAAGTATAAGAAATGGATACATTCATACTGTTAATTTAATAGACTGTATTTAATATTTATTTAAGATTCCCCTCCCCTCTTTTACTCTTAGAAATAGAGTTGCGCTGTTGCAAAAATTGTAATGGGTTAAAACAAACAGTTATTGTTCTAAATATTTTTATTTTATTATTACATATTTTACATTGTTCTTACAACATTAGTTAAAGGATTATATTTTACAAGACGATCATGAAGAATGAGACAATATGCAGTAGTTTTTTCTGGTATATTTTTGCTTGTTTCAAATTCTAATCTGACATCAACAGCTCCACCTTTAATGGTATCTATTTGTCGGCTACAGTCAATTACAAATAATGTGATTTGTTTGGAAAAGTCTTCTGGTGTTATAGAAACTTGTATGAATTCTCTGTTATAATAAACCGCTTGGAAGTTGGCAAACATTTCATAAAGTGTTGCAAAATTCTTTTGATCAAAATTGAGATTTAAATTATCATATGGGTAAACTTCAGAATTTAAATACAATTTTATATTTGTGATGTTACAGTGATCAAATTCTGACATAGTCTTGTGAATATTATTTTTTCGATCAGTATGGAATGCTACAATAACAAAACGAGGTTTTTCCAGTTGGCTTGTCGTTTTCACTGCCCATGTATGTTTTTGACTTTGCTGTAAAAGTGGATACTCTAATAACTCCCAGGAACGAAAGCCGATAGGCAAGTCTTTTCCACGTTCTATATATTGTAAAAATTGAATTTTGTGTGCATCAGATAATGACACATGAGGTACTTCCAAACAACTTTATTTAGGTGAACTTTTGGTTTTTCTGTAGCTACAGAACTAACTGCAGCGTTGGTGTCTGTATTGGCACGTACCAAAATTAAATTTTGACTTGCTGAAATCACTAGACGGCGAAAATCCTCACAAAAGCCAAGTAGTAATTTTAGAGGAATGCATACTGCAAAATTTCCATTAGCATCACACATATTTGGAGTGCCTTCAAGATTCCATCCTGCATTATACCATCGAATTATTTCATTTTTTGAATATGATAGATAGGTTTTAATCGTTGATGTGATTCCGGGATTTCTTGTTCGATCGACTACTGTTCCACCAAGTTCATAACGAATTTCTTCAAAGAGGAATGCAAAACCATTATTAATGAATCGTAATGTTGGACTATACTTATTGTCTGAGTTTAAAAGTTTTCCTTCCAGGTACAGAAAACTTTGAGAAGGTAGAGTGTACACGTCTTGAGTTTGTATAGGGATTCTTATCTCATCATTATTGAAAAATGTAGTATTTGCATAAGGTGTGTAGGAATGATATTCAAAATTGGTTATAGCATTATCCACAAGCACATTATCAGCCACTCGTAGTATGTTAAGCGTCATTTTTTTGTTTAAACACACACCGAAACAAACAGAAAAGTTTTTTGAGTCTTACACTTATACTTAATTTTATTCTGCAAATGAATGCTTTGAATTGTCCTCTCTCTATAGTTTTCTTCTTTTTCTTCTTATTTTTTTCTACTTTATGTTTAGCCGTTGTTAAGTGTGTACCTTAAAACCTAATGATATTAAAAACTGTTTATTGATAGGTGTTAACTGTTTCACTTGTTTCTTGATACTAACGTTTTTATAGTTTGAGTGTGAATATTTTATAGGTTGTTCCTCCTGTTGTGTTAAATAATTAGATGGATTATCATATATGAAAACCATATTAATTAAGTCGTTTTAAATGTAATCTTATCGTAACAACTTCACTTTTAAAATTAACTAAATTTTCATTTTGATCTGTTATTTTAATAATAATCTCATTTATATATCTTGTATTGATTGGTAGATAAATAACGTTGGTGGGGTTTTCAACAATTTTGTAACCAGGTGGAACATCGGGGTAAAACATATGGATAATATGAACGGGTATATCATTGTTGAAAGAATTCTGAATTAAATTGCATTCAATGCAAATAGCATTTACTTTTGAAATACTGATTGGATAATCTGAATAGTGCCATTTTTTAGGTTTTAATTTTCTATTTTTAAATCCTAATAAAGGACCAATGGTGTTAGATTTCTCAAAATCTATTTCTTTGTTACATTTTATTTCACATTTAAATGTGTTATGATTAGCTCTCAATATTAAAACAGGTTTTTCTATTTTTTTATTTTTCTTATTGTCATCTTTTTCCACAGGTTTCACATTTTTCTGTATAGCTTGTGATGGTAATGTAGGTGGTACAGCTGTCTCCTTTTGTTGTTCTTCACGATCAGCTAGCAAAGTGTGAAGCGTTTTTTCGATATCTTGTATTTCATAGGTGCCCACCGGTAATTCTAATTTCATATCGTTAATATAAAACTTGTTGTTGGTTTCATCAATATTTGAGATGGTATTAAAGGTCATAAAATCAATTAGCCCCATCACATAAGTAGCATCATAATAGAAAATAGAAATAGAAAATAGAATAATTGGTGGGTAAATCTTGCTACTGAGTATAGAAGCACGTTCAGAGAATGTAAATGTATATGAAGACATCTTAATCTGTCAATGGTTATTAAATAACTAAAACTATTGATATGGTTTTATTAAATATATTCACTTAAATATTTTTTACTATTTATAATTGAATTAATATGACTAAGAGTAGAATAACTAAGTTCCTTTTATTGAGATAAAAAATATAAACATAAGTGTCCACAATTAAAACTGTTATAGTTTTGAAATGTATTATAATTATATACTATTTTACACTGTCCAGTTGAATTAAAATATTTTAAAACTTCTAATGGAGGTTTAAGATTACCAAAACTATCAAAATAGGATATTTGTCTATCATTTTTCTTGTAAGCTGTCCAATGAGTTCCTGAACCTGTATTAGAATCTAAATTGATAATACCTCTTTCAGTTTTATAAATTTTCTTGGGTAATTTATCTCTCATGAATACACCTCGAAAATTTGGAATTTGCCAAATTTTTGCATATTTATCTATATCAATATTTGTTAGCGGACGTTGTGGTAGCTTCCTGGAGGGTGTAAAAAAAGACCATAACCTTTTTTATAAGGTTGCAAATAAAGCCCCTTTCCACCTATTGCAATAGACTCCATTTTTCTATTATGACGTTTCGCCTCTAATTTTTGTTTTGCATTTCTAGTGTCTGTTATCGTCTTGGCTATGGCCGCCGATCCCCCAGCGATACTTCCCAAGGCTGAGAGTCCAGCGAAAATAGGAATAAGAGGTAGCAAACCTCCTGTCTTTGGTATAGGTATGATACGAGGAGTGGTTGACTTCATATGCTTTTTAATTGACTTAGCAGAATTCAAGGCAATTTTTATAGCATTACCTAAGGTGGTGGGTTTCTGTTTCAACACCTGTTTTTTTATATGTCCTACAGATTTTATAAACCCAAAATTTTTTCTCGATGACTTTGACTTTGTAACTCTTTTTTTTCTTAGCCTTCTTGTTTTACACTTTGATTTTGTTTTACACTTTGATTTTGTTTTAACCATACTTCTCCTCTAGTGCTGGCAGTATGTGTCTATCTGAATGTTTTGCAAATACTAATACAATTTTAAGATTAACAATTTTTATATCAATGAAATCTTGCTGCTTTTTGATTTGGTGAATTATCATTGTCTGAATCACTGTTTTATCAAGTTTACGTTTTCGATCATGTTCAACAAAATCAAGAGGTTCATCTAAATTAAGTTTTAATTTTTTAGAAGCACTTTCTTCAACTTCATCTATTTGTTGTGGTTTTAGTTTTCGTTTAGCTGCTCGAAATTTGCCCCTTTTCCTCGGAGGTGTTAAATGTTCATTTATTTCTCTTTTACGTTTCATATTATATTCAACTTCCATATCAATGTCATCATTACCATTTAGTGGTGGTTTCAATAGTTCATTCAGTTTATTTCTCATCATTTGAGATCGTGGTAGTCGTGGTGAGGACTTTTTAGTCTTATCCTTTTTTATTCTAGATGTAGGTTTAGGTTTGATAACTTCCATATTACTACCATTCATTAAGTTTATGCTATCCTGTATATTCTTGAGTATACCTTCACTCATAGTTTTAGTTTTCCCCATAAGCTTAAGACATTTTCGAATTGTTTGTTTGTTACTAGGTCTTTTCAAACCCATACCTAATTTTACTTTTGCTTTCATTGCTCCTGCAACTCCAAGTGCTGCTATACGTTCACCTATAGATGAGTCTTTTGAATGAAATCTCTGAAGAGCTTCTTCGACTAATATTTTATCTGCCTTATGACGTAATTTTGTATCACTTTCTTTTTCATAGAATTTATCATGTTTTAAACAGCTAGCATCTAGCAGATTTGTTGGTAGACTTCCTTGCAACAGACGTTGTTTAAGTTTTGTTCCAGGTCCACAATAATTATAACCTGGTATATGCAGTTCAAATGGTAAATTATTTATAGCTGAATTTAATAAACCTTGACCTGAATATAACTTCATGATGTTATTTCATTAACTATCAACTTAAAACTAACATATATTATTTATTTATGAATATTTATCTCATTTTATAGTAATGTCTCAAAGAATGAGGGTGATAAAACAAAAAACTTCTTTAGCTATTGAAAATGATAATTTTAATAGTATTTCTGATAATAATAAAAAGCATGGTCCATTGTTTCCGTCAACTGTGAGGTGTATTCTGGTGGGACCAAGCAATTGCGGTAAAACCAATGTTATGGTTAATCTAATTGAACACTTGAATGGACTGAGATTTGAGAATGTTTATGTTTATTCAAAGTCCTTATATCAACCTAAATATATTTATTTGGAGAAGTTACTAAAACCAATACAAGGTATCGGTTATTACCCATTCAATGCTAGCGAAAATATTCTACATCCCTCAGAAGCAAAAAAAAATTCAATCTTTATATTTGATGATGTGGCTTGTAACAATCAAGATGTTATACGTCAATATTTCTCTATGGGAAGACACAGTCTAGTGGACTCGTTTTATCTGTCTCAGACGTATGCGAAGGTTCCAAAACATCTCATTCGAGATAATGCAAATTTTTTAGTTCTTTTCAAACAAGATGATTTAAATTTGAAACATGTTTATAATGATCATATTGGTAGTGACATGTCGTTTGAACAGTTGAAAAGCTTATGTGCCATGTGTTGGTATAGACCATATGGATTTTTATGTATCTCTAAAGACAGCAACATCAATGAGGGACGTTACAGAAGAGGTTTTGATCACTATATATGTTTTGAATAAGACAATGAATTTCAGTATAATAATTAACATCATAAGTGTAAGAGATATCAGAAACTGATAGAATTAAATCAATAGTGGATAATAGCAGATAAAAGCGGATCAAAAGCGGATTGAAAACAGATAGAAAGCGGATTGAAAACAGATAGAAAGCGGATCAAATGAATCTATCAGAGAAGGAGTTAAAAAAACGTCTTGTACAGAAACGTAGAATTGTAAAAGAAAAATTACAGCTTCTCAAACATGGAGAAATTGTTAAGGAAAAGTTATTTTCACCCATAACAAAACATCTAAAGGACATTGAAAGTAAACTAAGTCACAAGGAACATAAAATGGATGGAGCTAGTAAGATGGAAGAAGAGAAAACTTTTTTTAAAACTGAGGATCCTAGTCATATTGATGAGGAAAAAGATTATATCTTTAACGATGATCTGTATCCATCAACATTTTCACATCAAGCTGAATCATTATATCAGGAAACACCAAAGATTCCTCGCAAACTGTCAACGAGTTTATCCACACCTACAGGTCAGTTACGATTATTGCAAGATGAAAATGAAGATCCGAGTGAAAATAAAATGACAATTCTTCAAGAAATCACATCTGATGATGAGATAGGATCATTACATTCTCCTGCAACACCTGGACGGTTCACTGATATTGCTGAAAAATCCTATGTTGACTATTTAGATCAGTATGATCCTCTACCAAGAAAATATATAAATGATATGTATTATGATGATGACAATAAGGAATTTGATCATAAGTATGGTGTCAGATTAGATACTAATACTGAGAAACTAATGATTGGTGACTCAAGATTAGATATTGATGGATCTGATATTATTGTTAAGAAGAAACGATATCGAGGTAGTATAGGGTTATATGAACTATTGTTTAAAAAACAACCGAAACACTACTCTAAAGAAGATGAAGATAATTATAAACAAATTGTTGCAAAAACTAATGCTCATAGACGTTACTATAAACCAAATAAGCAAATAGATGGTAGTAAAATGAAAAAATATAAAAAAATTATTGCTCCTATGGTGGCAGGGAAAGGAATTTCTATGTTGGTGAATAATAATAAAATCGATTACATTCACTGGGATGATCCAAACGAACTCGTAGATAGATTGCGATTACTTCTCGCTTCTCAAACTGCGGGGCATACAGGTCATACAAACGAAATAACATCAATAATAGAGGAACTGAGAGAAGCTCAAATTATTGTTTAAGAAAAAATGAGTGATGTTAAACGGCAAATTGTAGAAGAAATACATAAACCAGCAAGAATTAATTTTAAAAGACGTAGGGTGATTATTAAATCTCTAAATGATCTCTTTCAAGCTGATTTAGTAGAAATGATTCCATATGCAAAAGAAAACAAAGGTTATAAATATATCCTAGTAGTAATAAATTGTTTCTCAAAATTTGTTTGGGCTTTCCCACTAAAATCTAAGACAGGTTTAGAAGTTAGCAAAGTCATGGAACAAGTCTTCAAACAACAAATACCTAAAAATTTACAAACTGATGCTGGTGCCGAATTTTTTAATAATTATTTCAAGAAGCTCATGTTGAAATATAAAATAAATCATTACAATGTATATAGTGAAAAGAAAGCTGCAATAGTTGAAAGAGTAAACAGAACTCTAAAAAATATGATGTGGAAAGAATTTAGTTTCCAAGGACATTATAAGTGGTTACATGTTTTACCAAAAATTGTTACCAAGTATAATAACAAAAAACACCGAACTATTGCAATGGCTCCAATACAGGTTACAAAGAAAGTTGAAAAAGATCTATTAAACACTGTATATAATAACATAAAAATTTCCCATCTAAAGAGAAAATTTAAAGTAGGTGATTACGTACGTATATCGAAAAAGAGAGGAGTTTTTGATAAAAAAATATCTTCCTAACTATTCAACAGAAATATTTTCAATAAAAAAAGTTCAGCTTACGAACCCTACAACCTATTTATTACAAGATGAAAATAATCATAACATTCTTGGTGGTTTTTATGAACAACAACTACAGAAGGTTAAATATCCAAATACATTTTTGGTGGAAAAAATATTAAAAAGAAGGGGGGATAAAGTGTTTGTCAAATGGTTAGGTTTTGAAAACAAACATAACAGTTGGATAAATAAAACTGATATCCTTTAATAGTGTCAGTTATTAAACACACGTTAAAGTGAAAAGACATACTACAAAATGTTTATAGTTGATGTGCAAGGTTTTCAGTATGGTGAAAATAATTTCATCTGTAAAGAAATGGCGATTGTTAATACAGATAATTTATGGCACACTCAACGTTTCATAAAAATATCGAATCCACAGAAACATTTCAGTGAAACAGTACAGCAGCATTTTAAGTGGCTAACAAGAAATTTACATGGATTAGAATGGGAGAATTATGATGATTTGGAGTATGAGCAGATATCCGAATTTTGAAGAATTCTATACCATTAGATGTGGTGGTGATTGTGAAAGGATCTCTAAAAAAAACTGTGGCTGCAGAAATTAATTTCAAACAAAATTGTAGATTTATCAGAGGAAGACTGCCCAACAATTGAGAGCTTAAAATTTTTCATGAAATCTAATCATTGTAAGAAACATTTATTTAATAATGAACTTAGTTGTGCATTAGAAAATGCACATTATTTAGCTTATTGGTGTGTCTATTGTAATAGAAATAAAACATATGGATAATTTTAATGTATATATTAATATATGAATATATGAATATTTTATTTAAAAATGTTTTAAACTTCACCTTCCAGACGATCCGAAACCTCCTTCCCCCCGTTGAGTATTAGATGATAAATGCTGAAATAAAAATGTATATTGAAATAAAAATGTATATACATATCTGTGTATACATACCTCAACTTCCTCCAACTCAGGATAGTAAATTTTCTCACAAATTAGTTGTGCTATCCGATCGCCTGGTTTTACTATGAAGTTCTGGCACCCATGATTGAACAAAAGGACTTTCACCTCCCCTCGATAATCTTCATCCACAACCCCAGCTGTTGAAAAAGCGAATAAGTATTGTTTAATTAATTTATTTTAGTAAAACTTACCCCCGACATCAATAAAATTATGGAGGGCTAATCCCGATCTTGGGGCTATTCTTCCATAGCACCCTCAGGTAGCTCTATTTTTATACCAGTTTTGATAAGGGCTCTACTTTGGGGTGGTATATTGCATTCTTCCAAGCTTTTTAAATCGAAGCCAGCCGATTTATTGGACGCTCTTGTTGGGGTGAAAGCTTTTGGGTCCAGTTTAACGTATTTCAACGTTTTGGTGTTATGCCCTTCATTATAGTGAATATTAAGAAAAACTTGAGATGATTATTATTTTAAAACCCCCTTATTTAAACATTTTTAAAACCCCAAGATAATGTATCTGTAGAGATATAATTTACAATTCTTTTATCGTCGAACGGAGTTAAAGCAACTTTTCTTTGATTAATAGAATACACCTCATGTTTTTTACTTCTAATAAGTTTCTCATTTACATTGAAATTAGTTTTATTAAACAAGCATTGAAAGTAATCTTCAAATGTTATTCTTTTCAAAGATGCCTCTGTTATTCCTTTATCTTTTTTAATAATACCTAAATTATTTAAGTTAGCCTCTACATCACCCTCATAAAGATTTTTCAATTTCATTTTTTCAGCTTCCCTTTCTTCCCTTGTATAAAAAAGTTTTATGGTATACATTTTGATTTTAACCCAATAAATTCAATCATAATTCTACCATTATTTTCATCTTTCATAAGCCCTAAAACTTTTTTATTTAATTGAGGTATGTTATATTCATTATTTATAGAATAATCTGAAGTATCAAATTTATGGTTATCTTCCTTAATATGCTCATAAATATCATCTACAAAAATGTGATAAATTAATGAATCTGTATCTGTATATAATAATTTTGCTCTATCTCCAAATTTAACTTTTATATAATTATAATGAAAATCATATAAAATTGTTTTTGAAATTTCTAAAATACTGAATCCAACATAAATGGGTTTATTAAACTTAACATTCATTCTTTTCATCTCAATTATTACCATATCATCATCAAAAATGGTTAAACTATGAAAATTTGGTTTTGATATATAATTTTTTACACCATATCTACCATCCCATTTTGTAACTAATTTAACATCCTTGTATTTCCGGACGTTTTCCATAGTCTTACCAAAAACTGCGTTATTCATTAGTTTATAAAATTTTTTTTCAAAATCATTTTTACTTTGTTTCCTTAAATTTGTATTTAACTCAATATATGATTTCAACCAAGCAGATTGCTTAAATTTTAAAATTTTATGAACCTTTGTAAGTTTTAAACCTAAACTTAACGCTTGTTTTAAATTTCTATAATGAATAACGTAATTTTTTTTATCAAAAAGTGTCGTTAATAATTTGGGGTGTTTTGATGATGACATTGGTGGTTTCATACTTTCGGGGCATAGAGGAAAATCTTTATGAAGATGGTGTAGCTCTGAAGGGTATTCTAAATCAACCTCAAGAATATATCCTATATCAGAATTATCTGGGTTATTAAGTATATCTTCCTTATAAAAGTCAACATTTTCAATCCATTTAAAATCTCCAACAGGTAGACATTCACACATTGCAGTCCCATATAAATTATTAACATCAAAATACATTAAAAATGAGGTAGGTTGATTTGAATCATATTCATTCCCCATATATTTATTATTTGCTCTTCCATACCTATTACTACATTGTGAAACTCCACCTCGAATTCCCCTCTCTATAAACATAATTTTATCGATATCTGTAAGTAATTCTAATGTAACATTGGAAATCTTTAAACAACTAGCATAAGCTAAACCTGGAGCTGTATAATATTTCAAACATTCTAAATTATAAGTTTTTAAACAAACTTTTCTAAAATTTTCAAAAACATCAGCAAGCAATAAAACATCAGTTTTCAAATATAACTCCATGTATTCACGTAAATTTTGTATTTTAAAAGTACTCCAAACTTTACGTGCATGCTCATAATCACTTTTTCCAACATTACAATTTTTAAGAGAACTAAAAAAATCTTTAATTGATGGTAATTTAGAATCTATTAATTTATCCCAGTTGTCTAAATAATCATAAGGAAAGATACCTTTCTTGGACAAAAATTTAAATTCCTCATCAGTTTTACAAAAACTTCTAATAATTACTTTTTCAGAATCTTCTAAATAGGATCCTAATTTATCTAAACTACTAGCCATAAAACGGAAGGAATCTAAAAATCTAAACTTTAAATTTGTGTTGGAAATATATTTAGTAAATGATATGTATTTCTCCTTATTAACTGGTAGTAAATCTATGGCACCAGGTATACCTTTTGCTAATGCTCTAATAATAAAATGACTATCATAACCAGATAAATTATGAAAAACTACAGGTATCATAAAATCATCTTTATAATTTAAATTACAGGAAGAATGAGCAGCCCCTCTATAGTTTCCTGAAAAATGACAGTGATCTTTAACCTTTATATCAGTTTCAGTAAAATTTTTTCCATAAATATGACAAATTTGAGCTAATGAGAAATCATTTAATTGTGAACTCGTTAATGGAATCATTGGAACTATATTTTGGAATATAGGATTTAAATTCATTGCAATTTGTTGTAGACGTTTAACAAACCAATTAATACAGTCTTTTCCTGTATATAATTCAAATTTGGAGAGAGAATTATCAAAACTACAAACTAAGTAATAGGCAATACTACATGGAACATGTTTTTGATATTTGATAGTACTACTACTACAATTGGGCTCATTAACCTTCTCTAGTATACATTCTAAATCTGCATATATTACAAAGGGAACTTTCTCTTTATTTTTAAAATCGGAAAATGAAACAAATTTTTCCTGTTCAGTTGGAATTACAATTTTATTCTTATTCATATGTCTACAAGTTATCATATGTTTATATAAGCTTTCCTGAGAATAAAAATGATTCAAACATCTATGGCAATAATATTTTTTATGAGCTAAATCATTGCTTTGTCTATTAAGCAATTTAGATAAATCTTTTATTAATGCAAAATGATAATAATTTTGATGAGAATTTATCCTTTCACTCAAATTCATTTCTATATCATCATCATCGTCACCCCCATCATTATAATTTAATGGAAGCATTAATAAATTTATGGTTCTCAAAGATTCAATTTTACTTAAACAAACAGGGGTAACATCTTTTTTTTTCTAGAGTAAATACATTTATAGATAAATTATTCATTTTCTCAAATTTAGAAATATCTTTTAGTGAAATTGGAAACTTGATACCATCATATTTAAGAATGCTACTAAAATGGGGGTAAGATGATGTTCTACAGGGATGTTTTGAATTTAGATGAGGATGAAGAGCTGCTGTAATAGACCATAGAAAACAGTATTCATCATTATTTTGAATATTAAGAATCGCCCTAGTATTTTGTAAAAATTTAGGTATTTCAATATAAGTTGAGACACCTACATTTATTGGAGTATAATTATTAAAATTTACTTTTAAGTGGAGAATTTCATAAAGACTCCAACCTGAGTCTCTTTCTTGAAATTCTTCTAATTTTGTTAAAATTGAACTTTTAATGTAATCATCATAAAATAATTTCAAATTTGTATTAAAATCAATTACTCTATTTTTTGTTTGGAAATGCTTAATATCTGTTTCACCAGATTGAGGTTTAACAAAATTAGCTAATAGTGTAACATTTACTTTCAACAGTGAATTTTGAAGCTCAGTTTTTACTTTACTTATAAAAGACCTGCGAGCTTTATTGAAAAATTCTAGGGGATCTCTTATACCTAAATTAATGATTGCCCCAGTTCTCACGCGATTATTAAAACACGATTCTAAATCTTGCCAAATTAAATTTTGTTTCTTACTGTTTTTAAAATTCTTTCTTTTTTGATATGAAAATTTTTGTTTGAAATATTTTAATAGTGATAAGTTTGATTCTAATTTTAAAAAGTGTTTTCTATCTAATACAGATATATTACGTTTAAAATATTTTTTTAAAATCAAAATAGTAGAATTTAAATATTTTACCCATTTACAATAATCATCTTTGGTTTTAATTAACTTACCCACTTGTTGAATTTTAGACACAACACCTTCAACTAATGTATTTATTTCACTAGAGGTACTCATATTTTATTTTAATAGCGGAATACAACTGATTGCTATGAAGTATAAACGTTAAATGTATTAAAATTAATTAAAACATTTATCGTTCCATATCATATGACGTAAATCATAAATTTCCAATCTTCAATTAAAAACATTCTTGTTATTCATGCTAAATTACATGTGTACATTCTTTTATCATATGACATAAATCGTAAATTTTCAATAGTCTAATTAGTAAATTAAAACATCCTTGTTATTCATGTTAGATTGCAACACTTATCATTTATCAATGTAATGAAATATTTCCATTACTTTAATTAACTCAAATTTATTATTCATATTAAATTAGTTTCAGTAAACAACTCAATTAATCTTATTAGATAAATATTACTTATGTAAATTTTTATTGAACTTTGATTTGAAAACTACGTGAATAATTATTTATAACATCATTATTATTTTAATTCTAATAGCTATAAAAGCAATATTTAGGTAATATTCGTTCATATCATTCAGTCAGTCGTTTTGAAGATCCACATAAGAAAACATGAATGTACCAACAACATTTATTATTGAGTCCAACAATAAGGACATTTTATCAACAAATTTGTTGGTGGTGTTTTTTAAAAAATTTATTCATGTAAGTATTAATATTACTATATTTTAATTTTTATAGTTTTTAAGTAATAAAAATTTTAACATTTAAACTTATATATTTTAGATTTGGACGAACAGGTATAAATATAAATGGGGATAAAATATTTATCACTAAGTTACTGTCCTAAAAAAGAGACAGTTGATAAGAAACTGAAACAACTCCCTGTAAGCTATATGCGAGTTTTCGCTGATAGTGAAGACGAGTTGAAATTATTGTGTAGTGGTATAGAAAAATTAAATATAAATTTTTCTTTAGAGGATGAGGAAGATCAAACTCTACCACTACCAATAAGTCAGCCTCAATCTCTATCAGCTGAACTTCCAATTCCAAGACCGATAATTCAACCTACAAGAAAAAGAAAAGTTGAAATCTTACATAATCAGATTATAGTAAGTGCGCCCACAGATGAACCAAGTAAGAAAAGGAAACAACGGAGGGAAGCTTCACAGAACACACCACCATGTTCAACCTACACAACACCACCACCATCAGTTTCACTTCCACCAGTTAACCTAACAAACGACTGGGGGGAGTTTGATGAAAGTCAAAAATGGTGAAATTGTAAATATAAATGTATATAATAGTATAGATAATAAACTAAATTAAATAGTACATACATTTTTATTTTCCTTATGTAAAACCTAATACATAAAATCACTCACATCACGAGTGAACTGAGTGTTTAAATATCATGCACATCACGCGTGATCTGCGTGTTACTCGCATCAAGAGTTACATTTAGCTGACACTTGTCTCCAATTGTTAAAGTTTGTCACCAAATGTCTCAATAAAACAAATTTTGGCGACACTTGTCTTGACAAATCAAAAGTTTCACAAATGTCACCTAATAAAATTAAAAGTGTCACTTGAAAAAATAAAAAGTGTCATACTAATGACACCTACCTAATAAAAATCAAAAGTGGTACATATATTGCAACCTAATAAAAACCAAAGTGTCGCAAATATAATTGTCACCTACTGGTTATTGCTGATTCTTCAGCAGACTTGACACATCTAGTTATGTGATCTAATGGTAACCCCCTCATGCCATCTTCAACTAAAACATGAAAAGTGTCTTGGGACCACGTTAGCTATTCTACTTATATATATATATATATATATATATATATATATATATATATATATATATATATATATATTTATTGATACATTTATTAAGAAATTATTTAATTATAGTTTTGACTTACCTATAGCATTAGTATTGTGGGGTCATAATTTTTTTCTGCTTTTATATTTTTTACTGGACCCAAAACTAAAAAGTCGTTGTCTCTGAAAGGACACACAATGTTAGTTTTTATTTCTGTGTCAATTAAAAAACTGTAAAATGTCACAAATACTAACGCTGTAGGTAAGTCAAAATTATAATTCTATAATTCCTTAAATGTATCAATAGTTTTAACAGTTTTAGAATAGATTTGAAAAAGGCCAAAAACATATCCGAAACGCCATCATTAAAACATATGAAATAAACACAATCGTATCATTTGTAACGACATAAAATCAAGAAAATATACACTTAACTAATATATATATTTGTTTTTAAGTTTTTGCGGGCACTAAATGTTTTAGGAAACCACCTAAAATATATCAAATCAAATATATATATATATATATATATATATATATATATATATATGATTGAGAAATCTTGGGTTTTTGGGACCATTGAAATAATTCTAATTTAGTTTTTCGTGGTAATTATTATATGTTACGTACGATTCGACCAATTCTTGGTCTTTTTCAAAAATTTTCTTTTTTGTAAATTAATGACAACCTATGAAATACATAAATAAACAAAAAACTAGTCAAACAATAAAATACTGTTACTTACATAATTTTACACACACTTAACCACTGTAAATAAATTAACATATTTGAAAAGTATTGCGCCACTACAACCAAATTTATCTGTCTGTCTCATGATAGTCAAAATGCAAGTTGTGTTCGCCTCTTCGGGCCGCAAAGAAATAAATCACTCGTTCGTTTGAAATTTTAAGTGTTTGGTCATATACGAGGGCGGTATAATTATTTATCAGTTTGTTTCTTTAAATAGATTGCTGTATATTGTGCTTAGATTTTTGGTATCACTTTTTGCATTTACAATACATGTTTGTTTCTGTTTATATATATATATATATATATATATATATATATATATATATATATATATATATCATTTCCCTTTACAATTTTTACAAGGTATTTCGTATATGACATTACTCTTTTCTTAAAAATATTTTTTATTTTTTCTGTTAACTTAGGTATGTATGGTAATGTTAGAAATTTTTTATTTTGTATATTGCTTAGCCTTTATTATAACATTTATGTATTCTTTTCTTAAAAATTGATTCAACAAGGTCAGCTGGATACTTGTTTTCTTGAAGGGCCTTTTTTGCTTTCCACATTGACTCTTTTCTATATTCTGGGTCTGATAGAAGTATGGATCTGTCCGCTAAGTTTGTAATGACCGATTTTCTGTGTGATATTGAATGTTTTGGATCCACATTTGCAGTACCCACACAAGAGCCAGAAGAAAGTCGAATAAAACTGTAATTATGTATTTTTTTCGAATATAAAGCAAAAATAAACGAATTCCTTGCAGATAACACAACATATAAGTAGCTAAACAACGATCCCACAAATGTTTATCAAAAACTAAATAACAACTTAATTAATGATTGGGAAAAAAATCATATATTTCTCCTAATATAGCAAAAAGTTTAAAAAAAACAATGCCATAGCACCACGAATATATGGATTACCTAAATTACATAAAACTGGTATACCACTGAGACCTGTTGTATCATGTACTCAATCTCCATTTGAAAAATTGTCAAAATTTTTAAAATCTATACTCGCTAACATCACAAATAAGAATCAATATTACATTAAGGATTCATGGGACTTCAAAAATAAAATTAAAAACATAATGATTCCAGAAGATTATATAATAATACCTCTAGATTTAATCTCCCTATACACCAATATTCCAACAGGGCAGGCAAAAAAACTAATCGAAAAAAACTGGAACAAGTTAAGAAAATACACTGACATCCCACTAAATGACCTATTAAATGCAATCAAAACAACGTTAAACGTATTTCATTTACGAAAACAAAACATATAAACAAATAGTGGTTGCGCAATGGGTGCTTCAATATTAAGTGTAATTGCCCAGCTAGTCTTGGAAGACCTAGAGGAAACAGTAATAGGGAACTTGGATTTTGATCTACCCTTCTTTTTCAGATATGTGGATGACTGCATATTGGCAATTCCCAAAATAAAACTCAAGTAATATTAAACCACTTCAACAATTATCACGAAAAACTGAAATTCACCATAGAAATAGAAAAGGATGGGGTCATCAATTTTCTTGATATGACCCTACATCATAAAAACCAATGCATTAGAACGTCATTGTATACAAATGTACGTGGTCTTGGAGATATTTACATTTTAAATCACAACATCCAATATCACACAAAAAATCGGTCATTACAAACTTAGCGGACAGATCCATACTTCTATCAGACCCAGAATATAGAAAAGAATCAATGTGGAAAGCAAAAAAGGCCCTTCAAGAAAACAAGTATACAGCTGACCTTGTTGAATCAATTTTTAAGAAAAGAATACATAAATGTTATAATAAAGGCTAAGCAATATACAAAATAAAAAATTTCTAACAATACCATACATTCCTAAGTTAACAGAAAAAATAAAAAAGGTTTTTAAGAAAAGAGTAATGTCATATACGAAATACCTTGTAAAAATTGTAAAGGGACATATATCGGTCAAACATCGCAGTTATTAAAAAATGGATTTAATGGTCATAAGTACGACAAAAAAAACCGCCTTAACTAATCACATGATGGAAACAAAACACACTTTTGACTTTGAAAAAACTAAAATTTTGCAAAGTGAATCAAATCAAATTAAACGGAAAATATATGAAATGATATATATATATATATATATATATATATATATATATATATATATGAACTAAGCTAGGTTCCGGGTGAGAACCGCGTCTGAATTTATTAAATACTCGACGTTTCGACTCCTGCTTCGGAGCCATTATCAAGAGACAAAAGTGAAAAAGAGTTTCAGAGTCTAGATCGAACTCGGGCCTCAATCTGCCTACTCCCCAAGAGTCACTAGGTAACTGAACTGAATTTGAGTCTGCTCTGCTTCTTTTATTTATAGGTAGCGCTGGGTTAGAAGAAGATGTCACGTGATGAGGCTGTGTTGTGATTGGTTGGGTATTGGTGGGCGTGTCTGCTTTGTTTAATCTGGCAATTACGGAGGTCCAAGCTGTGGGAAGGCGAGTACTGTCATCGCGTCTATTTAGACAGAGAGGTCTTTTTTCTATTTCGATAGCTTCGCGAATAGTGGATGCCCTAAGAGAATTGAGAGATATGATAGTCCTACTGTTCTCGAAGTTGATAGAGTGCCCTGTTTGGATATGGTGATGCGCGAGAGCTGAAGTCGGATCTTTTTTACGAACTGACAGAGAGTGTTCATATACTCGATGGTTAACGCGCCTGTTGGTACGACCGATGTAGCTTTGTGGGCAATCGCGACATGAGATTTCGTAAACTCCTCGATCCTCGTTAGGTACTTTGTCTTTGGGGTTACTGGTTAAGTTGCCTATAGTTTGAGTGGTGTTGAAGATAGTCTTTATTTGATGTCTTTGTAAAATCCGTGCAATTTTGTCAGTGACTCCTCGAATGTATGGAAGTACGGCTTTTTGATGTTGTTGTTCTGTTTCTGACGGGGTTGGTGTGATTGGGGGTTGTTGAGATTGATGAATTATACGCGCAATGTGGTCCGGATGATAACCGTTTTGTCGAAGGATTTGTTGAAGATTATTAAGTTCGTTTTGTCTATTGTCAATATCTGTTAAACGAATAGATCTGAGAGTCAAAGATTTCATTACAGAACTCAATTGGGCAGGGTGGTGGTGTGATTGGGCATTTAAGTATCGATTGGTATGGGTTGGTTTTCTATAGACGGTATGTGAGAATCTGTCATTGTTGGTTTTTGTTATGAGGACATCAAGAAACGGGAGAGAAGAATCGGACTCGATTTCCATTGTAAATTGTATATTAGAATGTATACCATTGAGGTGTTGTAGGAAGAAGTCTAATGAATCTCTGCCATGAGGCCAAATGACAAAAGTATCATCTACATATCTAAGCCAACAGGAAGGTTTTAAATTAGACGAGTTTAGGGCCTGGGTTTCGATTTGTTCCATGAAAATGTTAGCAAGCACTGGAGAAAGAGGTGAGCCCATGGGGGCCCCACGGACTTGTTTGAACAGAGTGTTTTGAAATGAAAAATAAGTGTTAGAGGAACAATGTTGTACAAGTTTGATGATGTCAGAAGAGATATTGTATTTTGTTTTTAGAATATCTAACGTTTCTGAAATGGGGACATTGGTGAAAAGAGATACAACATCGAAGCTAACTAGGATGTCATTTTCTGAAATTCTGTAACCACTTAGGATATCTAGGAAGGAAGAAGAGTTCTTTACGTACGAGGATGCTTGCTCGGCTAGAGGTTGAAGGGTTTTGGCTAAGTACCGGGCTAATTCTTGGGTCGGGGATTGTACCGAACTGACAATGGGTCTAAGAGGAATGTCCGGCTTATGAATTTTGGGTAGTCCGTAAATTTTCGGAATTTTAGAAGACTTTTCACGAGGAATGATGATCTTTTTAATGTCAAGAGGAAGTTGTGTCCTGTTGATGATTTCCTTAGTCTTTTTCTCTAAGTAAGTAGTAGGATTATTGTTCATTATTTCGTAGTCTGCAGTGTGGAGTAGGGAATTCATCTTGTGAACATAGTCCTTAGTATTGAGAAGAACAGTCGCGTTACCTTTGTCGGCAGGAAGAATAGTTATGTCATCGTTGTTACGTAGTTGTTTTAGTGCATGTCTTTCGTTAGAAGTTAGGTTTGATTTTGGTGGCTTTGATGTGCGGAGTACTCTAGCAATGTCTTGACGAGTATCTTCAGCCTCAATATCTGTTAGTTCAACCAAAGCTACCTCAACTTGAGAAATGATTCTTTCAGTTGGGATAGTTTTCGGCGTCACTGCGAAATTGAAACCTTTGGATAGGACGTGTAAACTGGTAGAGTCTAAGGGGAAGTCAGAAAAGTTATGGACGGTCGTCTGAGGGGGTGAGGTGACAGTGGGTTGTTGTTTTGTAATAAGTCGTGTTAGCTTAAGTTTTTGAGTGACTGTTTTCTTTTGGGCCAGGTGTTCGGCTTTATCGCTCGAAATGCGATTAAAATTGTCCCACAGAATTGGATGAAGATTGAAAGTATGTAATGATGAATAACAGTGATACAAATTTCGGTTGGTTTGGTCAAGTTGATATCTGATTGAATGGATGGAATTTCGTAAGAGGGCCAAACTTGCTTTGTTAAGAATACTGGAAACTGAACGTGAAGAGGTGTGATGTTTTAGTTTGAAAGTATTTGGAATGACGTTATAAGTTCTACAAGATTTGAGGAAAACAAGATCACAAAGAAGCAGAGATTTTCGAATAAGAAGTTTGCTGTATGTTTTGGTGAGTTGGAAGAAATCCTCCCCGTAGAGGCGAATGAAATGTTCTGAGAGGCTTCCGCGGTCATTATTATGAACTAAGCTAGGTTCCGGGTGAGAACCGCGTCTGAATTTATTGAATACTCGACGTTTCGACTCCTGCTTCGGAGCCATTATCAAGAGACAAAAGTGAAAAAGAGTTTCAGAGTCTAGATCGAACTCGGGGCCTCAATCTGCCTACACACTTTTGACTTTGAAATTTTGCATTTTGACTATCATGAGACAGACAGATAAATTTGGTTGTAGTGGTGCAATACTATTCAAATATGTTAATTTTATTTACAGTGGTTAAGTGTGTGTAAAATTATGTAAGTTACAGTATTTTATTATTTGACTAGTTTTTTGTTTACTTATATATTTCATAGGTTGTCATTAATTTACGGAAAGAAAATTTTTGAAAAACCAAGAATTTGTGGAAACGTACGTAATATATAATAATTACCACGAAAAACTAAATTAGAATTATTTCAATGGTCTCAAAAACCCAAGATTTCTCAATCAAAAATATATAAATCGAGGACCGAGAACCAATTTGTTATGATTATTTTATGTTTTTCTTTTACTAATTTATATTGGTTAATTATTGTTTGTTATTTGTTTATTTATATGTACAATGGTATAATATGTTCTCTTACTTGTGTGTACACTTGGGCACCAATTTACAATGGTTAATTGTAAATGTAAATTATTTAATTTGTTTTTATTACTCTATTTTATTATTTTAAAAATATTAACAGCTTAATTGTGTTTGTGGATTCAAAGGGCTTATTTTTAATTTTAACTATTCATCCGCCTAATGGATTGGAAATAGACAGGCTTTTTGCAAGTTTTTCTTTTCATACTTAACTAATTTAAACTCAACATTTTATTCTTACTTTATAAGCAACAAATTTAAAATATGAAATCAATTAACTTTTATATACAGACATAGTACTTACAGTTTATCTTCTCAACCGGCTTCTGCAGCTCCTTCTCTGAAGACACTGGCATTATCTTACCTGTTATTATCTTTACTCTTAGAAATGGACTTTAAAATTCCTTTTTAATTCATTTTTTTAAATTTTATTCTAATTGTTAATTTTACTTTTCATCTACTATTTAACTTTAATTGTTTTTTTTTTTCATTTTAACTATTTTATTTTACTCTCCTATTACTTTCCTTTAAATACCCTACTCTATTCATTTAACTTTTACTTAAAAAAAAAACACTTGTCACAAAACAATTACATTATTTACAACTATTTTAAATATTATATAAATCTTTCAATGTTTTCAATTTTACTATTTACATATTTTCTCGAGAATTCTCTTTTGAATTATCTAATTATCATCCTTAACTAACTATACATAAATAAACATTCAATAAATCTTTTATCATTACTATATATAATTTAAAATCACAAATTCTTTACCTTATTTAATTTTGGTCTTTAGTCTTTATTTTTCTGGCAGATTTTCCATTTTTCCACATGTTTTCTTCTTTTCTCCATTTGTTAAAATTATCCATTTATTTATTTAATTTCTAAAATTCCTTATTAATTTCAACAGTTTATATTTTCTTGACCATTAATCAACTATACAGTTTTCTTCTTGTTTCTCACTTCATTCACCAATTTATTTTCATTAAATTGTTTTATGTGTTGCATATCACTTCACTTCATTTTAATTTACAAAATCGCAATATTGAACTCTATTGCTTTTCATTACCTCACAATTTGGTTATGATTCAGGTCAAAACATCACATTATTCTATTTACATGGTTTACTGGATTTTTTTAAGAAAATGTTTGATTGAGAGGAACATTCATCACGACGGTCAAAAGCAAAATCTCTGGAATTTAGGGTGTTACCTATATTTATTTCCTCGGAACAATTGCTATCGACGACCCCAAGCTTTGAGGTAAACCGCCAACCTGATGTATGAAATTTATAACCAATAATTTTAATAAATTTAGAATTTTAACTATATGTCTTGTCTCATTTTAAAGCTTATTTAATTTTGAACAAATTGTTTTTTATTGACTATAGCTCTATTTTGCTTGGTAATGAAGATTTTGGCCTTCGTATGTTCAGGCAATCATACATTTTCTTTCCCAATTTTCTTCCTAATTTTACCTTAAAACTAATATCTATTTAACAACTTCTAGTCTATATAGTTTCTTATTTACTAATTATATGAAGGTTTCACTGATACAGTGCTCATTAGTTCTTTGAGAATGTTTGTCTTATGACATGGTTTGTTCACTCTAGTTGCTTTAGTTCAACCTTTGCACTACTTATTTTAGTATTTTTATATTGTTCTCACTCTTAACTTTATTAATTACCTATTTTATTATCTATAAAAACATTTTTTGATTAATTAAGTGAATTTTCTTCTTAAGCTGTCTCCTGCTTTATATGTTCACATTATTTACTTATATGACTGTCTTTCCACCTTATGTGTTATACTTTTATGCTTTATTAACTTTATTTTACCTTTTTAGCTAATTTATACCAATAGCAAACTATTCTGGTCAAATTTGTGATGCATGATATGATACTGCTTTGCTTGCATTTATCTAAGCAAATATTTATGCAAATGAAACTAATCAACAAATACTCTGGACTAAATCATGGTAACTCTTTATCCTATTTTCTACTATGTACTAATTTTGCATGTCTTTTATCAATTCTTCCTGGTATGAGATAGTTTTGTCATTGATGCTTTAAGTAAGGTACGATAATACATTTTTTCAAAGAAAGTGGCTTATTTTGTGAATTCCTACCCAATAAGTACTGATTTCTGTTCAAGTTAACTGATTTGATCCATTGTTATTTCTGATTAGCTCTGCCTGTGTTTACATGTGTCTTATTGAAATGTCTCTAAAATTGTTTATTTTACCTCTTTCTTTGAAGCTGAGGGCTTATTTAATTACAAATATATATATATATATATATATATATATATATATATATATATATATATATATATATATATATATGCATATATACAGGGTGTTCCTAAATTGGAGGTACAAACGAAAAGGGGAGATTCCTTAGGAAGAAAAAGTCCCATAAACATGGGTCCGCAAACGTTTCGTTTTCAAGATACAGAGTGTTAAAGTTTGAATTTTTTTCAAGTTTTTTTCTCATAGTATCTGTACTTCACAAGATATTCAAATGAAATTTGGCATAGATATTACAATTAAGAGTTTACACCTTGTGACATGCCAATTTCGATTGCAAATCTACAGGGTGATATTTTTTCGGGAACACTTTCCACTGTTGTTCTTCAGAACTTTTTTTGGTGAGCCACATTGTAAAGAAAAGCTTTGTTGTTATACCAAACTTTATGTTCTCTTGTAGTTTTGTCGTATCTACTACCGGTTTCGAGAAAAAATTTTGAATGATTCTCTTGAAATCCTCAGAAAATTCCGAATTGTCATAGAAATCTAGTTACCTACCTAGTAGGCTGTGGGGAATGAATAAATTTATTGTTAGTTTTGACACATCAAATTAAACTCCTGTGTTTTGAAAATTAAAGATGGTTGCATTTTAATATCAAAACATGCCGAAATTTACGAATTCCGAAATGGCTGACATGCATTTCATGTATGGTCTTGCAAATGGTAATTCAAGAGAAGCTAAGCGTGTTTACATGGAACGCTATCCCCATAGAGTGATGCCTGGTCATCGGATGTTCTCTAATATTCATAGGCGTCTTTCAGAAACTGGATCTTTTTCTGCGAAAAATATTAATGCAGGTAGACCACGAAGTGTGACAACACCACGACTCGAAGAGGCAGTGCTCAACGAAATAGAAGAACATCCAGGAACCAGTACAAGAAAAATTAGTGTTACCTTAAATACAAGTCATCAAGTTGTTTGGCGGATCTTGCGGGATTCTTTGCTCTATCCTTATCACATTCAGAGGGTGCAGGCGCTCTTGCCTCGAGATTGTCATCCAAGAATTATTTTTTGTCAGTGGTACCTCAACAGACTATTGAACAATCCTCATTTTGATTGTCAAATCCTATTCACTGATGAAGCCTGTTTCTCAAGGACTTCAATCATAAATTTTCATAATGAACACATATGGGCTGAGGAGAATCCACATGAAATTGCAGAAGCTTGTTTTCAAGAGGAATTTTCATTAAATGTGTGGGGTGGTAATATTGGCGATTATTTGATTGGTCCTTTCTTCTTGCCAGGGCGACTTACTGGTCAATCATACAGACATTTTTTAGAGAACGATTTGCCCTTGTTATTGGATGATATACCTCTTATGATGCGACGTGAAATGTGGTTCATGCACGACGGTGCTCCTGCTCATTTTTCACTTTTGGCTAGGGAGTATTTGAACGAAAATTATGTAAACAGGTGGATTGGACGAGGTGGACATCAGCCTTGGCCCGCCAGATCCCCAGATTTAAATAGTTTAGATTTCTTTCTATGGGGCCATCTGAAATCTCTAGTGTACATAACGCCAGTGAATACCGTAGACGAACTGAGAAATCGTATAATAGGCGCATTTGATACAATTAGGAATACTCCAGAAGTGTTTGAAAGAGTTCGATCGTCTATGTGAAGAAGAACAGAAGCTTGTATAAGGGTTGGGGGAGGACATTTTAAACAATTGCTGTAGTTTAGTTCCTTTGTTATTTAGTTTTTTTATTATGATTAATTTTTGAGTTGTACGTTTCTTGCAGTAATACATTTTTTTTGATGATTATACCAGTTTATCGAATCTTTAAGAATCATTGCTAGTTTAACAATTCAAATTTTTTTTCTCGAAATCGGTAGTAGATACGACAAAACTACAAGAGAACATAAAGTTTGGTATAACAACAAAGCTTTTCTTTACAATTTTTGAAAGTACCAGTGGCTCACCAAAAAAAAGTTCTGAAGGACAACAGTGGACAGCGTTCCCGAAAAAATATCACCCTGTAGATTTGCAATCGAAATTGGCATGTCACAAGGTGTAAACTCTTAATTGTAATATCTGTGCCAAATTTCATTTGAATATCTTGTGAAGTGCAGATACTGAGAAAAAAACTTGAAAAAAATTCAAACTTTAACACTCTGTATCTTGAAAACGAAACGTTTGCGGACCCATGTTTATGAGACTTTTTCTTCCTAAAACTATTCAAGGAATATCCCCTTTTCGTTTGTACCTCCAATTTAGCAACGATATGATATATTTGTTTTTAAGTATTTTGTTTTTAAGTTTTCGCGGGCACTAAATCTGTTAGGTGGTTTCCGGGAATTCATCCGCGTAGTTGATAACTGATCCCTGCCGGGATCGAGGGTAAAATGACGACGTTTCGGCAGAGTCACATATGCCCTTTTCAGGTCGGTTCGCATAATTCTCGTAGCCTTCTGCTTTCGGTTCTAGTTACCCGAATACTAAGATTTTCAGGAGCGCGCTCGCTGTTATATAGTCGCGGCTCGGCGCCTGTCGGTTGGCACCGTGAACGGCTGCGTGTGATTGGCCCTTGGCGCTCAGTGGCCACGCCTCCCGCTTGCTGATGGGTTATGTCCGGTTGAGTTGTTATAGGACGGGAACGGGCAGGTACGGTGTTTAATAGAATTTTCCAACAATTCAATAAGTTCTGGATTTCATTGCGTGCGTTTAGACTGTGAGGCCTCTTCGCTTTTTCAATTTTTTACGAGTCTTGATTTCGGGTGTTCTATATTTGCCAGTACTCTGGTGTTCTCAAAGTCTATTCGGTGTGACGTCGTGGTGGCGTGTTCCGCAATGGTTATTGTTTTTTCCTGCTTTCTTATAGCGTTCTGGTGTTCATCACGTCTAACTTGAATTCTTCTGTTAGTTTGCCCCACATAGGTTTTATGACAGTCTGTACATGGAATCTCGTACACTCCCTCTTGGTCTAAAGGGATCCTCGTCTTCGGATTCCTCAACACCGTGCTTAATTTTCTGTCTGTATTGAAAATAGTATCGATATTGTGTCACCGTAGAATTCTTGCAATAGTCTGTGGTACCCTTGACATACGGTAAATAAGCCTTGGTTATTGGTGTCTCATGCTCCTTGACTGTTTGTCTCGGTTTTGACTTTTTGTCCATTTCCTGTTTGATGTTATCCTGGTCAGCTAGTCTTTGTGATCTGGTTACTAAAGTCTTGACGACGGCTTGTAGTTGGGCTGGGTGATGAGAATTAGCATGAAGGTATCTGTTGGTGTGAGTTGCTTTCCTATATAACGTATGGCCAAGGGTTCCATCTTCCTTTCTATTTATGAGAACATCAAGGAATGAAAGTTCATTGTTGGCTTCAACCTCCATGGTAAATTTTATTTTGTGATGTATGTCATGAAGGTGGTCTAAAAATGTGTTGAGGTTTTCCCCCCATGAGGCCAAATCAAAAATGTATCATCCACATATCGCAACCATAAACTGGGTTTAAGAGTTGCTGTTCTTAGTGCCAACTCCTCAAAGCTCTCCATAAAAAGGTTCGCTATAACTGGTGAGAGTGGCGATCCCATTGGAGCTCCTTCCACTTGTTTGTATCGTTGGTTCTCGTAAACAAAATAGGTGTTCATCAGACAGTGCTTGTTAAGTCTACAAGGTGTTGAGGGGGTTTGTATTTTTCTTTTTCTATTATGATATCCAAGGCTTCGTCGATAGGGATGTTGGTGAAAAGGGACACTATGTCAAAACTTACAAAGAATTTCGGACATCTTGATGACTATTCACGCGGAATAAGTTGCAGTTGGAGATTTTTGTCGATCCTACTTGCTTGGATTTTGGTCTTGGTTGTTTTCTCCAGATAAGTTGTTGGGTCAGTAGTAATTTGTTTATATGCTGGATCTTGTAGCAATGTTTGAATTCTGTTAGAATAACTGCTGTGTCTAAAATTACAGTCGCATTTTCTTTATCAGCAGGTAGAATGACAATCTCCTTGTTGGGGCGAAGTTGTTTCAAGGCCTCATTTTCTTCTATAGATAGGTTCCTTTTGGTTGGTTTAGACTTTCTTAGAACATCTGACACATCTTGTCTAATTATTTCAGCGGTGTTCGCATCTAATTTTGAAACTGCTGTTTCCACGCCACATATTATGCTCTCTGTTGGTATGTGAGAGGGAGTAATAGCGTAATTGAATCCCTTAGCCAACACGCCAATCGAGGTAGAGTTCAATTGGACCGAAGATAAGTTATAAACGGTTTTATTCGTTTCCAGTTGCCGTGAGGTTAGAGTGTGACCGTTATTTTTTAAGAAAGATTCGTCATTGGGCTTCTGTTGGAGTTTCAGTTTGTTAAATTTTGTATGTTGTTGCATTGTTGTCAACTCTGCATTCGTTTCGGCCCTAAATTCGCTAATTTCATCGAATTTATCCCATATTTTCGGGTGGAGTGTATTGCTTACCTGTAGGTGGATATCTAAGAGTTTAGTATTAAGAACATCCAAATCTCTTCTGACATCACGTATGGATTCCCTAGTAGGGCACAACTAGCTTTACATAAAATATTCTGTGTTTTTTCTGTTGTGCCGAAACGTCGTCATTTTACCATCGATCCCGGCAGGGATTAGTTATCAACTACGCGGATGAATTCCCGGAAACCACCTAATACACACACACACACACACACACACACACATATATATATATATATATATATATAATATATATATATACTTACTCTAGTTGCTCGAATACTGTATTCGAGTAACTAGAAGCGAAAGCAGAAGGCTACGAGAATTATGCGAACCGACCTGAAGAGGGCAGATGTGACTCTGCCGAAACGTCGTTATTTTACCATCGATCCCGGTAGGGATCAGTTATCAACTACGCGGATGAATTCCCGGAAACCATCTAATACATTTAGTGCCCGCGAAAACTTAAAAACAATATATATATATATATATATATATATATATATATATATGTAATTGAGTTCTGGAAAACGGCTATAACGATTTCCATGACATTTTCCCATTTGGAAGTTTCGATGGATACAAATCGATTGGTGAGGGTCTCATCTTTGGGAAAAATCATTTTATTGAGAAATAAAATTATTAAAAAATTATTGACATTTTATAACAATCAAGGCGGCGACTTTGTAATTTCAAGGCATTCAAAACAGGGTAATTTGGTAACCTGCATAAGAGTGACTCCTGTTGTAAAAATTCTTTTAATACAGGGTGATTTGGTGACCTATTTGAGAGTGAAACTTTTTTTAAACATTCTTTCAATAAGAATTGTGTTTGTATGTTCCGAACATGTCACTATTTTATGCCGCGGTCATATTTTCCTAGCATTATATTTTTATACCTAGACATTCCAAGTTTTTTAGATTAGTCAGATCTCACGATTTCGCATGTTAATTTGGGGCATATAATATGAATTGGTGGTGCAAAATTATAATTATACAGGGTCGTTCAAAATATGTTAGATGGTCCATAAGAGTTGCTATACAGGATGGTTAAAATATAGCGTCAAATGGAATTGTAGGATGGTTAGAAAAAGCGAGAAAAAATAATTTTACAGGGTACCCCCTAAGCAGTTGTAAATTAATGATAGCTGACATATAGGGCGGAGTAAAAGTATTGTTATGCAGGTTCGCTAAAAAAATAAAAATAAAACGTTATACTACCAATAGGTAAGCTTATTAGCATTTGCATTTGCAGTGTGGTTGTAATATAGGATGTACTGAAATTGTAATATTGTATTTGTATGTTCCGAACATGTAACTATTTTATGCCTCGGTCATATTTTCCTGGCGTTATATTTTTATAGCTAAACATTTCAAGTTTTCAAGGTGAGAAAATTGGCACGGTAGGCAATTTTTGGATGAGTAATATTGCATGATTTCGCATGTTAATTTGATGCATATAATATTATAATTATACAGGGTCGTTCAAAATTTGTTAGATGATCCATAAGACTTGCTCTGCAGGATTGGTAAAATATAGCGTCAAATGAAATTATAGTATGGCCAGAAAAAAGCTAGAAAAAAATATTTTATAGAGTACCCCATAAGCAGTTGGAAATTAATGATAGCTGACATACAAGGCGGAGTAAAAGTATTGTTGTTTAGGTCGCTAAAAAAATGTTAATAGAATGTTATACCTACAGGGTAGCTTATTAGCATTTGCATTTACAGGGTGGTTGCCAATATACGATGTACTGGAATTATAATTATACATGGTGGTTCAAAAAAATTACATTATGTGGCCACAAACAAATGCATATACAGGGTAGGTAGTTAAAACATATGGTGGTGTGAAATTATAGTTATACAGTGTGATTTAAAATATTGGTAGCCTATAAAAATTTGCAAATATAGGTTGAAGCGGAATTATAGTTCTACAAAGTGTTTACAAAAATGTTAGAATATATATGTATAATGCGTATATATAATGGTTGAAAAATAGGACAAAGTTGACTTATAGTTACAGAGGTTAGTTAAAAGATTTTGGAAACAAAAGTGTTTGTAGAATGTCCAAAAGCGGTCACATATTCAGGGTTTTTGGAATATGGAATCAAGTGGAATTATATAACGTGTTGAAAAAAATGTTTGATTGGGTTTTTCATAAGAAGTTGAACATATAGGGTGGTTTAAATATAGAGGGGAGTAGAATTGTAGTAACACCATGTAAAAAAACATTACGTTAGGGGGTTTAAATTAGTTTACATAGCAAAAATACGATTATTTAGATAAATGTACGTTTATAATAAAACCTTCAATTTACGGGTGAAGCTCGGTCACCCAGGTACTGGTTAATAGGAGCTGTAGATTTATAATTATACAGGGTGGTTCAAAATGTGATATAAACCTAATATTTTATGGCGTGACCCATAAGCAATTGCATCTACAGGGTGGTTAAAATTTAGAGTAGGGTTGTTTATAGGCATACAGCGTGATTAGAAAAAACAATTTTATTGTGTAGCCCATAAGCAATTGCATATACAGGGTGGTTGAAATATATGATAGAGTGAAATTATTATTGTGTTTCAAATTAGACAATTAAAATTAAACTAATTCGTTTTGTCTTTTGAAAAATTAATTTACACACCAAATGTCTGTTTATTTGGACATAAAAACCCACATTTTTTATGAATCTTCAAATATTGTTAACAAGTGTAAGAACAAAGGTAAAGAAGGCGTTCTTCTAGGAATTCGAGGATAAGTATTTTGGCATGAAAAAATTTCATTTGTTTGGTCTACGCCAATAATATGTACAAATGTAAATTGTTTGCATTTCGTAATAGTTATTGTGTCAGAATAAAGGTTAATTAAGCATTAAAAAAAAGATTGAAACGTTGGATGCTTGTTTGTCTAAGTAAAAATGAATACCTACAGATATAAAATGCCAATGTTCAAAATTTTCCATTTTTTGGTATAAATTTAATCAAAATTGTGCCAACATAGAACAATCCTATTCGATTCGAAAAATATGATATTTATGTAATTCTGAAACTCGTCAATTTTGTGTGATTATGTTATCAACATATTCCAGGAGACATTGCTTATAAAAATGAAAGTAACTGATGTTTTTTTTAAATTTATAACATATATCTTCAAATAGCTGTCTTATGGCAAGCACACCTATGATGCGAGAGAGTGATTTTCCATGTTTATAATTTGATGGTATAGCTACTAGCGATGCTATCCTTGCCAGCAGGGTATGTATGAAGGCGAAGCTAACAAGATCCACAACCTCAGTGGCTGACCACAGTTTGGGAGGCTGCTAACAGCGCGGGTTCTCACATTGAGCGGCTGAATTTAATATGACATACAAACAGAAGCTGACCTAATAATTTTAAATGTACGGATTTATAACTTTAATCTAATATAATAAAGGAGCACTGTCAATGGCGGATCCAAAGGGGTGGGCTAAGGGGCGAAAGCGCTTTTATAGTTGTTTATTGTGCGAAAACTTTCAGTGAAGTAATGCGACCCTCCAACTCCCCCCCCAATGTTTGGATATCGGAGAAAGTATAAGTATAATTTTCTTAATTTTTTTGTTACACTATATAATATTCTTAACTGGTAGCACTGAGTTCAGTTCATTTCTACCCTCTCACACAACATCGGCTACATTAGTTTTTGCAAAATAATAATGCATGCTTATACATTTTAGTGGAAGGTCTACATACCAAATTTTATGTCTGTATCAATCTCAAATCCGATATCTTAAATTTTTGTAAGCTTAGTTCACGCTAGCCCAACCCAATAAATATAGTTTTTTACAAAATTTCGAAACATATCTATGTGTATTTTCCGAAAATACACTCCACCCTAATTCTTATTGCTTTATAGATTTCTTAAATTACAAGTAACAAAAATATTTGCCCCCTCCCCACGTCACCAATGGATAATTCAATTTCCGCAAGCAATTGTTATTTTAAAATGGCAGTCTTGCTCTCTCTACTTGTAACAATATTTAATCATTTAAAGAAACCTATTAACCCTGCGTAGGGCGCGGTCTGGGATTCTCAAGATCGGGGTGCGGTGAGCCTGACAGGCACATCACGGGAAAAAATCCTTAAAATCCCTAAAATGTCAAATTAAATTAAACCCAAATTCACCGATGATCTTCAGGGTGTAAACAATAAAGAAAACTTTTTTTTTAGTTTTGAGTATATATTTATGCACCTACAAAAACAAATCAAGAAAATGTAAATTCGTAAATCATCTTTCCCAAGTAGGGTATTTTATCCTCAATCTGGTCAGACATGAAGTTGAGATGTTTGGGGATTAAAATCAGTCCCCCAAAGCCGTTTGAGGTTCGCAAGTGCAGGCGGAAAAGCATGCTGTGCACAGTGGTTTCGCATGAGAAAGGCATATTCCTCGGTTGCATTTCCCCAGGAATAGTTTGTGAGTCGGCGTTTTCCCGTTTCCACCGTGCAGTCACAGCATCGTGACCTTTTTTGGGGGGTGGGGGTGATTTTGCACTATATCTGTCCAACTGACTGTATGCAGTTCATTTCACTCTTCGGGGCATTGGTTCCAAATTATTCCCGAGGTGAATAACCAAGGAATTTGGTCTAAAAATCAATCGCTGGGAATAAGTATAGTCCATTTTCTTGAATTTTTTGTTCTTACTTCCACTATATCGAAGAAACGAGGATCACACATTTATTCTTGCGTGGGACATAGGATGCCAACACTTTTCTTCACTGAAGCCGAAAAGACTGGAGTATTGTGCTCTCCCTCTTGTGTTGACAAACTCTGCAGGCAAGACTCGCTTATTTTTTCTTACTGTACCCACATAAGAGATCTTTTTCTGTTTCAATAAATTGATGAGGGCGAAATCGGTGAAAAAGTTGTCTGCTACGATGTTACGTCCACTTCCAAACACAGGTTCGGCCAGACGCATCACCACATCACTGGGTTTGTTACTCAACTGGAATGGACCTTCTGGCTGCCGTCCCACGTATACCTCTAAATTGAGGGTGTAAAACATCCTGGAATCCACAAGAGCGTAAATCTTAATGCCATACTTATTTGGCTTTGAAGGGATGTATTGGCGGAAGGGGCACCGTCCTCGGAAACCAGGTAACATCTCCAACTGTGACGTTTTCTCCAGGAATAAATTACATAGTTTCAAACACATTAGGCGAAAATTTCGAAACATGAATCGTTTCTATGTGCCATCACCATTCTTACCCCATAATTCATCCAGAAACAGACGGTTGGCTTTATAGGCCCCTGCCAAATACAACAAGCCAATGAAACTTTTAATTCAGTCAAATCACCGTCTCTCTCCCTGGCAAAATTATCCTTCACGGAATCGATGTGATCGTTTGCATTTGACTATTATTTCCAGCATTTTCTGGAAACAGATTTCTATTCTGAAGCAGTTTTGGCACTCTTTGCAGCTCCTTTCACTCCAGGAAGGTGAGTGATCACGTTATTCGAACGCCGTCTCCTAAGTGGTGGATCCTTGTACCACTTGGTGGATTGGTCACGCCCCATAAAAAAATCTGACATACCTTCATCTTCCTCTTCACTTGGGGGCTCATCAGCTTCCTGTTCACTTTCCGTGCCCAACTCTTGCTCTTCAATTTCATCCTCGGAAGAAATGTCGCTCTCCTCGCCAAGGTCTTCAGTAAATGCTGGATCCTCATTATCTTCTCTCAGCAACAAACTCCTTATTTCGTCCATGTGAGTTGGGTTGGATAAGTTATACATTTCATTACTCATTTTGCACAAGTCTATCAATAAAAATCACTGAAATGATTATTTCCTAGGAAAAGCCTAACAGGCACATGTCCCCATTCTCACTAGGTAATATTACACGAACAAAAATTTCAATGTTATAGGTTGTAAAAAACACAAACAAAACAGTTTTTTATATTAAAAGTGAAAAAATACTGACCTTGAATTTGCAACGTAATTGAGCGCGGTGTGCCTGTGAGATCAAAATAGTTGTGACGCTCCTCCTAGACGGTCTGAGGTGGACTGACTGTGCAGTTTGGCACTACCCCGCTAAGACAGGAAACTACTAGAAGAGGGAGGTTTCGCTTGACCCTTTGAAGGGAGGGATTCGGGAAAAACCGAAGCCTGTGCCTGTCAGATCGGCCGCGCCCTACGCAGGGTTAAGTACAGAAAAGCCCATTGCCCACATACAGCAATAAAATAATTTATCAAAATAAAGCTTTCCATTAGTGAAATATTTCACTCCTCCGACAACACGTTATTTTATTTTTTGCCTGATATCTTCGAAACTAATTCAAATTTGAAAATTTTGACAGATATAAACCTACTTAGTTTTCTTAGTTTTGCAAACGGATTATGTATTTTTATATATAAGATAAACACGAATTTATGAAATTAAAAAAATATTTAAAATAATTCCAGAAAACTTATAGGTAACTATAAATCTTTAGAGACTGCGAAAATGATTTCTTAGAAAGTCTTTTAAACAAATAATCCTCAATTATATTGTAATTATTGAATCACAACGTGCCTATAGAGCACAGTGCACTGTGAGAATTTCATTTTCTATCACCTTCTTACATATACATTACATTTTCAAGTGATTTTCGATGGAACGACCGAGATAATAAATATACTTTCAAATATTTCAAAGGTGAAACTTTTGGTGAAATAGTTTTATAAAATTTAACCTAACTCCCGTACTATGTGCATAATTTAGATACGTTTTCTGGTGACAACGGTACATCAAAGGGTTTACTGTTTACTAAACGCTTTCCTAGCAGACTACGCGTAAAAAATTCAGGTTATCGTGTTTAAAGGGTAAATGATTTTTTCCACCTTATTTTAAGAGGCTGTGAGTTTTGGATTAAATAGTCTTAACTAATATTAATTATTTATTAATAAACTGAACAGTATATCTTTAACAGAAATCGCTTGAATATCTGTAAGAAAGATATGTAAGTAACAAGTACACGCTATGTTCTTTTTTGTTATTCCTAGATTCATGAATTGATTATTTGGTAGTTGTGGCTATTATAAAACTAATTGGAATTATTTACTGGTAAATATCGGTATTGACAATGTGGGAGGAAGAGAACATTCTATTATTATTTTTTTAATTTTCGAATTTAGACGTACAACTGATATAATAAAATTATATTTGTCAGATTTCCTTAACTTTGTGCATGCAAAGGGATATAAAGCGCAATAGATTGTATAAAGTCTTACAGATTATTAACGAGTAATATTAGGGCCTAAGTCATGTGGTATTATGATCATAAGATGAATATGACAATTGACTAAAGGTCCTTACAGGACGTCCTTCGTAACTAGGGTTGCCACCATTATTAACAATAATTTTTCCGTTAAATATTTTTCATACACATTTTTTGTTCTCCAAGCAACATCTAACAAATATTTGTTATTAAATGCCCTGTTTCTTTCATTCCGTCACTTAGCCTTCTCCAGAGAAACAACTATAACTGTAGATGCTGTTAACACTTTGATTAAGAACTGTACAGTCTTGAGAATGAGCTTGTGTCTTTAAATGAAGACATTTCTTCATATAGAACATTTATATTAATATTATGTGTTTGTAGTTTCATAGTATTATACAGGGTGAGTTTTTTTTGATGATCAATATGGGGATCTCGGAAACTAGCGGAGATAGAGCAATGGTTAAATTGGGACAGATTTGCAGTTTTACTGCCCAAGTTGATGTCCCTTTCAGATTTTTGTAAAAAGTCATGACTTACTAGATATTTGATATTTTGAAAAAACGAAATTCTGTCGATTTAGTCAAATCCCTCTAGCTCCTTTGTTTTTGACTTTATAAAAAAAGTGTAAATATCAAAATTGAAGGGAATTGTATCCCGAATATGATTGTCATGTCATTGTTTGCGTGACAGCTCTCGTTTTCAAGATATGACACAAACTTATCTTTTTTTGAATGGAAACCATAGTTGGCTATGATCTCAAAAAATCGGACATTTTTAGAACTTTTCAACGATATAATACTCGATATAGTTATACATAAAAATAATAATGCTTTTCCCTCTTATTTTCACTTTTAACGAAGGTAGCCATGAAAAAGATTCTTCCACCAGTACAAACTTTCTGTTTCTCAAACTTTGCATGCTGGTGACGAATATCGACATATTTTGTTTTGTACATGGTTTAGAGACATGTGCCTTGACAATCCACAGTTGCCATTAATGGTGTTATGGTTAGAAGAAACTAGATTTACTAACTGCGGTATGTTTAATAGACACAATGAGCATATTTGGTTTTAATGTTTGGTGTGGTATCATGGGGTCTACTATTCTGGGGCCTTTTATCTATATACTGGGGAGTGCTACTTGCATTTCTTGCAATACACTTTTGAAGACATGATGCATAATTTGAATTTGAGAACGCGTTTAGAAATTGAGTGGTTCCAACATGATGGAGCACCTGCTCGTAACTCGTTATTAGTAAGACAACACTTATATAATATCTATCCAAACTCTTGGATAGGAAGAAATGACGCACGCGAATGGCCACCCCGGTCTCCCGGTTTGGCAGTTATAGACTTCTATTTATGGGGTGCACTAAAAAACAAAGTATACAAAAGAAAGTATAAGACAGTTGGTGACCTAAGGGAGGCGGTATTACAAGCAATTGAAGAAATTGCGGTCAGTGAGGAAAGCGGTAATGTCAATCTTAAAAAGATGAAATTTTTTTCTAAATAACAATGGTGAACTTTTCGAACAAAATTGTAACCATTATTATACACTTTAATTTCTTAAGTTTTTAGTAAGTACCTACTTATTTAGTTTTTTCGCTATGTCTGATATACCTAATAAAAAATCGTTCAATGTTTTTTGGAATAGTTATTAATAAATCAATCTATTTCATGGCTAACTACGTTAAAAGTGAAAATAAGAGAGAAAAGCATTCATAACTCCGTTATTTTTATGAATAACTATATCGAGTATTATATCGTTGAAAAGGTCTAAAAGTGTTCGATTTTTTGAGGTCATAGCCAACTATGGTTACATTAAAAAGATACGTTTGTGTCATATCTCGAGAACGAGAGCTGTCACGCAAACGAGAACATGACAATCATATTCGGGATACAATTCCCTTCAATTTTGATATTTACACTTTTTTTATAAAATCAAAAACAAAGGAGCTAGAGGGATTTGACTAAATCGACAGAATTTCGTTTTTTCAAAATATCTAGTAAGCCATGTCCGCTTAGTTGCACCTGGTACACTTGACTCAGGGATTGATTGTCGTATCCTTTGTCCAGGATGGCGATGATCTTGTCAAAATTGCCTTGTTCATCGACTGGAATGCTTTGTAGGAGTTCTAAGTCCAGTCCTCTTAAGGAAATTACAAGAGAGGTAGATTTTTCTTGGTTATACCATCCATTAGCTGCAGCCACGGCTTCAAATTGCAGTTTATATATGAGCCAAGATGAATTGCCACCAAATGTGGTTGGTTTACTCACGGAACCGTTCTGGTATTTTATTTTGTACTTCACTTTGTACTGTTTGTTTAATGGAACTTATTTGGTCTTGAACTGTGTCTTAAATTGAACTGATTTCAAATTTTACCTGGCTTTGGATGGAATCGGGGTCATCTACTTTTGTTTCAAGAGTATCCACGGTATTTTTGATGGTCTCAATCTCATCATTTAGCTCTTTTATGTCTGATTCAACTATTTGCGTTCTTTCAGAAACTGTTTCATTAACTTGCGATACTATTTGCATTAATTACTCAAATTGCAGTTGTCTTTTTTCTTCAGAAAATAATTCTTCCATTAAATTTTGTTGTTTTTCTTCCATGGCAGTAACAAGATTTTGTTATTCGCTTTTCATCGTAGAAACAAGATTTTGTTGTTTTTATTCCATGGTAATAACAAAATTTTCTATTTCTATTTTATGTTTTTCATCAACAGATTTCACCATCCTTTGTTGAATGTCTTCCTGATATTTCTCTTTATTGTCTCGTTTTTTCCAGGATCTGGATAATTTTTTCATCTAGTCCATCCGTAATCTGCTTGAATAATTTTTTGGTAGTATCGTCCATTTTTTCTTTTTCCATACTTCGGGTTTCCATAAATCAAATTTCTATTTTAACATCACTTAATCCTGTACTTCTGATCACCAAATTTCTTATATACTCCGTGGGTTCAATTAAAATTTAACAACTAATTTTCACTACCACTTTCTAGAACTTTTATCAACATCAAATATACAGAAACTGCTGATTCGAATATCACAATAATAATACAACATAAGCTCTTCGCCCCACTAACTAACTGCTGCGATGGTGGGCCCCTCCTTTTAAAATCAGCATCGCATTCTCTCGTACAATTCGGTGTCGAGTTTACAATTGTCGAGTTATTTCGAGATAAGTTTTTTTCCATCCGAACCTTCTAGCTCTTTTTTTTTTCTATCCCAGCGATTGATTGATGATGAAACCAGGGACGGACTGGATAGATTTTTATAAGAATAGTTGGAACTATGTGCACAAACATTTCTTTAATCATTTTTCCAGTTAGATAGGTACCCAAAGAATGGGTAATAATAAAAATTATTTAAAGTAAATTATTCATATAATGAAAATTCCCAAAATATAAAGATCTTTTTTTTGCTTGTTATGAAAAGTGATAAAGGGGCACAATGGCATAAGCGGTTAGGTGTTAAATTTTATATCGCTTTTAAACTCTACTGGGTTTTTTGTATAGAAGATTGAAAGTAATGTAGTACTGTTGTGCTACTAAAACTAGCGGCCGCCCAATGGTCGAAATTCGACCAAAATCATTGTTAAAAATTTAAATAAATTTGCTTACTTTACATACATTTTTTATGTGCTTATACAAAGTTATGCCGCAGACGCCCTTTCAAGAGACATTCATGAACCATTGGTGATAAAATCAATCATAGAGATAAAGAATAATATTATCAAATACTGGACATAAGAATTCACATGCCAACATCTACAAATGAATAACAAAACTACAAATAAAAATCATGAAAGTTAACAACCACTAAATTTGTTGTCTTTAACCTCTCCTGCCCCAAATACTTCTTAAATTTAAAAAGAATAAAAATGAGAAAAACTTTCTGAACAACACACATCCCACGAACTGAAAAACCTACAAAACTCTTACAAAAAAGTAATAGTTTCACTAATCCCGAACACCTTAATTACTAGTGAATTAGCTCTTTTTTTGAATATTACAAATATACTTCAGCCAGATCCGCACACGAACAAGAAATTCTTGTAGATCTAAAGAAGTAGTTACCCCCATAGACTATATTGTTAAATTTTTATGACAATCATGAGGAAGCCAAAATGTAATAATGACACAAAAAGAACTAACATAATAAAATATTGAGGGTAAAATCTAACACAAAGGAATTCCTTAAGAAAAGTTTACACTAGTGGTTGCCAAATTTCTCATACATGTAAAAATGATTGTAGATACTGTTAAAAGCAAGTCATTAGAAATAATTCATATTGATATATTTTTCTGATAAAGTAAAATAATAATGGGTCCATTGCCAGTACCCTTAAAAGAACACAATGCAGGTCTTTGCAGTTATATTTAATTTTATGAACTCAAATCTCAAACAATCATTCCTGACAATGGCTCGGAATTTAAAAAACATTTAGTCGCTGATATTTGTATCTTTCACAAAATTTGCATTTTACTCCCCCAGGAAATTAAAATGCCCATTATCCACAAAAATATTTCATCTGTCTAATTTTTTATAAAACAAAATCCCAAAAGGTAAATGAAATTTGCCATTAATGAGTTATAATAAATTGATCCACAACTAACCCTCTGTAGCATATTATTAGGACATACCACTTTTTGGGCTCTAAGTATTTAAGTAGACATATTTGAATCCGAAATTGTACAAATTGAACAGGACATTTGTGTAAAAACTTGTCAAGGTTTATCAAAAGTTAGAGTCAAATTGATCAAAATACAGGTAGTTAAATGTAAAAATATAATTAGTATAACGAACTAAGTAAGTGCACATTAAACCCGAATTCAAAAGAAACGACTTATTCGAAGAATTTCCAAAATGCACCATGAAGTACAACCATCTACTAGCAATACGTAACTATAATAATCCGAAATAACTATAAAATTATAAAAAATACGTTTTAACTAAGAATTATGTTCTATAAGAATCCTTTGAACTATTCATAGAGACATGCATCCTTTAATCCAGCTAAATTTATAGTTACAAAATGAAGTATTTTATTATTAAAATAAAACTACTAAGTAATCTTTGTCGTATCGTTTAGTTTCAAATAACTAGTTACCCTATCATTAATCTTTATAGAGAACAATTTGGAAATTTTTTAATTAATTGCGATTTTTAGATGTCTCAGTGATATACCAATCATAACTTTTCACAAAATTTTAGATTCCGTCTATTGATATTAAATATTGAGGATTACACTATTCCGAATGTGTCTCAAAAATGCGGAACAGATTCTGGATTACTAAGAAAATTGCAAAACAAGAAATTACATAGTTATTGTATTATATTTTGAGAGCATTTAAAAACATTGTCGTTAGCAAATGTATGGCTTTAAATTTTAGGCGGTAGTACTCGTAGTTATCTTGTTTCAAGGTTGAACCTTTTCTTTTAATATGTGTTGGTACGGGAGCTGGTAAAGAAATGATTTGTTCTTTGAAGCCGCTTACAACTTTGTTGGGATAAATATATGTAACAAAATTGTAAAGTGAATCTGTTGCAAATTTAATAAATTATTATTAATATATGAGGTGTACTGTTATGTGAGAAATAATTTTGACCAAATGACCTTTTGTTTGCTTGGCAAGCAATACTTGAAACTTCAACTAAAGTTTAGCTCATTTTGGGTTCAACTTCATTAATTTCACGTCATTTCATATGTTTCTGATCGCGAATTTTTGTGCATTGTTATAGTAGGGCGGCTCAGATGGTACGATCTGGGCGGCAAATTGATATAAGTATCTCGTATTCTGTTCCCAAATGTTGTTTACTAAATGTCAGTTGTCTCTCGGACTGTGTAGCAGACTGACCTGTCCTGTTTTAATCTAAATACCTATCTTCCAATGTAGACCATAAAAAGTCGTGTAAAGTGATACAATATTAACGAAATAACAAGAATATAAATTTGAATGAGACTAACGTTAAAAAATAATTTTATTATATTAATAATATATTTAAAAAATAATATATTTATTTTTGTACTATAAGGGCGATTAGATATTAAGAAACATGGTTCTGTTGGGTTTAAAAATATCATAAATGAAAATCAGTAAGGTTATAACAAACTAATAGTTTAGAAGGAAGTTTATTAGATAACAGTTCGTGTAAAATAAAAAATGTAATAATAGGTATTCTAAAAAGTGAAAAAAATATTTTCAGCATTACTATTATTAGGGTTTCGTATATATACAATATACGGATACCCTTATAATATCACTCCGGATTTCTCCCTATTTCACACAACTGTAATTTTATCCTAAACTACTGGACAGAAAAGGTTGAAATTTGAGTTTTGTAACCCCATCAGGAGTATATATCGTAAATGAAGAAATTTTGATTTTAATAGAACTTCTGAGGGGGGGGGGAACTAGAAAAATCGACCATTCCCCCCACCTCATCTCCGAAACTATAAGAAGCAAAATTTTGAAAAATTTAGAGAATTTTACCGGAAAAATAAGAAGAAACCTGTACTATTAATTTTTGGTGGGCAAATTACAGAAATAAATGGAAAATATTAAATTAAAATTGTTTCTAGCACATCATGTAATATATCAAATGAAAGGGCTTATTATGGCAAATATAAACATATTTTTTCATATTTTTAAAATAAATATTTAAAATATATTAAAAAAAAATATAAAAAAATCACCCATTTCCCCTACCCCAAGTTCAGTTCCTAGCTCTTGAAATTTTCTGATTACCTAAGTTCCCATTGCCCCCACCCAATAAATATTTTTTTTGCAAAATTTAATTTAACGACAATACAGCACTTCTCAGTCGTGAAAATATTTTGATTCCTAAGACAAATTTGTCAAAAAATCAGTTTTCTGGCCAACACCCAACCCTCCCCTCCAACAAATAGTTCAGTTTTTGCAAAATAAAAACTTGATAATTATACATTTTTGGTGAAGAAACTACATAGCAAGTTTTATTCTGTATTAAGATTTCTTAAAGTACAGTGCACTCGAGCCCCACCCAATAAATATTATATTGAAAAATTCCGAAACATGTATGTGTATTTAAAAAAAATAAATATACACTAAATCTCACTGTTGCATATGTTAGAATTCCTTAGATTACTAACTTGATAACTAATTATTGACTGTTACAGAATAGTCTTCATACAAATTTTCTAGTCTATATCGCATTCGGTTTACAACTTATAACTTTCTGAAAAAGCACATTTCTGTCTATTTACATAAATGAAATTATTAAATAAATAGCCGTTACCCGCAGTTTCACCCGCGTACGGTATCTTCAAGCCTTTGCAAAAAGAAATACCATATGAAACATATGGGTTATCCTATATAAAAAAAATTGTTTGAACCACCCTACTTAACTATAAATCCACCAATCACGAATATATTCCAATCAAAATGCAAGTACTTATGGGTCAGCCTATATATTAATTGTATTAGCCTTTTTTTAATAACTGTAACTCTACTTCACCCTATATAGCAACCATCCTGTATATACAGCTGTTTATTTGTCACCCAGTATAACTCATTAAACTATAACTCTTCACTACCCTATATTTCAGGTATGCAACTGCTTATGGTCTACGCAGGATAACAATTATGTCTGATATTTTTTGAACAACCTTTTAAAGTAGTACAATTTCTCTTTAAACAAGAATCTTGCTTCTTCCCACATTTCAGATAATACATATAGTAGAATGCAACTGTTCATGGTCTAAACTAAATAACAACTTAAAAACCCATTTTTGCACCCTAACACTAAACCTTTATTTAAACACTCACCCAAGCTGCAACTGATTATTGGCCACCCTATATAATAATTTTATTTAACTTTTTTGTGAACCGTCTTGTATAATTAACTCTACCTCCATCCATCCATAATAAAACTATCGTGTATCACCGCTGCTAAATCGTCAAACATTATAACTTATTTTTGAACCATCCTGTATAACTCTACAAAATATTTCAACCACCCTATATGTGCATCTGCTTAGGGACCAACATTTTTTAAACACTTAGCCATAATTCTGGTCTACTCACAACTGCTTATGGACTACGCTACATTAATATTTTTTAACCACCCTTGAAATTATTATTTTTCGACCACCCCTTATATGCAGCTTTTTCTAACATTGTTTTAATCACATTGTATGAACTATAATTTTACTTCGATCCATGTTTCAGATATTGCATATATGCAACAGCTCATGTGCTATCGTACAATTTTTTTTCCAAAGTGTTTAACTCTACTCCTCCCGCTATTTCAACCACCTTGTATATGCAACTACTTATCGACCACTCGGTTTAACAAATTTTGTACCACCCTGTATATCCATAAATCCATCAATGCCCAATATATTTCTCCAAAACTGCAACTGTTTACTGGACACCCTATATAACAGTTTTGTTCAACATGATATTGAATCACCTTGTATTACAACTACCCTGTATACGCTACTGCTTATTCGTCAACCAATATAACTTTTTAAAATAATTAACCATAACACTTCTCCACCCTATATTTCAGCTATCCTATCTTTGCAACTTTTTATAAACTGCACTACTTCACAATTTTTTCTCATAGTTTTTCAACGACAATATAAAATGATATAAAACACCGGCGGCCCCAAAGCAGGCGGCTTCAATAAAAGTGGCCTCTGTAGCAAGGACCTCGCCACCGAAGGCCTCGCCTTCAGTAGCCTCATCAAGTAAGGCACCACCACTTAAAACTCTTAAACCGGTGCTAGCTAGCAAGCTAAAGCCCGGTAAAGAAGGTTGCCAGTACATCGGGCAAACCACCCAGGCAACAACAAGTAGGGTGGTCAATTCAGAAGCGGAGAGAAACAATGGATTAAAATCCAAGTTTAAACCGCAGACCAAAAACCAACCTTCAAACCAGTTGACTGACTGGCAAGTGGTAAAGAGGAAAAAGGCCCCGAGGACCAATAAGCAAAAACCAGCGCCACATTGTACGCTGCTTATAAAGAAAGGCGAGAAGAGCTCCCATGCAGATATCTTGCGAGGTATCAAAAATGATCCCACCTTGCAGGATATAGGGAAAAAAGTCAATAAGATCCGACGAATAGCTAAGGGAGATCTGCTTTTGTTATTCGCGAAGGCAGACGCTCAGGAGATGGAGCACTATTGTAACGCCATCAAGAATAAGCTCCCAAGCGGGGCCACTGTACAATCTCGAATACCGCAAATCGAGAATGAAATTAAAGACCTAGATAAGATCAGTACCAAGGAAGACGTGGTAAAGCTGCTCAAAGATAAAATCGACGGCCTGGCAGAGATCACTGAGGAGGCAGTGAAATCACTTCGACGGGCATAGATCAACACAAACGGCAGTTGTTTGTCTTCCAGAGGTCCAGGCCAAGAAATCCATCGCACTTGGAAAGCTGAAACTTGCGTGGGGCACATTACGTGTTCGCGAGAGGAGCAGCCTTCGACGGTGCTTCAAATGCTGGCACTTTGGGCACAACGCCCAGGCGTGCAGAGGCAAGACTGACCGAAGCAGCTGTTGTCACAGATGCGGAGGCGCTGGTCACAATGCCCCGGCTTGTCAACAACCTGCCAAGTGCTTACTCTGCAAAGAGAAAGATAGTAGGTCAGTCTGCCGGCACGTTGCGGGTAGTTGGAAATGTCCGATCTACCAACAGGCGATGAGAGCAGCACAAGCCCGTAAATGAAAGTACTGCAACTCAACCTCAACCATTGCGAAGCAGCCCAAGACCTACTGGTACAGCGGGTGCGGGAATTGGATTGCGACGTAGCCATAATCTGCGAGCAGTACAAAAACTTCGACACCATGTCCTGGGTAAATGACACAACGGACAGAGCAGCGATATGGGCTTGCGGTAAACTTCCGTTCCAACAACTCCCAAATACCCCCGAACCATGGCTTGTGAGAGCCAAAGTGGGAGGGGTTCACTTCTATAGCTGCTATGCACCTCCTAGTGCACAGCTCGAGGAGTTCGAGTTATTCTTGGACACCTTGGCGGAGGATGTACGGAAGCGTGAATCGGTCGCCATCGCAGGTGATTTCAACGCCTGTGCAATTGATTGGGGATGCCGGGAAACGAGCGCGAGGGGACGAGCTCTCCTTGAGACCATGTCTTCGCTCAACCTGGTACTCCTCAACACAGGAGCCGTAAGCACATATCGCAAAGGCACTGCCAGCTCCATTATCGACGTGACATTCATTAGCAGCAACCTAATTAAAGGGGGCTGTGAGTGGCGGGTCGATGAAGAGTTTACTAATAGCGACCACCAAGCTATTATTTGGGAAATCAACACCACTCCCAAACGAAGAAGATTGTGTGCCAGTCGTGCGAGGTCACAGCCAGTCGGTTGGAACAAAAATGCTTTCGATGCTGATTCATTCGCCTTGGTTCTGGAGCAGGAACCATTGTTAATAGCAACAAGCGCAGAAGCCACTGCCAAAGAGGTAATGACAAGCGTTGTCAAGTCCTGCGATGCTTCCATGCCAAGGAGACGGCAGAACAACAGCCGCCCACCAGTTTACTGGTGGAACGACACGATCTCACAACACCGACGAGAGTGTCTCAAAGCACGAAGGCTGCATCAACGAGCACGGAGACGCGACAGGGTCACAACAGAAGAACTAAGGCTCGACTATGAGATCAAAAGACAACAACTACGAAGAGCCATTCTCTCAAGCAAGAGATCCTACTGGAAGGAGTTGTGTGACGAAGTTGATCGAGATCCATGGGGAAAACCGTATGAAATCGTGATGCATAAAATTAAGGCCCCCCCCATGACAACAACGAACTGCCCCGAATCATTGCACCGCATTGTCACTCACTTGTTTCCTGCGAAGCCTGAGCTACCCGCTTATCCTTCGTGGCAGGTGAGGGACGAAGATATACCATCAGTGACTATGAATGAGCTGATGGGCGCGTGCAACCGGCTCCAAAACGGTAAGGCTCCCGGTCCAGATGGCATACCTAACATCGCGCTAAAATGCGCCATAGCCAATAGGCCTGACATGTTTCTACGCATGTATGAGACCTGCCTAAAGCAGGGGGTTTTCCCGACTAAGTGGAAAAAACAGAGGCTTGTGCTCCTCCCTAAAGGGGGAAAGAAACCTCCCGACGAACCGTCATCATATCGTCCCCTCTATATGTTGGACTCTGCGGGAAAACTCCTTGAAAGGATAATAGCAGATAGGCTGGAGCCCTACGTTGAGCCGAAACTTTCCACCAACCAATTCGGGTTCAGAAAGGGGAGATCAACCATCGATGCCGTGACACTCGTTACCAACATCGCCAGAGAGGCTATCTCGGGAAAGAGATGGAGAAGAGGTGGAAAAAAGTACTGTCTAATAGCCACCCTGGATATCAAGAACGGCTTTAACTCGGCCCGCTGGTTCCTCAGTACTTGCGCAGAATGGTTTCAGCGTATTTCAAGGACCGCATCTTGTTGTACCAAACTGAAAATGGGCAAGTAGACTATAAGATCACAGGAGGTGTACCTCAGGGCTCTGTTCTTGGCCCCCTCTTATGGAACGTAATGTACAACGACCTGCTCCTGCTCGGTCTGCCTGAGGGCGTCAGGCTAGTGGCATTCGCCGATGATGTGGCATTGATCATACTGCGCAAGCACATAGAGGAGATACAAACAACCTTCTCATTCGCTATAGCCACAATTCAGCATTAGATGCTCTCAGCGGACTTGAGTTTAGCAGAGCAAAAGACCGAAAGGGAAACCATCACCCTCAAAATAGGCGACACCTACATACAGTCGCAGCCCTTCATCAGCTATTTGGGGGTGCTCCTGGACTCACGGCTCAACTTCAAAGAGCACATAATCGCGACCAGCAAGAAAGCAGCTGGGGTACAGGGGGCATTATCTAGAATAGTGCCGAATGTCGGAGGCCCTAGACAGACAAGAAGACAGCTACTGGCTACAGTGACTCCTTCTGTTTTGTTGTACGGGGCACCGGTATGGGAGAAATCGCTCGAGCTACCATCGTACCGCCGGAAAATGAAATCAGTCCAGCGGCTCTCAGCGATTCGAGTGGCATCATCCTACCGCACTGTATCTTACGAGGCGGTGAGTGTGATTGCCTCTACCCTGCCAATCGACATCCTGGCTGCAGAAAGGGGACGGCTTTATCGCAGAAAGTTAGAAAAAGACCAGCCGACAGGAAGTAGCAATGAAAGAGCCATGAGTCTAGGGCAATGGCAGGAGAGGTGGGACAGCTGTACTAAAGGCCGGTGGACATATCGATTGATACCTAACATCAGTCGTTGGGTCAACCGCCAGCATGGGGAGGTTGGGTTTTACATCACTCAACTCCTGACTGGACATGGGTGCTTTCGAGCATACCTGCACAGGTTCAGGAGGGCAAACTCCCCAAACTGCCCACACTGTACGGACGTGGTAGAGGACGCGGAACACGTGTTCTTCTCCTGCCCCCGGTTTCAGGATCAACGTGCTGAAGTGGAGAGGATTCTGGAGACTAATATCGTTCCAGAACAATTAGTAGAAGGGCCCCAAGCCTGGAACTTGGTATCAGATTACGCGGAGACTATCCTCAAAGAACTCCGCAATACGTTCGAGGAGTAGGCTTTAGAGGCTTTCAATGTAAGAGCAGTAAACATCTGCAATGAACCACCCTTACGAAGTAGTATTGACAAAGAGTGCCGCACAGTACCATGGTTGTAGGAGAAAGAGGTTAGGGTTTTAGCGGGTATACGGTATACTGGTTTCAATGCAACGATTTACTCTTGCTTTGAAGTCATTGCATCGGGAGTCCCGCACGACGGCCAGCACGTGCTAGTTAAGTACGTAATGTATTTTCCCCCTCTTCGGGTGAAAAAAAACACACACACACACACCCACATACGCACACGCACACACCCGTGGTGGTGTTGGTCCACTACCGGGCGCCTCCCCAGGTGGCGGATAGGGGAACGCTCTCCAGCAATGGGGAGTACTGAGGATTTCCTCAGGGCGGACCAAAATCAGGTAGGGAAAGGGACCCCGAAAATAAACCATTTATGGATATGGGTGATAAGGTGAACTTAATACCCCAAGTGGGTACCTCTGCAGAGGATAATCCCGCCACCGGTTCCGATCGAGTGAAAACCTCGGTGGCCGGTGCACGCTCCACGGATTCTGGGGGGAGCGAATTATCACTGGTTCCGTCACATAGTGACAAGAAGAAGAACACTAGTAATGGTACAACACCGACCATTACAACTAGAGCTGTCAGCAAGACACTATCCAGCCAAGCCCTCCAAAAGGCGAATAGTGGAGTTGACGTCCAACAAAGGGCAACAAATGAGAGTGGCGCTCCAAACAAATTAGGAGCAAAGATCGATGAGCTCTTGAAGTTCATTGGGCCTAGGCACAATGTACATCATGAGATCAAGAAACTGGCACACGCCATTAAGTCAGAATATGACAAATATCAGACGTCAACGACGCGGCCACCTCCTGTAGCGAAACCTGCTACAACACAGACATCGCCAGTAAAGGTGTCAAACACTCAGACACAAGGTGGACAGCAAAAGGAGGTCCCAAAAGCGGCTGCCTCAAAAGCAGCTAACTCAAAACCGGCTGCATCAACACCGGCGGCCCCAAAGCAGGCGGCTTCAATAAAAGTAGCCTCTGTAGCAAGGACCTCGCCACCGAAGGTCTCGCCTTCAGTAGCCTCATCAAGTAAGGCACCACCACTTAAAACTCTTAAACCGGTGCTAGCTAGCAAGCTAAAGCCCGGTAAGAAAGGTCGCCAGAACATCGGGCAAACCACCCAGGAAACAACAAGTAGGGTGGTCAATTCAGAAGCGGAGAGAAACAATGGATTAAAATCCAAGTTTAAACCGCAGACCAAAAACCAACCTGCAAACCAGTCGACTGACTGGCAAGTGGTAAAGAGGAAAAAGGCCCCGAGGACCAATAAGCAAAAACCAGCGCCACATTGTACGCTGCTTATAAAGAAAGGCGAGAAGAGCCCCCATGCAGATATCTTGCGAGGTATCAAGAATGATCCCACCTTGCAGGATATAGGCAAAAAAGTCAATAAGATCCGACGAACAGCTAAGGGAGATCTACTTTTGTTATTCGCCAAGGCAGACGCTTAGGAGATGGAGCGCTATTGTAACGCCATCAAGAATAAGCCCCAAGCGGGGCCACTGTACAATCTCGAATACCGCAAATCGAGATTGAAATTAAAGACTTGGAAGAGATCAGTACCAAGGAAGACGTAGTAAACCTGCTCAAAGATAATATCGACGGCCTGGCAGAGATCACTGAGGAGGCAGTGAAATCACTTCGACGGGCATATAGATCAACACAAACGGCAGTTGTTTGTCTCCCAGAGGTCCAGGCCAAGAAAGCCATCGCACTTGGAAAGCTGAAACTTGCGTGGGGCACAGTACGTGTTCGCGAGAGGATCAGCCTTCGACGGTGCTTCAAATGCTGGCACTTTGGGCACAACGCCCAGGCGTGCAGAGGCAAGACTGACCGAAGCAGTTGTTGTCACAGATGCGGAGGCGCTGGTCACAATGCCTCGGCTTGTCAACAACCTGCCAAGTGCTTACTCTACAAAGAGAAAGATAGTAGGTCAGACTGCCGGCACGTTGCGGGTAGTTGGAAATGTCCGATCTACCAACAGGCGATGAGAGCAGCACAAGCCCGTAAATGAAAGTACTGCAACTCAACCTCAACCATTGCGAAGCAGCCCAAGACCTACTGGTACAGCGGGTGCGGGAATTGGATTGCGACGTAGCCATAATCTGCGAGCAGTACAAAAACTTCGACACCCTGTCCTGGGTAAATGACACAACGGACAGAGCAGCGATATGGGCTTGCGGTAAACTTCCGTTCCAACAACTCCCAAATACCCCCGAACCATGGCTTGTGAGAGCCAAAGTGGGAGGGGTTCACTTCTATAGCTGCTATGCACCTCCTAGTGCACAGCTCGAGGAGTTCGAGTTATTCTTGGACACCTTGGCGGAGGATGTAGGGAAGCGTGAATCGGTCGCCATCGCAGGAGATTTCAACGCCTGGGCAATTGACTGGGGATGCCGGGAAACGAGCGCGAGAGGACGAGCTCTCCTTGAGACCATGTCTTCGCTCAACCTGGTACTCCTCAACACAGGAGACGTAAGTACATATCGCAAAGGCACAGCCAGCTCCATTATCGATGTGACATTCGTTAGCAGCAACCTAATTAAAGGGGGCTGTGAGTGGCGGGTCGATGAGGAGTTTACTAATAGCGACCACCAAGCTATTATATGGGAAATCAACACCACTCCTAAACGAATATTGTGTGTCAGTCGTGCGAGGTCACAGCCAGTCTGTTGGAACAAAAATGCTTTCGATGCTGATTCATTCGCCTTGGTTATGGAACAGGAACCATTGTCAATAGCAACAAGCGCAGAAGCCACTGCCAAAGAGGTAATGACAAGCGTTGTCAAGTCCTGCGATGCTTCCATGCCAAGGAGACGGCAGAACAACAGCCGCCCACCAGTTTACTGGTGGAACGACACGATCTCACAACACCGACGAGAGTGTCTCAAAGCACGAAGGCTGCATCAACGAGCACGGAGACGCGACAGGGTCACAACAGAAGAACTAAGGCTCGACTATGAGATCAAAAGACAACAACTACGAAGAGCCATTCTCTCAAGCAAGAGATCCTACTGGAAGGAGTTGTGTGACGAAGTTGATCGAGATCCATGGGGAAAACCGTATAAAATCGTGATGCATAAAATTAAGGCCCCCCCCCATGACAACAACGAACTGCCCCGAATCATTGCACCGCATTGTCACTCACTTGTTTCCTGCGAAGCCTGAGCTACCCGCTTATCCTTCGTGGCAGGTGAGGGACGAAGATATACCATCAGTGATTATGAATGAGCTGATGGGCGCGTGCAACCGGCTCCAAAACGGTAAGGCTCCCGGTCCAGATGGCATACCTAACATCGCGCTAAAATGCGCCATAGCCAATAGGCCTGACATGTTTCTACGCATGTATGAGACCTGCCTAAAGCAGGGGTTTTCCCGACTAAGTGGAAAAAGCAGAGGCTTGTGCTCCTCCCTAAAGGGGGAAAGAAACCTCCCGACGAACCGTCATCATATCGTCCCCTCTGTATGTTGGACTCTGCGGGAAAACTCCTTGAAAGGATAATAGCAGATAGGCTGGAGCCCTACGTTGAGCCGAAACTTTCCACCAACCAATTCGGGTTCAGAAAGGGGAGATCAACCATCGATGCCGTGAAACTCGTTACCAACATCGCCAGAGAGGCTATCTCGGGAAAGAGATGGAGAAGAGGTGGAAAAAAGTACTGTCTAATAGCCACCCTGGATATCAAGAACGCCTTTAACTCGGCCCGCTGGGACCGCATTTTGGAGCCTCTTGCCAGAATGGAAGTTCCGCAGTACTTGCGCAGAATGGTTTCAGCGTATTTCAAGGACCGCATCTTGTTGTACCAAACTGAAAATGGGCAAGTAGACTATAAGATCACAGGAGGTGTACCTCAGGGCTCTGTTCTTGGCCCCCTCTTATGGAACGTAATGTACAACGACCTGCTCCTGCTCGGCCTGCCTGAGGGCGTCAGGCTAGTGGCATTCGCCGATGATGTGGCATTGATCATAGTGCGCAAGCACATAGAGGAGATACAAACAACCTTCTCATTCGCTATAGCCACAATTCAGCATTGGATGCTCGCAGCGGACTTGAGTTTAGCAGAACAAAAGACCGAAACACTTCTTGTTAGCAGTCGAAAGGCAAGGGAAACCATCACCCTCAAAATAGGTGACTGCTACATACAGTCGCAGCCCTTCATCAGCTATTTGGGGGTGCTCCTGGACTCACGGCTCAACTTCAAAGAGCACATAATCGCGGCCAGCAAGAAAGCAGCTGGGGTACAGGGGGCATTATCTAAAATAATGCCGAATCTCGGAGGCCCTAGACAGATAAGAAGACAGCTACTGGCAACAGTGACTACTTCTGTTTTGTTGTACGGGGCACCGGTATGGGAGAAATCGCTCGAGCTACCATCGTACCGCCGGAAAATGAAATCAGTCCAGCGGCTCTCAGCGATTCGAGTGGCATCATCCTACCGCACTGTATCTTACGAGGCGGTGAGTGTGATTGCCTCTACCCTGCCAATCGACATCCTGGCTGCAGAAAGGGGACGGCTTTATCGCAGAAAGTTAGAGAAAGACCAACCGACAGGAAACAGCGATGAAAGAGCCATGAGTCTAGGGCAATGGCAGGAGAGGTGGGACAGCTCTACTAAAGGCCGGTGGACATATCGATTGATACCTAACATCAGTCGTTGGGTCAACCGCCAGCATGGGGAGGTTGGGTTCTACATCACTCAACTCCTGACTGGACATGGATGCTTTCGAGCATACCTGCACAGGTTCAGGAGGGCAAACTCCCCAAACTGCCCACACTGTACGGAGGTGATAGAGGACGCGGAACACGTATTCTTCTCCTGCCCCCGGTTTCAGGATCAACGTGCTGAAGTGGAGAGGATTCTGGAGACTAATATCGTCCCAGAACAATTAGTAGACGCCATGCTGAAGGGCCCCCAAGCCTGGAACTTGGTATCAGATTACGCGGAGACTATCCTCAAAGAACTCCGCGATACGTTCGAGGAGTAGGCTTTAGAAGCTTTCAATGGAAGGGCAGTAAACATCTGCAATAAACCACCCTTGCGAAGTAGTATTGAGTAAGAGTGCCGCAGGGGACCATGGTTGTAGGAGAAAGAGGTTAGGGTTTTAGCGGGTATACGGTATACTGGTTTCAATGCAACGATTTACTCTTGCTTTGAAGTCATTACATCGGGAGTCCCGCACGACGGCCAGCACGTGCTAGCTAAGTACGGAATGTATTTCCCCCCTCTTCGGATAAAAAAAAAACACACACACACACACACTGAGATTTTCAGAAGCGCTCGCGCTGTTATATAGTCGCGGCTCGGCGCCTATTGGTTGGCACCGTGAACGGCTGCATGTCATTGGCCCTGGGCGCTCAGTGGGCACGCCTCCCGCCTGCTGATTTGTTATTTCCGGTTGAGTAGTTATTGGACGGCTTCGGACCGGTACGGTGTTTAATAGAATTCGATAAGTTCTGAATTTTATTGCGTGCGTTTAGACTGTGAGGCCTCGTCGCTATTTCAATTGCCTCTCTTACGAGTCTTGATTTCGGGTGTTCTATATTTGTCAGTACTCTGGATTTCTCAAAGTCTATTCGGTGTGACATCGTGGTGGCGTGTTCCGCAATGGATGTTGTTTTTTCCTGCTTTCTTACAGCGTTCTGGTGTTCATCACGTCTAGCTTGAATTCTTCTATTAGTTTGCCCCACATAGGTTTTATGACAGTCTGCACATGGAATCTCGTACACTCCCTGTTGTTCTAAAAGGGATCCTCGTCTTCGGAGTCCTCAACAGCAACAAAAAAATAAGCACGGTTATGGCTTAGGTATGTTGATGATCATTTGGTCTCATGGCATAGATTCATTAGACTTCTCTCTATAATACCGCAATGGTATTCATTCAAACAATTTCACAATGGAAATCGAGTCCGATTCTTGTCTCCCATTTCTTGATGTCCTCATATCAAAAACCAACAATGATAGATTCTCACATACCGTCTATAGGAAACCAACCCATACCAATCGATACTTAAATGCCCAATCACACCACCATCCTGCCCAATTGAGTTCTGTAATGAAATCTTTCGCTCTTAGATCTATTCGCTTAACATTTATTGATAATAAACAAAACGAACTTAACAATCTTCAACAAATTCTATTCTTCGACAAAACGGTTATCATCCGGACCACATTGCGCGCTTAATTCGTCAATCTCAACAACCTCTGAATACACCAACCCCGGTAGAAACAGATCAACAACACCGGAAAGCTTTCCCTCCGTACATTCGAGGAGTGACTGACAAAATATCACGTATTTTACACCGACATCAAATAAAGACAGTTGTTTCGTCTTCATTGTTTATTTAATGAATATTTATTTAGTTTTTTGCGGGTTATATAAATTGGATACTCAAATGCATTAGACTGAATGTATTATTTATTTATTTGCTGGAATTAGGTTTGATATCCTTAAAATTCCTTTTATTTTCATTCCTTTCCTGTACTATATGTTGGAAAAAAAAACCACACACTTCGTGGTTGAATGGGTCAACGGGACTTTCGCATCGTCTCTCATGCCGAACAGTTCGAAAATATAATATTTAGGGTCCGTGACATATGTGCACATTTTATGGACGGAACTACATACTGGATCTACATATAGTATTTACATACACCCTTTTACCTTTTTGGTAAGTCTGCCTAATTTATCTTAATAATTGTAAATTGTACCGTTACATATTTATACACTGGAAACATTCTATGCACTATAAAGTTTTAACTTCTCTAAAATAGTATAACTTGGATCAACACCTTTTATAAATTACAGTCAACTTAATTACATATGCAAAAATGGCGCTAAATGCAACATTTTTTTTTGGTCCTTTCGAGCCAAGATTACGCTGTTTTTATTGTACAATCGATTATATTGATTTAGATTATACCATTTTTTTGATCCTTTCGACCCAAGATTACGCTGTTTATTTTACTATTTAAATAATTTGTCGAGCTATTGATAATTGATTTATAAAGCCACAAATTATCCTATAGAAGTTAAGGGTTTACAAAGGTGTTTCCAGTGTGCGCGAAAACATTCCGTTTTTTGCACTGTGTAACAATTTATATATTTACGAATATTATAATTGAGCTGATATAAGGGTTTTGTTTACTCATTTACTTTTTATAATCTACGCTTTGTTGTCGTCGAACGAAGACGAAACTTTTTCTTACCGACATTTTTGTTGATTGGTGTCTTTTTACCTTGTTTTTTGGAAGATATATTTACGAATTTGAAACTCGAATTCGTTTCGATTTGAATAAAATATCTTAACTATATGTTGCAATGGCCGATAATAAATTAAAACGTTTGTACGCTTTACGAAATTTAGAAATTAATAAACTTGATTCAATTGGAGAGATTGCAGACAAATTCGTACAAGGAGAACTTGATTCATCTAATTTTATCGTAGCTTGTCGTAATTTAAATAATATTCAAAAGGAATTCGATAAGCATCATCTAGAAATTATAAACACAATTGCCGTTAAAGATGATGCAGATTTAAATGCAGAAGAAATAATTAGAAGGAAGTTTATACTATGTTTCAATAAAATTGGATCTTTATACTACAATCGGGTAGAATTACTTAATGAAAATAAAAGCAATACATTTTCTTTATCTAATGTAAAAGCAAATTTGCCGAAAATTAACCTTAAATGTTTCTCTGGTGAAAATATAAGTGAGTTTCCTACTTTTATCGACATGTTTGATACGTTGATTCACAACGATGCAAATATCTCAACAATGAATAAATTTAGTTATCTTTTATCGGTTTTAACGGGTCCCGCTTTAGAATTGGTTAAACGGAATCGATTCATAGCGGACAACTACCAAACTGCATACAACAGTTTAAGAGAACATTATTCTAATAATCGAGAACTTGCAATGACTTATTGGAAAGAGATTTCTAATTGTGCTTCATTAACTAATGATAATCCACAATTTTTAAGAAAACTCTTAGATACATTTGATCAAAATTTAGCTGGTTTATCCACTATGGGATTCAATACGGAAGATTGGGATTTTATAATGATGAATATTTTACTTGAAAAATTAGATTATAATTCTCAAAAGGCATTTGAATTGCACCATGCTTCAAATGAAATACCTACATATCACAGTTTGTATAATTTTTTGTTGAAGCATTGTACGGCTCTTGAGTCATTTGTTAGAGCAAAAGGCTCCAAGAGTTCACATATTCAAACTAATTCACGAAAACATACTTCACCAAATTCTCGTTTAACGTCTTCTCTTTTTGCTAATACATCCCGTAAACCAAATTGTTTAGTTTGTAATGCAGACCATTTACTGTTTAACTGTTCTGAATTTTTAAATAAATCGTCTCAAGACAGATTTAAGTTTGTTAAACAACGAAAGTGCTGTATTAACTACCTTGCTCTTAGGCACACGGCTTTCAAATGTTCTTCAAACAAACGTTGTAAGAAATGCAACAAAAAACATCATACAATATTACATTTTGAAAATAGTACTCTACGCTCAGATGACGTTCCTATGCGGGAAAATGCGTCTTATTCTGAACTAAATGATCGATCGGAAAATACTATGCAATTACCTGCTAGTTTATCTAGCGTTGTAAATACTACTACAATTTTATTGTCTACTGTTTTACTTCAGGTCCGTGATAAATACGGTAACCTTTTAACTTGTAGAGCATTGATAGATTCAGGCTCACAAGTTAATTTTATAAGCAAATCTTGTTCAAATAAATTATTTTTAAACAAGCATCATATATCCACATCCATACAAGGATTAGATACGATGCGTACCTTTGCTAAATATACTATACAATGTGAAGTCTTACCAGTCGGTAAGGAACTGCCTTCTTTTCCGATCAATGCTATTGTACTAGATAAAATTTGTTCTAATATGCCTTCCACGAAGGTTAACACAAGACAATGGACACACTTAGATAATCTAGTGTATGCTGATCCCGGATATCATTGTCCGGGTGAAATAGATATTCTTTTAGGAGCAGAACTGTTTCCATATATCCTTCGTTCTGGTTATATATAGGGAGGATCTAACGAACCTTGCGCGCTCAACACGGTCTTTGGTTGGGTTGTCATGGGGAAAATTGGACAACATCTTTCACAAGAAGTTAAATCTTTTTCGTACAACAAAATGATTTTGACTTAGATAACACTTTGAAAATGTTCTGGAATGTTGAACAAGTTCCAGAAACTAATGTTCAATCTCCAGATGATATTTATTGCGAAAACTATTTTCGTGAAACTACTCGCAGAAATGCAGACAGACGGTCGCTTTATCGTCTCACTGCCATTTAAACAAAATTATACTAGCTTCGGGGAAACACGTTCTCTAGCCTTACAAAGGTTCCATAACTTGGAACGCAAATTTGCAAAACACGAGTTGCTTAAAATCTCTTATAATGAATTTATTCAAAATTACATTAACAAATGATATTTAATGCCTATTAATGAAACTTCTAATTTCAACAATAATTGTTTTTATTTACCACACCATTGTATGATCAAACATGAATCTACAACAACTCCTTTAAGAGTTTTGTTTGATGCTTCTCATCATGCACAAAACTTTCCGTCGCTAAATGACGCGTTGTATGTAGGTCCTAAACTACAGAATGATTTGATAAAAATTCTACTTAACTTTCGTGTACATAAATTTGTTTGTACTGCAGACATCAAGAAAATGTATAATCAATTTTTGGTTGATCCCAAACAAAGGAAATTTCAAAGAATTCTTGGCGTTCATCGCTCGAAGATCCTGTTCAAGATTATGAATTAACTACTGTAACTTTTGGTGTAAGCACTGCACCATTTCTTGCTATTCGTTCACTATACGAATTGGCTAAATGTGAAATTGATTTTCCTTTAGCTTCTGAAATTATTTTACACAATAGTTATATAGATGATATATACTTTGGAGCTAACACAATTAACGAGATATTGAATTTAAAATGTCAATTAACTACACTTCTAGATAAAGCTTGTTTTGAACTTGGAATATGGGCTAGTAACACACCAGATATTTTACAGGAAATATCTACTAATGATATTCAACAAACATCATCATCCTTTGATAAGGATACACAAAATACAATAAAAATTTTAGGTTTGCAATGGAATCCACAAACTGATTGTTTTTCTTTTACAATTAAACATTTTGATTCTGAGTGTACCAAGCGTAAAATATTATCGCAGGTTGCCCGATTATTTGATCCGTTAGGTATTTTAACACCTTCTATAATTATTGCAAAATTATTAATTCAACAAATGCGGATACTGGGTTTAAATTGGGATGACAAACCTCCGGATATTATCATAAATGTTTGGACAAAGTGCTTGTCTGAAATTAAGGTGATTACAAGTGTGCAATTATCGCGTTACATTAATTTCAATGACATGGTTTCCTGTGACTTACACGGATTTTGTGATGCCTCAGAACGAGCTTACTGTGCAATTGTTTATTTGAGAATTTCATATAGTAATCAATATAATGCAAAAACATATTTTCTATGTTCGAAAAGTAAAGTTGCACCTATTAAAAAACTATCCATTGCAAGACTTGAATTATCTGCTGCTGTATTGCTTTCTAAATTAATTGCTTATGTATTATATATCTACCAAGATAAAATTAATTCTGTATTTGCTTGGTCGGATTCCTCTATAGTACTTTCATGGATAAAATCTCCTGCCTATAGATGGAAAACTTTTGTAAGCAATAGAGTGAGTTACATTCAGGACAGAGTTGCTCCAAAGAATTGGTATTACATACCATCTTCATTAAATCCTGCGGATCAGGGGGATTATATCCAAATGATCTTTTAGTTAATTCTACTTGGTGGTATGGACCTAAATTTCTTGAACTACGGCAAGAATGTTGGAACCTGCCTACTTTACATTTTAAGGAAAATTCTGATATTCAGTTAGAAGAAAAAATCAATGTTTTTATTGCTTCGTTAGCTGAAAGTTTTATTGATTCCTTATTAAACAATCATTCTTCACTTATGAAAATCAAAAGAATTGTCGTTTTTGTTCTGCGGTTTGCATACAACATTAGAAACAAATCAAACAAATTGTTAGGTTTTATAAGTGCAGAGGAACTGAGTAATGCTTTCATTGTTATAGTTAAACGAGTTCAATTGCTGCATTTTCAAAACGAATTTAAACAAATAACACAAAATAATGTTACTACTAAGTGGTTGAGAAAACTCAATCCTTTTCTAGATGAAAAAGGTATAATTCACATTGGTGGAAGATTATCTCAATCAACTTCACTAGAGAAGAATAAAAAATTTCCTTTATTAATTCCGAATAATTGCAATTTTACAAAGTTGTTGATAAGAGAAATTCACATTAAATACTTACGTGTTGGTATACAAACCACTTGTAATATACTTGCTCAAAACTTTTGGTTGATTGGTGCCAAGAAATATGTTAGGAAAGTTCTTAACAATTGTTTTGCTTGTTGGAAAACTAATCCAAAACCTTATCAGCCGTATATGGGTTCTTTACCAAAGTTTCGTACCTCACAATTAAAACCATTTTCAACCGTTGGAATAGATTTTGGAAGTCCTATACCTATCACTATGAATAGACTGCGCGGTTCCAAATCTATTAAAGCGTATATTTGCGTTTTTGTTTGCTGTTCTACAAAAGCGATACATATCGAGCTTGTGTCTGACTTATCTACGGAAGCGTTTTTAGCAGCTCTTCGGCGTTTTATAGCTAGAAGAGGTCGGTGCTCTACAATTTACTCGGATTGCGGTACTAATTTTGTAGGATCTAGCAAATATCTGAGAAGTATTAGACACGCCGTGGGTGATAGAGAAAACATTGACTGGAAATTTCATCCACCGTCTGCTCCTCATTTTTCCGGTCTATGGGAAGCAGGCATAAAATCTGTTAAAACTCATTTGTTGCGAATAGTAGGTGAACAGATACTTACATACGAAGAATTATATACTGTTTTAACTCAAATTGAAGCTGTTCTTAACAGTAGACCGCTTTGTGCAGTTAGTACGGATCCCAACGATTTGAATGCTTTAACTCCTGGTCATTTCTTGACTTTGGAACCTTTGACTGCGTTGTCTGATCCAGACTATGCGGATTTAAAAATTAATACCCTTTTTCGTTGGCAACTTTTGCAACGTTTACATTACGACTTCTGGAAGCGATGGCATCAGGAGTATCTTCATACCCTTCATCAAAGGGCAAAGTGGTATAAGGATTCAATTCATCCACCTTCAGTGGGTTCTTTGGTACTTATAAAGAATGAGTTGAGTTCTCCTCTTAAATGGCCATTAGAACGTATAATTAAAACTCATGCAGGTGCAAGCTTTGTCCTTTACCAGAGGGATAAAAGGCTCCATACCCTTTTATGTGGGGGAGAATGTTTCGTCTTCATTGTTTATTTAATGAATATTTATTTAGTTTTTTGCGGGTTATATAAATTGGATACTCAAGTGCATTAGACTGAATGTATTATTTATTTATTTGCTGGAATTAGGTTTGATATCCTTAAAATTCCTTTTATTTTCATTCCTTTCCTGTACTATATGTTGGAAAAAAAACCACACACTTCGTAGTTGAATGGGTCAACGGGACTAGTATTTACATACACCCTTTTACCTTTTCTGGTAAGTCTGCCTAATTTATCTTAATAATTGTAAATTGTACCGTTACATATTTATACACTGGAAACATTCACTATATGCTATATGCTATGCACTATATGCACTATAAAGTTTTAACTTCTCTAAAATAGTATAACTTTTATAAATTACAGTCCACTTAATTACATATGCAAAAATGGCGCTAAATGCAACAACAATCTTCAACACTGCTCAAACTGTTACCAACTTAACCGGGAACCCTAAAGATAAATTACCTAACGATGATCGAGGAGTTTACGAAATTCCATGTCACGATTGCCCACAAAGCTACATCGGTCGTACCAACAGGCGAATTATGTTCGTAATGAGTCAAATCCACTTTTTAAAAAACAAACTTTATTACTGACAAAAATGACAAAATTACAAATACCTATCAATTACTAATGTTGATTCTTAGACTTCTAATGACGAACTCTTGCTTATCGCCTTAGGCGGGTTGTATTTATCCTCTTCGTTGGTGGGAGTGGTGGACAAGGGTTCATCTAAGGGATTGGTATCGTAACTCTTCCCTGCTTGGATTGAATCACGTAAATTGCTGAAAGTAAGCAAATACTAAAAATTATGGAAAATACACCAAGGGGGTAAGTTGATGATGGGATTTCATTCAGTTCTACATAGGGGATGAAGTTCATCTTATGCGAGTCTTGTATGTGTATCTTATGGGATGCCTGTAGGGGTTGAGTGGCAACTATGTCAAACTTCCAATGTGTGAGTTCTTCAGGTAAATATCGTGTGTTCTGGACGCTAAAGGTACAATCCCCCTGCAGGAGACTAGATGCATTTACTGAATGCGTCTGTGTACTGGTACGGCATTGTTCTTTTACCTGTATTGGCTTTGTTGTGCCAACAAGTATGCGACCATTTTGAAGTTGATAAGTCAGCGTGGCTACATGAATTTTGGCAAATTGGCAGCTGCTGAGTTTTGCAATTGACAGTTCTGATTGACTATGTTGTGGCAAATATATTTGATACTGGTAGCGGTGCAGTCATTGATCCAATATTGCAAATAATAATCAGCTGGTTTTAATAGGATTTTATTTTATTGTTGAAGGGAAAATAAATTTAAATTTACAGTATTTTCAAGAGAGAATGAAATTGTGTTAAGTAGTATGGTGGCAATTTCATTTAGGCGTTCCATTCTCAAGTTAATGTTAAGTAGACATGCAAATTCTTTCAAGTCAACGTGGAAATGTAGAATATCCATACTAAGTGACTTTGTTTCATTTACTAATAAGTAAATATCTTCATTAATACGTTTAGTGATATCTATGAGATGATTTTCTTTATGTGCCAAAAGATATTCGTTATGTTTAAGTGTATTAATTGCAGAACGAATATATTTTTCATCGAAAGCGTGCATTTTCCAGTGAAATATTTGATGAATGTGCCGAGGTCATTTATTAATCCTTTTTTTGTACGTCTATGACGTATTTGATCTAATTTTAAAAGTAATTTTTGGTGATTTGAATTAATAAAATATATTAGCGAGGAACCTTGTAGGGTTGAATTGAAAAGCGTTGATTTTAGAAGAGTCATTTGTTAATTAGTAGCTTGATAAATTTTAGTAATATTAATAATTATGGAATATGTTTGGTAATGGGCTACCAACTGTAATATTCCTAGGGGTTCAGCTAAATAGCCGTTATTTTTTATCTTGTGAACTGGAAGGACCTGGATCGTTCGGGTTGTCAGGTACAGGAACCTGCAAAGAAGAATGTTTTCTAATTCCTTTAAGTTTGCGAGAATGTATTTGTGAATTTCGCGAATGTCGGGTTTCTTTACCAATTAGGAGGGGTTTCTTGGAGGTGTCGAGAATTTTTGTAGGGACGTAAGGCGAGGCTAGTTTAGGTCGTTTTTCTTTACGAAAAAACTGTATAGTTTGTTCTGCTATTACAGGTGTATCCATAAGTTTTTCATTTCTTTTATCGAGAATGGTTTGTTCGTCTTGTTTGGTATTTTCGTAAACGTGATGCAGTAATTCTTCAATTAGCTTTTTATGTAAGTAATTATAATTTTCGTGGATGGGTAAGTCATAATTTAGTTCTTTAGGGTTTTCATAAGGACCATATAGAAGAGCAAGGGAGTAACCTTTGTTGCTGAATGTATTGATTGATTATAATTCAATATACAAAGAGTTTTGAAGAGTCAGAGCTTTGAATTTTTCAAGTAGCGTTCGATTAGTGAGTTTGAACACAGATTATATGGAGTAAAATGGAGTTCAATGTTATAAAGAGACATGAATTCTTTCAACAGATGTGTATTAAATTCATTGTCTGCAACGAGTTTTGTAGGAAAACTGTGATGAGAGAAATAGAATTTTAATTTTGGAAGAACTGTGGGCATAGTTTTGTCTTCAAGTTTGTAACACTGGGCATATTTTGAAAACGAATCAAAAATCGTTAAGTAGGAATTTTTGTTGACTGCAAAAAAGTCAATGTGAAGGGTGTGAAAGGGTTTAAGGACAAGTAATGGTCCTTTAAATGGTATTTGATAGGGTTGTCTTTCGTAATTAGTAGTCAGACAAATTTCACAATTATTTATTAGTTTAGTTATCGTTATCTGCATATTAGGCCAGTAATATTTTGTTTTAAAGTGGTTAGCAGTGTCGTTGATACCGTTAAGATTTATTTTATGATAGTGATTAATTATTTCGGTTTGTCTTTCTTCTGCTGTTATCTCAGATAACATTTGAGGGCAATATCTAAATTGTGGGGCGTACTTTTTATCAAACTGAGAGAGGATGCGTGATATGATCATTTTAACCTGTGGATCAGGACAAAAGATATGATAAGTTGTTTGTGGTTTCGTAATCTCCATGAGTGTCTGCCGCAGATAATCATTGTAATTAGTTTTATTAAGGGTTATCTGGTGTCTTGTCTTATTTGGGAATGGTTCCTCAATAATAATGAAGTCGATTGATGTTCCGAAACGGATGGAGATTTGATTAGGGTGGTAATTTATTGGTAATTCACAAAATGGGATAGAATTTATGGGATCTTCAACGGCGGAATGTTGAGATTGAATATCATCATCTAGAGAACCTATTAAAGCATCGATATCGTCTTCTGTAATATCTGGAGAAGTTTCGTTATTAGTAATCATGCTGTCTTTGTCGTCGGTTTCGTTTGTGTTTAATTCAATTCGCGAGAGAGCATCTGCAACGACATTTTCTTTTTCCTTTTTATACTTGATTTCAAAATTATATTCGGAAAGAGCGTTTTTCCATCTAATAAGTCCGGAATTAGGTTCGCGTACTTTGGAAAGCCAAGTTAAAGGAGTATGATCGGTTTTGATCAGGAACTTAACATTGTAGAGATATGGGTGGAACTGACGACATGATTGAATTATGGCAAATAATTCCTTTTCCGTTGTAGAATAATTTCTTTAGGCTGAGTTTAGAGTTCGCGAATAATAGGCGATGGGTTTGAGATCTTGGGAAATTACAGAACTAATAGCAAAATTTGATGCGTCTGTCGTGAAAACAAATGTTTTTTCCTAGATCAGGGTTTTGGAGAATTGGATCGTTCATTAAAGCTTCCTTTAGAGCTCTAAATGCGTTTAAATAATATTCGTTATTTGTTAATAATAGGGCCCTTTTTTAGACATTTGGTGAAAGGGTGAGCAATTTTGGCGTAATTAGGAATGAATTTTCGATAATAACCAGTGAGACCAAGAAATGATTTAATTTGTTTCACGGTTTTTGGTAAAGTTTTTGGTAAAGGGACATTTTTTATTGCTTCTAATTTTGAGGGGTTTGGATGAATACCATTAGGAGTGATAACGTGACTAAGAAAGGTGACTTCTTTTGTCAGAAATTCGCTCTTGGCGAGTTGAACTTTGAGATTGGATTCTCTTAATTTCTCAAAAATCTGTTTGATGTGAACAAGATGTTCTTGAAGTAGTGATTTTGAAAAGATTAGGACGTCATCCATATAAACAAATGTGCATTTATAAAGTTATTCTCGAAGTACTTCATCCATCATTTGTTGAAAGGTAGCAGGAGCATTTTTGAGACCAAAAGGCATTCGAACGTATTCATAATTTCAAAAGGGACTGTGTGAACGTTCTGCAACTAGTTTGTTGCAGATATTGAGCCGAAGAAAAACTCGGTTTTCTTGACGGCTGTTGATGTTTTTAGTGTGAAATAAATAGACGAATTTATGCAATTATAAACTGTCTATTTAGGTATGTTATTGGAACATGTGATAAGTACAAGTTTGAGTTCAATACTGGTTTATGAAATCTTATTCTAAAACTAACTAAACAAAATTCTTAAATCTAGGAGAGGAAACAACGAATAGAATTTAGGGGGTGGGTACATGCAAAGATAGCTAATTTGCAGACGGGAATTCCGATATTAATTTAACATCTGGTCATCTGAGACCGGCAAGGTCGAAAATAGCAATAACCGTGGATTAGGAATTAAAATTACAGTTTATCCTTAAAGTGGTTGTAAACCAAACAATAGTATTAACAATACTAAAAACGATTTGTGTAATAAATGCAAAAATAAATGGAATTTAAAAATAAGCTTGTTATCGGATTGCCTAAATAAAAATTAATACTATAAAAATTTGGGAAAAAAGGACCCATCTGCAACGGTTGTAAATAAAGAATTTTATCTAAAGGGGTACATACACAAAAAGATGAACGTTCTATAGTAAAGTTAAAAATATATACAATTATAGAATTAAAATAAAAACACTAGCGACGCAACATGCCGCCCCCATTGAACGATCCGCGTTCAAAAGGTAAACTAGGGAGAATAGAATCAATCTATAGGTAAAGGACACAGTTTTTTAGCGCACCGTTTCTGTTCACCACTATTGGTTTTCACTGTTACCACACGAATAGTTCCATCTTCACCAGGATGAGTGGCGATGATACGTCCCAAAGACCACTGAAGGGGCGGCAGATTGTCTTCTAAGATTAAGACCAAGGATCTCATTTGCAAGTTAGTGGATTGGGATCTATTCTTGAACTCTATGAGGTGATGCAAATATTCTTTATGCCATCGGGACCAGAAGTGCTGCTTTAGTTTCTGAGCGTGCTGCCAAGCAGATAACCGATTCGCTGGAGTAGGTGTGAGGTCAGCCTGTGGAAAGCTCGTCACCGGACCACCAGTCAGGAAATGTCCAGGGGTTAAAGGGAGTAGATCATTTGGATCAGTGGACATAGGAGATATGGGGCGAGAGTTCAGTATCGCCTCTATTTCTATAATATAAGTCTCTAACTGTTCAAACGTCAACAAGGTATCACCAACTGTGCGTAACAGATGATGTTTGAAGGATTTTACAGCAGTTTCCCAGATTCCCCCAAAATGAGGAGACCTCGGAGGTATAAAATGCCAAGTAATTTTAGTTGTATCGAGATACTTGTTTAAAATATCTCGGTAGCTCGCGGATTCGAATAAATTCCTTAGCTCGCGACTTGCTCCCACAAAATTGGAAGCATTATCTAGAAAAGAGTCGCTTGAGACTTGCTATAAAGTCCTCGGTAGTAAGGTCGCTTACCAGTTCTAAATGTACGGCCTTAGTGGACATAAACACATAAATTGCGACATACACTTTTACCCGCTTGCGATTGTGAAATCGTTTTTCTTTAATGAATAAAGGACCACAGTAATCTACTCCAGTGTGCAGAAATGGACGAGAAGGAGTAATTCTGTATCCGGGTAGGTTACCGATGTTATAACTGGACGGACGGGGTTTCATGCGAAAACAAGGAATGCATCGGTGAATAATTTTTCTGGTAGTGTTACGACCATCTAAGGGCCAATAAATCTGGCGAACTGAATAGAGGGTGGCCTGACTTCCAGCATGCATTAGACGCAAATGTTCTTCGCGTATGATAAGCCTCGTAATGTGATGATCAGAGGGTAGCAGGATGAGATGTCGCTGCTCTTCAGGAATGGACGCACGCTTGAGTCTACCACCTACTCTGAGAATACCATTGCAGTCAATAAATGGATTTAAAGGTTTTAGTTTGCTCTTGATGGGAAGACATTCATTGGCTTTCAAACAACTGATTTCCTTTGAAAATCTGGAGGATTGCGTGATCTGAATAATTTGAGTAAGGGCTTCGGCGAGCTCGGCTGTACTTAATTGATCAACCTTGCGGTTAGCCTGAGGTTTTATGTTAAAAATATAACGGCGCATATAAGAAATTACTCGTTTTAACTTATTCAGTGAACTATATTTTTCTAGAAGATAAAAAGTGTTTAATTTGATAGATAAACAATTTACTTGAGGAATGCTTGTGGGTTTCATTTCAGGTATCTCAATTGTGTCAATACTGCCCATGGGCCAGAAATTCTCATTTTTTGATAACCAAGACGGTCCAGTTGTCCAAATGTTGCTTTGAACAAATTCAGAAGGAAGTTGGCCGCGAGATACAAGATCAGCGGGATTATCTTGAGAGTAAACATGACGCCAGTAACATGAGCTAGTTAGTCTTTGAATCTCAGCAACACGATTGGACACAAAGGTTTTAAGACGGTGAGGTTGAGTGTTTACCCAATGCAATGTTACCGTAGAGTCACACCACAAATGAACACCGCGGATTTTTAATACCAAAGACCGCCTTACTATAGAATACAGCCGTGCCAGCAGGAGAGATCCACAAAGTTCCAGGCGGGGTAGAGTTATAGAGCTGACAGGGGCTACACGAGATTTGGAGCAAATTAACTGTACATAAACCTTGCCCTGTAGATCTACGGAACGAAGATATAGGCAAGCACCGTATGCACTTTCACTTGCGTCACAAAATCCGTGAAGTTGAATATCTATGGCGTCAGAGGTTACAATACAGCGAGGAAAACGTAGATTTTCCAGTAAAGGCAACTGGTTTTGATATGAGGACCACATCTCATGTATTGCCTGTGGGATGGATTCATCCCAAGCTACTCCGGCCTTCCAGCATAATTGCATAATTATTTTCGCTTATACTATTACGGGGCCAAGTAATCCTAGCGGATCAAACAGTTTAGCTATTTTAGACAGAATAGAACGTTTAGTTATGGTGTTAGAAGTTGAAATGTTTACGTTATAAAATAACGTGTCTTCGCGAGAATTCCACTGAATTCCCAAAGTTTTTATTGTACGATCCGGATCCAGAGACATATGTGTATTGTCTGGATGTTCAGATTGATTAGCCATTAAAGACTGGTTGTTTGATGCCCATTTCCTTAAGCAAAAACCTACTTTACTCAACAAGTTTATGAGATCATCTCGCAAGAGCTCAGCTTCATGTAGACTATCTGAACCTGTTAGTAGATCGTCTACATAAAAGTCTCTCTTTAATACTATAGATGCGCGGGGATGTGCTTCACCCTCATCTTCAGATAATTGTTGAAGGCATTTAATGGCTAAGTAAGAGGCAGAGGCTGTACCGTAGGTTACCGTATCAAGAGTATAAGTATTAATTAAGCCATCTGGGTATTCACGGAATAGAATTTTTTGATAAATAACATCATCTGGATGCACGATGACTTGACGATACATTTTTTCAATGTCAGCTGTCAGAGCATATAAGTGGGAACGATAACGAGTAAGAATGATAAATAAATCGTCTTGCAGCTTGGGTCCAACCATTAATGTGTCATTTAAAGAAATGCCTGTAGAAGTTTTAGCCGAACCGTCGAAGACAACGCGTATTTTAGTAGTAATACTATCTTGTTTTAATACCGCGTGATGAGGAAGAAAGAACCCGGAATTATTTACGGGATTATTTAAAATTGACATGTGCTTTAACTCTTGATATTCCTTTAAAAAGGCAGCATAATCGCTATGAAGATTGGAATTTTTACGAAATCGATTCTCTGGAAAATGGAAACGTCTCAGTGCAGAAACATAGGATTCACCAAGTTTATGTTTTTCATCATTAAACGGTAATCTAACAATATATCTTCCAAATTCATTTCTTTGAGTATGGATCTTAAAATGTTGTTCGCACGCCTTCTCTTCAACCGAGACCGCGCGAGCAGATGGGATTTCTTCAATTTCCCAAAATCGAGTAATGTTGATATCAGATGCAGGAGAATTGACATTTAAATGACAAGATATGTGCGAACTCTTTGATGAGTTATTAATTTCACCAGCTACAATCCACCCAAGTTGAGTCTTTTGAAGAACTGCGTCAGGATGATTTTTTAATGAAATTTGACCAACACTTAATAGCTTGTAAAACAATTTGACACCAATAAGGGCGTCGACCCGCGATGGTATAAAAAAGTCGGGATCTGCTAGAGTGATATTCTTGGGTATTTCAAGACGAGAAGGATCTATCGGAATGGAGGGTATATTGCCGCTGATTTGAGGAACAATAGCAAACTCTAGCTTCTCCTGAAACCTGCTGAAATGAAATGAAATGAGATTTTAATATAGCTATAGATAAATGTTTGCTATAAGTGTAAGTATCGTCTACACCGGTAACGAAAGTATTGATGGATTTTAGAAAATTTTAGAAAATGGGCTTGAGAGCCAGCATCAAGGAAAACACGACAAGTGTTAGTTTTGCCTTGATCATTTATGATATCTACAATTGCCGTAGGTAATAGTGCTTCCGAAGGTATATGAGCGTGTAAATTCACGATAGCTGAGGAAGTGGTCATTGATGATTCACTAGCGTTAGAAGATTGTTCGAAATGTAAAAGAGTATGGTGTTTTTGATTACAGGAACGACAATTACCTGATTTACATTGAGAGAAGCGATGACCTTTTCGTAAATAGTTAGTACACCACTCGTTAGTTTTAGCAGTTTCATAATGTTGATTTGGTGTTAAAGCTAAAAATGTGGAACACGAATTAATATAATGAGTGCCTTCACATTGAAGACACCTATTGTGTGAAGTTGCAGCTGCATATACTTGCTGAGAACGTCCGCTTGGTTTGGATTTAGACAGTATTTTGCCATCATGAAGATTGTGAGATTTAGTTGTGACTAATTGAGATTTAGTACTCTTAAGTTGAGAGATAGACCCGCTAAAGGTGGGCAAATTACTTGTAGGCAAGCTTAAAGCCGAGTTATAGCTATTTGCTGTTGGCTTAGGGGGTTCTGGAGAGAAAAGAAGTGTAGCCTGTATGGCTGAATTAGAGTCAGAATGTAAAGCAATTTGGATTCCAGACGAATTGTTGGCACTGAGATGAGGTGCAACAACTGCACTCTTAGTTTGATTTAATGAAGCAGTCTAGTATGAAGTGTTTGCCGATCGCGCAGATAATAGATTACTCGCAGTGGAGTATGCTTCAAAATATCGTTCTTCGAAGTCAATTCGGGCAGATTCAATGGATTGAATTTCTTCTGGGTCTTCAAGAATCAATTCCAATTCTGATTCACAATTTTCGAATGTTTCGCGAGCTATATCTATTTCTTTGAAACGCTTTTCTAGTACTGGAAAGTCGCGTAAAGGGTTAAAGCGCTTGAGAAAATTTTCATACCTGGTTAAATATCCCTTGGTATTTGCTACCTTACACTTCAAAGACTTAACTTGTTTGCTCGACATTTTGATTGCATCTAATTGACTTTTCAACAGTTATGAATAAATTAAAAATTAATAATAATTATTAATGAACTGATTGAAGCAATACTACATGTATGTTGAAAGTAATTATAGGTTCTAAATATAGTGTTGAATTGTTAATATGTTAAAAATCGAAATATAAGCGATACGACTAAGTATAGGAATGCAAAAATGATCTGGTAATTCACTGACTTACCTTGAATCTAAGGCTGACTTTGGCTGCATATGTAGGCGATGACCAAACTGCTGCTGATGCAATCTTGAGTGGTTGTGCACTGCGCTGCACTGATTGATTTGTATAGAGTTGTAACTAACTGTGCAATTATAGTTAGTACTTGGTCCGGAACTACTTGATAATGTTTTAAGTATATCCGAAACGCGATAAACCAATGCTGGTTTTCAAATATATTCGACTCGAAGGACCAGCGAACGATCTGCAACTAGTTTGTTGCAGATGTTGAGCCGAAGAAAAACTCGGTTTTCTTGACGGCTGTTGATGTTTTTAGTGTGAAATAAATAGATGAATTTATGCAATTATAAACTGTCTATTTAGGTATGTTATTGGAACATGTGATAAGTACAAGTTTGAGTTCAATACTGGTTTATGAAATCTTATTCTAAAACTAACTAAACAAAATTCTTAAATCTAGGAGAGGAAAAAACGAATAGAATTTAGGGGGTGGGTACATGCAAAGATAGCTAATTTGCAGACGGGAATTCCGATATTAATTCAACATCTGGTCATCTGAGACCGGCAAGGTCGAAAATAGCAATAACCGAGGATTAGGAATTAAAATTACAGTTTATCCTTAAAGTGATTGTAAACCAAACAATAGTATTAACAATACTAAAAACGATTTGTGTAATAAATGCAAAAATAAATGGAATTTAAAAATAAGCTTGTTATCGGATTGCCTAAATAAAAATTAATACTATAAAAATTTGGGAAAACCGGACCCATCTGCAACGGTTGTAAATAAAGAATTTTATCTAAAGGGGTACATACACAAAAAGACGAACGTTCTATAGTAAAGTTAAAAATATATAAAATTATAGAATTAAATTAAAAACACTAGCGACGCAACACTGTGAAGGCAGTTTTTTCAATTGAATCTTTATTTGTAGGAATTTGATGGAATACCCTGTGCAAGATCGAGCGTCGTGAAATATACGCATCTACCAAGAGTATCAATAGTTTTTATGTTCAAGTTACAATAGTCAATAACCATGCGATATTTTCTTTTACCTGAAGTGTCAAATTTTTTAGGGACTATCCATACAGGTGAAGAGTATGGAGAGATTTAAGGTCTAATAATTTTTTGTTCGAGTAATTTATCGATTTGGTTGGCGATTTCTTTCTGCATTTCGCGAGGATGGCGAAAGTGTTTTGAGTAAATTGGGTTTTCGTCGGAGGTACGAATTTTATGGTGTACTTGTGACGTTGTACTTAAGTCTGAATTTTCGTAAAAGATTATATCCTTATATCGTTTGCAAAGGGTTAAAACTTTTTCTTTTTCTTCAGCATTTAGGTGTGCAGTTCTAATAAGATTTTCATTGAATTGGGAACGTGGCAATCTTTCTACTTCAATGTCAAATTGATCTAGGGGGCGACATATGAGTTTGATCGTTCAGGAGAGGTTCTGATGAAAGATAAACAATACCATTGTCAGATTTAAATATTGAAGAAGGTAGTATTTCGTGGTAGGCTAATTGTATTTCTGGAAGGACAACATATCCATGGGGTACATTGAAAATAATTTGTCGAGGTTTTTTTTAGCTGAAATTTAATTACAACATCGCGAAGTGTGAGTTCTTGCGTTTTATAATCAATGTTTGCATGTAAATTCATAAGTTTTCTTGCCCTAATAAAATATAGAATTGATCGTGCCAATCGCCTACGTGCACTAGTATTTTTTCATTTATACCTAATTCGTGCAAGAGAGGGTAATGAGATTTCTCGTTGAAAGTAGTTCGTCTTTTTAAACTACTCAAGGTAATTTTCTCAAAGAAGGTGCGGAAATTTTGGAGCTTGTGTGTTGAACGAGAGTGGAACCACCAGAATCAATAAGGACGGTGAGTCCTGACTGAGGAAGAATGAAGTAGTGAAGTTTAGGAAGAGACACAATATTTGAAAGATCTATATCTCGGGTTCTGAGGACCAGGCGATTTCTCGAAAATTTTCGTCTTGTCTTTTGTCGTGGGAGTTTGTTGAGTATTTTAATTTGGCGAATGATTTATGCGAGCTCTAGAACCAGACGTAGTGTCTATTTGTTCTACAGGCTGTTGACGATTAAAATTCCGCTGATAATTATTTTGGAATTGCGGGTTAAAGGGTTGACGAGGAGGTGGTCTGAAATTATTTTGTTGGGAATTTCGAAAGTAACTTTGATTAAATGGTTTTTGATTTTGATTTTGGAAATTTTTATGGTTTGGGTGTCGCGAAGGTGAGTGATTATGTAAGGGTTTATGATGATTTTGATGTTTTTGTGCATGAGGAAAATCATTAGAAGAACGTAATCTGTGTAATCGATTGTTGTTGTCAGTTTCTTCACAAATGCGGAGAGCTTCGGCTAGTGAATTTGGTTTTTCAAAAAGCAATTGTTGTCGGTAGGAATTTCTCAAACCGTGGAGAAAGGCTTGAAGGGCTTGGAAAGAGCATTGTTCAATAAGAAAATTTCGTCGGTCTTGGTTAGGCTCATTAAGACTGACCCAGGCAAGAAGATCATCTAGTACATTTGAAATTTTATTGTGATAATCCATATATGATTCGTGAAATTCTTGTTTTGTGGTAGCAAGTTGACCAAGAAGAATCGTGTCGTTTCTTTTATCACCATATTTTTGCATGAGAGAAATTCGTACTTGTGGCCATGCGATAACATTAGTTCGACTAACATGTTCGCGAGCCAAACCGCGGATTTTACTTAATATATCGAAATTAATTAAGACATTTTGCTGATCAGTAATATGATTCGCTAAATTATTAAGAACATCATCAGTAGAAGAGATATGAGAGTTTTGGCTCACTTGGGTCCGTAGGCAAGTATATCAGTATTTGAGCCCCCGTAAGCCGCCGGCACTGGTTGTGTGGGTTGTTGGGTATGTTAGGTGTCTATTGAGTAGTTGTGTGAGTTTCATAAATTTGGTGGCAGTGTTAAGGGAGAAAAATGCGAAAACGTTAATTTTCTTTGAATAAAATTTAATAGTGTGTGAAATTTCCATCCGTCCGCCACTGGTAATGCGAAATAATTAAAATAGCTTAGTGGCTTGAGTCGCGTTTCGCGATTTTTACGAGTACAGACTTGTTTTTCCAAAGATCAAGGTGCTGGGTATGGGGTCAAGAAACTGCAATCATTTCAAGGTCAACTAGTCGGATTCCGGCCAGCCATTTGATTTTTGCAATTTCAGGTGGATTGTTGAAATTAGAGGGAACAAATAAATGTGAGATTATTAGAAAGAATATGTTTTATTAAAATTATAAAAAATATCATACAATTTTTTTAAATCTAATCGAGCAACTACATTAAGAGGAATTATAATTTCATAATTATTGCTTTTATTTTTTTCAATAAATAAGTGGTTTTCCCCATCCTCTGCCCATATGGTGGTCCGTAAATTGTTGTCGTAATCTTCGGAAACCAGTACGTTGTTGTCATCTCTGTACTCACTGATAAAATTTAGAAATTTTTCAAACCCAGCTGGCGTAAAAGTCACAGATGATGTTTCTTCTTTTGGAAATGGATTCGGTTGATTAGACTCATCTTGAAGAAGGGCTTCATGATTATTTGAACGCAGGACTACTTTCTCAGCGGTAAATACTATTTGCAGAAAATTTGCAAATTTGTAGTGAGCTACTAAGTAGTTGGGTGTAATTCTCTTGGTAGTTTTTCGGTTGGTAAAATTAAAGCGATGGTTCTTGGACATAACGTCACTGTAAGACATCTTACTCACTTTAAGAGATACTGTGGGAAACGTGTTTGCGTTGAAATGTACGTTGTTCACTACCACTACCGCGAATGCGGTTGACTCTCCCACCAGAGATAAATTAAATAAGAATAAAAAAAATTTGCCAGAAATGTTAGCCGAGAGATGGGATCGAACCGAGGACCTGTAATGGGGAATATACTTTACCTTTGTAATTAACTCAGCGCTCTTTCTACTCGGCCATTTCTGGGTGAATACAAAACAGGGTGTAAAGGAATAAGTGTTGCATTATAAAATTGTTAACTGAAGAATAAAGACGTATACGTCATTTTCAATAATGATATTAGTGAAAGCTAGTATTACTACTGGTTTTGTGATATTGACTTTTATATCACAAAACATGCTATACACAAATATACCACAGGGAGTGGAAAATGTGGCGATATGCTTTTCTAGGAATTGCTCAAATAGATCTGATTTTTCGCTAATGAGGCGGACATTGCTAAATGATGGGCTACTACCAGCATATTTTGCAAAATTTCCTAAAGATGGCACCCCATTACGCTACAAACTTAAAATTTTCTTTTACAATGGCACTGTGGAGGATTTTGATGGATTAACAGCAAATTATGATTGCCAGCAGGAAGCCGAAGCAACAGCAACGACTAGTAGACAACAGCTACCAAATTCGCTTCAGAGAGAACTCAATAACTTATTAATATTATTATGTTTTGCTGTTATATCTTTGATATTATTGTTGGTAAAACTTATGTTGAAATGTACAAGATCTATACACTCGTTAATAAAATAATTTTGAGAAATAAAAATGCATGTTATACTTCATTCATTTATTGAGGTAAAATCTTATTGAGTAACCAATCATACATATCATTGCAATTTTTTATAGCACATTTGTATTCTGCGTATTCTTCATTAGAATCTTCATAATGATAGCCACAGACTATGGGATATTTACTTGTCTCACGGTCCTTCTTAGTCACATCTCTCAACTTTATGGCGTTGATGGTATGCTCCAAATTTATGAACTTTACATGATTGAGCCCAAGCTCATTTTTACACTTTTTAACTAGTAAGTCATATTTTTGGTGACCTCTAACGTAGACATGAGAACATCTGGAGAGAAGAAAATTCAAAATCATATTCAACTGGCTTACATCCCAGATTCCACCATTGTAGCTGAGTCCATGAAGAAAATTCTCACAATATCTGACGGTTCGTCGATCTTCCTTGCACAGCAATTCAAATGGCCGAGGAGGCTTAAACAGGTAATGTATGACACCCGTTGCATGTGTCTTGATAGCCAATTCTTTGGGAACAAATTCCCCGTTAAGAATGAAGCCTTGAATGTCAACGATTGCGATTTCCATGGTGAACTGAAGTTGTGATGTGAAGATATGCTCTTTTATGATAGGTTACGAACAATTTCGCTGAGTGGGAGAAACTCCATCAAACAATCGTGGATGATTATACAGAAGGCACGTGTTTTGTCAGGAAAACCTGTTTGAGATTCAATATCCAGGCGTACATCCACAGTGGAGGATTTCATGCTGTCTTCACGTCGGGAACAATCGATTACGAAGAGAGTGTGATTCTTGAAGGTGAGATAGTCTAGGAGCGGGTGTCTTTTGTCGGCAAAACTGGGATAAAAGTCCCTGTAGCGTTTGTAGGCTTCTCCGTATTCGTTCCTGGGGAAATCCAATAGCCATCTCTCGTTCGGCCAAAATTCTCCATTAAGAGTTAGACGAATATTAGATATGTGGATATGATCAAATTCCGTGGGATCAGCCGCTATGTTGCTGTGCTTATTGGTCTGGAAGGCAACGATGACGTATCGAGGACTCTCTACAGCAGCACAAGTTTTCACAGCCCAAATTTCTCGTGTGGCGCCTGTCTTCAGAGCAGGCAACTCATGAAGCTCCCATTTACGAAAGGGAATAATAATGCCGGTATCCTGCTTAACGGCTTGCAGCAGTTCAAGTTTCATATCATCGTTGGGGAATATATGCTGGACTTTGAGTTCAATGCTGTCAATCGTCACGCTTGCTTTTGTAGATTTATCAGTAATAATAAGACAATCATCATCATTTCTTGCTCGCACTAAACGTATTGTTTGCTTTCCACAGGTTACTCGCTGGTAGTCGTTGAAGAGGGAAAACAAATGCTTGAGCGGGATGTACATTCGGAAAGATCTGTCTGCTGCATTCACAATTGGTTTACCGGGAAAATTCCAGCCAGCAATAGCTAATTCTCTTGAACTGGTAGGATCATAGCACAGATAACCTCGTATGGCACTGACGCGACCGGGATCGCGAACCGATTCCATTTCTTTACCACACTGTTCGTAAACCATATTATCGAAGAAAAAAGCTCCTGCATTAGGGGATAGGGAAACTTCACCTGCACCTGCCGTTACATTAATTTGTCCCTTAACGGCGATATACGAGTCTGCCATGGATAACCAGGAATCGGCTTGGTTCACAGTAATCTCCACTATGTCGTTGTTCCCAAATGACTTTACATAGGGATAGTAGGTTCTGACTTCCATTCTGCGAATGCTGTCATCGAAACTGGGCTTTCGGAAGATATCGAATGCTTGAGTTGACATGATAGCCTAGCGATTGTAGAAATAGTTTATTGGAGAACGTAAGTGATCTCTTCAAAGGTTTCGTTGATACTGACTTTGGCTGTGGTATGTTTGTACTTTTATGAGGATGCTCAAATATGAGTAAGCGTCCCATTATTGCTGCAACAGCTGTTTCAGTTCCAGTCTCACAATGATTTCCTCCCCTCGGAAATTGACGAGTTCAGATTCCTGATTAAGAATTCTCAAAGTTATGTTGTGTATTTCTCTTCGGTTGATAGGTAGGTAGATAAGATGTTGAGGTGTTTCGTCAATAGCGAAACCAGGATCAACTCCAATGGCAAACTCGTATATGGTATGTGACGGTCTGTCGTTGTAGAATGCTCCCGATGTGATGTTACTATCGAGATGGATTGTTCGCACTTTTATAATATTCACTGGTAAATCAGAGCTGTGCACTTGAAGAGGTGTGAGCAGTCTCTTGGAAAAACCCAGTATGGCACCGATGCTGTTTTCCTTTTGAAAGTCTATTGCGTATTTACTGCTGTATATTTCACACATGAGTGTATTATTGTTGGGTTTCAATGAGAAAATCTCATCTACATCCTTCGAATGCTGCACACCCAAGACTTTTCTAATGTGCGCTTCAATATCACCAATTTCGTAGCTGCCTTCAGGTAATTCGATGGTGGTTGGTTTCTTTTTCGAGTCGATTAAATGCACTTTGCTACCCTTCTCAATGTTCGGGATGCTGTTGTAGGAGTGGAAACTCAGCAAGGCTAGACCGTAATTGTAGTCAGGATGTAGTTGAATAGGTGGTTGAAAATCAATGGACAGTATTGAACTGCGTCCTTTCAGCGTTAATATCAAAGACATGACTGAAGACTTCCCTCAATGTTAGGTGTTATTATAGAGAAATTGCAGACACAAATGACCGCAATTAGATTGATTATAATTTTGGTAGGAGTCGTTGTTGTAGAGTATCGATACATTACTTCCTAAATACTCAGCCAATTCACGAGGCGGTTTCAAATTACCAAAACTATCGAAATATTGCGCAACGTTTCCATTTTTAATGTAAGCTACCCAGTGTGTGCCTTTGTTGCGACTAGAATCCAAGTTGATGATTGCCGACTCGGTTCTTGATGGTTGTTTGTTTTTAGGTAAGGCATCACGCATAAATACACCTTTAAAATTTGGTATTTTCAATTTTTTGGCGTATTCAACAAGCTCACTGGTGTAAAGTGCCCGACTGGGTAGCTTTATCGGGAGTTTTTTTGTTGTTTCTTCAAATAGAGACCGAAGCCTCCTTTGCGAGACTTTTTCAAGTAGAGCCCGGACCCTTTCTTTCCAATCTCCTCCATAGCTTGATTGTGTCGTCTGTCCTCTTCGAGTTTCTTTTTAGCATTTTTTGCGTCTATTAGTGTTTTACCCAAAGTTGCAGCTCCTCCAGTAAGGGTTCCAAGAGCTGAGAGTCCTGCAAATAGCGGGAGTAATGGGAGAATTCCACCGACTTTTGACTCGAATGGTATAACACGAGGAACTCGAATTTTCTTACGACCGCCAGCTTTCTTAATTGCCATCCTAGCCGCTCTCAAAGCCATCAGCGATGACTGTCGTAGACTTTGTCCTGCAGGAGAGTTAGCGATAGCTTTATTCGTAGGTAGCATGACATGCTTTCGAAATGGTAAAAGGGTTTTGCGTGTTGAAGATTTTCGCTTACGGGAAGATTTTTTCACACCTCTACTCCTCTTTCGCTTTTGAGATTTCATGCCAAGACCGAGTTTCTGTTTGGTTTTCATAGTCGTTGTTATGAGCCAAGCAGCTGCTTTTTCACGAAGTGAGCGTCCTTAGATTTGAATCTCCCCCAAGCCCTATTCTCCAACTCAAAATCTGCCTTATGACGGTCTGCCAGAGAAGTGCTTTTACTGTAAGCAATATCCTGATCCCGACAAGCTGCGTCGGTTTTGTTTATACCTCGCTGTCCTAGAGCTAAGCGTTTTTCGAGTTTCGTACCCGGTCCACAAAATTGATAGCCAGGAAGGTGAATTTCAAAGGGTAACTTGTTGATTAGAGTGTTCACTACACTTCCACTACCTTCAGCGGTTAACATAATACTGACTGACTAACGTTCAGAAAGTAAATTTTATATTTAAACGTCCACCCGAAACACATGTACATCAGTTTACTTTGAGATGCACATAAAGCAGCAAGATATTCAATTGCCTATAGAAAATCTAGATTTTGTGGCGGAAGGGGGTGACAATGATAGTGTGCCATCGAAAAATGGGAAACTATGGCCAAATTCCGTCCGGGCGGCGTTCTGCGGCCCCAGCGGCTGTGGGAAAACCAATGCGCTGCTCTCGCTTTTGTTCAACGAAAACGGATTGCGATTTAAAAATGTCTACGTGTACTCGAAATCTTTGTACCAACCAAAATACCAACTACTACAAGAGGTTCTCAAGAGCGTTAAAGGTGTGTCATATTTCCCTTTCAGCGAAAACGAAAATGTAATTGATCCATCAGACGCCTGTGAGTATTCAGTGTTTATTTTTGATGATGTTGCTGGTGATAAACAGAAAAAGATTCAGAATTTCTTTTCCATGGGACGACACCGACACATCGATTCAATTTATTTGTTACAGACGTATAGTAAGATGCCCAAGCAACTAATACGAGACAATTGTAATGTGATTGTGCTATTCAAACAAGATGAAATCAATTTAAAGCATGCCTATGATGAACACGTATCTCCGGATATGTCATTCGAACAGTTTAAAGACTTGTGTTCAAAGTGTTGGCAGGATCGCTACGGGTTCGTGGTTATTGTTACAGAATTCAATTTAAACGAAGGGCGATATCGACAAGGTTTCGATAAATATATAAGACTACAAAGCGAAAAATAATCAGTCAGTCAACAAAAATGTCTTCAGTGAGCAGCAACAGCATTGCAGAAGCTTTTCGCAAGAAAAAAATCAAACAACTAGCACGGTCCATTCGCAAAAAGTACCTCAGTCTGAAACTGGGTAAATCGGAAAACGATGAGACCCTCAATAAGCTCTTTGAACCGATAGTCGGACCTTTGAAACAAATAGTTTCGACTACATCCAAAGTTCTCACCAAGATACCACCAGCGTCAACACATTCACCTCCGGTGTTGCCATCTATAAAACGAGAAACAATTGTGAAAAAAGAAAAACTAGAACCGTTAACACCAAAATCCAGTCTATTCCTCGAAGAAGAACCAGTCGCAGAGACTAGTTTTTATACCGATGCTGAAGCCGAGGAAACGGAACAAGAGGAAGATGATCCGACTAATTACTCTGACAAAACCTTTGAGTCCTATATGGAGCAGTATCCAGCAATGGTGCAAAAGTATATAACCGAATATTTCCACAAGAGTGATAAAATTGACAACATTTATGGACCCTCATACAATTTGAAAACCTCCAAGTGGTATCTCGGTAACAAAGAAATCAACTTCGATACGAGGACAGGACGTCTTACTGTTGGAGACGCTGTGTTTCGAGGATCACCTGGTCTTTACCAACTGATATTCTACAAGGACCCCGCATACACTCCAGATGACAAAATCGTGTACCAAAAAGTTCTGGAGCGGGCATTAGTACACCGGAATGTAAAAGGACATCTGAAACCCTGAGGAATATCCAAATACAAGGATGTCATTAAACCTATGTTTATAAAACCAATTAAACCAAGCAGCAGCAGCGAAGGAAGAGGTATGAAGTTGAAATATAATACAAAGCCTATGGAATACGTCTACTGGGACGATCCCAATGAATTGGTAGATCGTTTAAGGTTACTTGTTGCATCGAAAGAGGCCGGCAACACATCCCACGACAACGAAATTGTAGCGATAATAAATGAGCTCAAAGAAGCCAATATTATACGCGACAAATAACCAAAGTAGTCATTAGTAAAATGTCTCTCGATAAATTTGGTCGAAGTGCTGTTCAACAACAGCAACCGAGTGATTATGAGCGCGCAAAAATACCATTTTCCTTCACAGCTGATGGAAATATTGATGTAGAGAAAGTGATAATTTCAAATGTTGCAGATCCTAAAGCGGATATGGATGCCGCCAATAAACTCTATGTTGATGATAGAGTACGCGACAAGTTGTCTCAAATTAAAAAGGACTTTCAAGTGGCATTCAATGATTTCAGCGATAAGGTTTACAGCAGTATGCGAAAACTTGAGAAAAATCAACATACTACTGATAGCAGCTTAAGGGTTAATCAACAGACCTTTCTGGAATTTCAGTCGAATACCAACGTCCAGCTAAACCAGCTTACGAAATTGCCACAACAAATTGAAGAGAATCTAAAACAGACTATAAGTGATGAAATTTCGCAATTGAAAAACGATATTGATGAAGTGAAGGCCATCAAAGAGAAAATGCTAAAAGTTGTACCCGAACTATATGTGGATATGCAAAAATTACACGATGAAATGAGTGATAAAGTTAATAAGATGAACTTAGAGATGAAAAAATTATCAGATGGAATCAAGAGCGAATTGCGATCTCACAAAAACGAAGTCTCTTCGCAAATCAACAATCAACTAAAGATGATTAATCCAAAAATTGTAGCCATTCAACAGCAACAGCAGCAGCAGCAACAGCAATCTGCTCTAAAGACTAAATAAAAAGGCATCAACCATATTAAATTATAGTAGTCATCATGAATTATTCCAAGGAAAAAGTTCAAGTTGTAAAGGAGCTGCATCGACCTGTGAGAAAAAAATTTCCACGACGTCACACCGTCATTAAGGGTTTCGATGATTTATGGCAGTCTGATTTAGGACAATTAGATCTTTATGCGGGAACTAATAGAAATTTTAAGTATATCTTAGTGGTAATTGATTGTTTTTCCAAGTACGTGTGGACGAGGCCGCTGAAATCAAAATCAGCAGAGGAGGTGACAAAGGCTTTCGAGAGTATTCTCACTGCTAATGGTGGGCGCCGTCCGAAAAACTTGCAAACAGACCACGGAAAGGAATACTACAATAGTCACTTTACGAAACTAATGCAAAAATATTCGATTAACCACTATAGTACATTCAGTGGGATGAAAGCAGCCATATGTGAGCGCGTGATAAAGACACTAAAGGAGAAATTATTCAAATATTTCAGTTTAAATGGCAGTTACAAGTGGATTGACATTTTACCTGATATCGTTCAGTCTTACAACAATCAAAAACATCAGACGACGAAAATGCGCCCTAGCGACGTAACTGCTGCTAATGCTAAGGACATTAAAGTATTCAATAAATTGAAAATCACCGGACCTAGGAAACTCAAGGTGGGTGATGTGGTGCGAATAAGTAAAGTGAAACACGTCTTTGAAAAAGGACACACCAGGAATTGGACTACAGAGCTATTCAAGGTACGTCAATATCAGTTAACGAATCCCATTACCTACCTGTTGGAAGACATGAGTGGCAGACCAATTCAAGGGGGATTTTATGAGGAAGAATTGCAAAAAACCGCAAACCCTGACGTTTATCTCGTGGAAAAAGTGTTGCAGAAAAAAGGCAATAAAGTCAAAGTTCGATGGTTGGGTTTTGATAAAAGTCACGACAGCTGGATTGATTCCAGCAACAGGCTATAACTTGTAAAACAGGAGTAGGAGGGAAGATGACGACGGAGACGTTATAAAAACCTTTTGAGTTTCCCATTACCTTCAGTAAGAGCAGTTCAATTTGGTGAGCAGCAGTATGAGTGATACTAGTTTTGAAGAAATTGACTACAACGCCGACCTAGATAGAATCTTAAACATGTACGAAGAAGCAGTTAAAACAGAAGCGTTTTACCTGTTACACACCAAATTTCCTCTCATCAATTCTGAGTTGGAAATCCAATGTGCATTAAGTCCAGCTCGAACGTTTGCACCAGTAGTTATTCTGCAAAAAAATAATGTGAAAATTGTCTTGAACAGCTTCGAATGGGCGGATGTTTTGTGCGTTCTGAAGTTGATGAATCAGAATTATTTAGAAAACCCAAATATTAGCAGTCACGAGGTTGCAGCACCAATTTCCTGTGGAGAATTTCTACATATAACCCAAACAAGATCTGAGGATGACGAGAAACTAATCTTGTTGATGCAAAATATTATTGCGTTATATTTCTCTCATAGTGATGTAGTGGAACTTTTTAGAATTGAACATATAATTTCTAGTCGAGTATAAGCATATTTAGAAATGAACTTTTGTAAATATTATTTCAAAGTTTTAAATGAAGTTTGTTCATGGAAACATTTAATTTGTTCGCAACCAGTTGAACGACTACTATCATCTTTTTGTTTTGATAATACATCTCAACTGAGTATTGCTTTAAGAGAGTATCTTTATTATTACAGAGAAAAAATTGTAGCCGACATTGTAGCGAGAAAACCTCAATAAAATGTATAAAATCATACCGTTTTTTAATTTTCCCTCAGTTGATATATTACAATCATGGAGTGTAGAGATTGGTATCAAGTATACGAACACAGATTACGTACCTTTGAAAACTGGCCATCAGAATTCCCAGCTTCCAGACTAGCAAGGGCTGGCTTTATTTATTTCGGTCAAAATGATGTAGTAAGATGTGCATTTTGTGGGACTGAAGGATTCAACTGGCAAATGACAGACGATCCTGTAGCTGACCATTTAGATTGGAATCCAAATTGTTCCTTCTTCGATACAGATAGCGTATACTTAATAAATAGAAAAAAACCTGTTGTTCATAAAGATAAAATAAGTGTTGCCAGCAGATTTTCTACGTTTGGCAATTGGCCTATAGCTCTAAAGCAGAGACCTAATGATTTAGCAAAACTTGGATTCTTTTATAGTGGTTCAGGAGATAGAATCACATGTTATTGTTGTGGCATACAGATTTCAAACTTGCTGCCAAACGATGACGTTACTGAACGGCACTTGATGATATCCAACAACTGCTTAATGATTCAAAAAACAATAGAAGATTCAAAAGCCACTAACTTATCTTGCAAAATTTGTTTAACTAATGAAATATCTGTTGTACTTCTTCCATGTAGACATTTAGCCTGCTGCTCAAGTTGTTTTATAGATATTGATAAATGTTGTATCTGCAGATGTGAGACAGTTGGGTATTTAAAGGTCTTTATTTCTTAAAATAAAAAACTGTTTTCAGAATATTTTTTTTATTTAACTTATCATTAAATACCGTATACAATATACCACCACCACCACAACCAGCACCGAATCTTACATGAACTTACTACTCTATATATATTTTTTAATAAAAATACAATACCTAATTAGTAAAACTATATAATTATACACTAAAGTAAACAACAACAACACCAAATAAAATTAATTATATATTTTACAGAAGAAAAACTAATAACTAGTTATACAATACAACAATACATACACAACAACAACAAAAAATCAATAATGTTTTGTTTTTTTTGCTGTAGAAAAGTACCTTTCCATATCATGCAAAAGGTACTCATCTGCATTACATATCTTAAACAGCGGCATCCAACAAGAACTACACCAATGTTTTTTGTATTGATACACAATGTATAGATCTCTACTACAGTATTTAAATGTATCAAAGTGCGGCCTAAACTTATAAAATCTTACTCTCTGTTGGAAAACACTTTTCAGTGTCTCCCCACATGAGTTGCATAACCGAAAGTCACCAAATTCAATAGCAAAAATTGTAAAATATTGGAATGATGCCTGATATCTATCATATGAACAGAATTTTTCAAGATCGTAGGCGAAATTCAAGAAAATAAGCCTCTGATGTAGTGACAAGTTTGTTTCATATTCAAACCCATCTAAAATGGCATCAGTGTCTAGATGGGTATTTGAAGAAAGCTGAACAAGTTGTCCATATTTGTGTTTCGGAAAACTGTGCATCACATCATCGATTACTGACCAGGGGAGAGGTGCCCAGACAACGAAATTGGCTAAGTTTGAAATACTGTGACAGATGGTCTTGATGCAATGCTCTTTAAGAGTGTTTGAGGTCGCCATTGTGTAGAATAAAAAATTTGCTACTGAGAATGCTGACTTTTCTTTTTAAATTGAGATCTGGAATTCGTGTTGTTTGTCGTTGTTGCCGTTGTTTTTGTTGTTGTTGTTGTGTGTGTCTGTAAAAGAAAAAAAATATGCAAGAGCTAATCTAATTTGTAATGTTATTGCTTTTCACATCATCATCAGCATCAACTACTATTTAGTTTCAGTCGGAGGGGTTGAAAGTTTCTGACACAATATCAGGCATATCTAACAGCTCTTGATACCAATATCTTGGAACTTCTGGTTCATGCTTATGTATCGTGAACAAAGGCATCCAACATGAACCACACCAGTTTCCTCGATATCCGTATAAAATGAACAGTTGATATGACCGATATCTGTATGTTCTCACGTAGTCTCGATACGTATGAAATTGTTTCCTTGTTTCGAAACAAATTTTAAGTTTCTCGCAACATTCGTTGCACAAGGGCAAATTATCAAATTTCACACGGTCTCGAGACTCAGCGACAATTCTATTGATTTTAAAAGTTGCAGAATACTTTTTATATCTGGCGTGAGATTCTAACCCCCCATAAAATAGCAGACTGATTCTCTTGTCGAGTGACAATTTTTGGTCTGCTTCATCATCAAAGCCATCTACGAGAGTCTTGTGATCTACCTGCATGTTTGAATATATTTCATCAAACTGTCGGTATTTGATGATAGGAAATTGTTCCACCAAATCATCAAATACGGACCAAGGAAGCGGTGTCGTGGTGATGAAATCCGCAAGATTTGAAACACTGCGACAGATCGCTTCAATTGCAAGTTGTTTCAATGTGATTGATGATCCAGATGGAATGTTGTAGATGACTTGTAGTAGTGTTGCTGATGATGATGATGATGTGAAAGACATTTTTTTTGCGGTTTCTGTTGTGGTATCTGCAAAAGAGAAAAGAAAAAGAATTCAAATTAGAATTGCCTGATCTTGTAATGGCCCCAGGGCAAAGTATTGTAACTCTGGGGAATAAGAAAGCGTTTGTCGTCAAAGGGATTAAGCGCAATTTTCGTTTGCTTAATGCTATATACATCGTGATGTTTCGATTGTATAGTGCATTGAGTTTGATGTAATACGAAAGATTTATTTGAATGGTCTGTAAATTGCTGCAGACATTCCAAGTAATCTTCATACTTTATTTTGCGCTTCACCACACTCTTCTTTACCCCCTTGGCTTTCTTAATGTTGCTACCTCCTTGAATCTTAAATGTGTATTGCTTCGAACGCAATCCAATAAAAAATAACATAATTTTACCTTTCACCTCATCCTTCATTAGACCCGGTATTTTACTATTAACTAAGGGAATATTCCAGCGATTATCTGAAGGATAATCGCTCGTGTCAAAACGTTGAATATCCGCCTTTATTACCTCTTCATAGAGGTCCTCACACTGTATCTCATAGACCAGGCTATCAGTGTCCGAATACAAAAGTTTGCACCGCTCCACCGGAAACTTTTTGAGCATGTAATCATAGTGAAACTCATAAATGCAAAGTTTGGAAATATCAAGAATGCACATCCCAATGTATAGAGGTTTATCGAATAGAATACTGTGCTTTTTTAATTCAACAGCCATCAGATCTTCATCGAAAATAGTTCTACTTTGAAAATTAGGGCTGGCAATTAAGTTTTTCGCTCCCATCCTACCGTTCCATTTTCTAACCAACTTCACAATTCGATGTTTTCTCACGTTTTGCATTGTTTTCCCAAACACTGCGTTTACCATCAATTTATAGAGGTTTTTCTCAAATTCATGTTTCGCCTGACTTCGCAGTTGAGTGTTGAAGTCGATGTAGGGTTTCAGCCAGGCGGACTGATCAAACTGCAATACTCGGTGAATTTTTTTCAAGACTAAACCATGCGCCAAAGCTTGCTTTAGATTCCTGTAATGAATTATGTATTTTTCTTTATCATCGAGGGTGGTTAATAACTTTCTATTTTTAGAATTTGGGGGTGTTTTGTGTTCGGCACAGAACGGTAGGTCCCTGTGAAGATCGTGTAAGCTCTCAGGGTACTCCAAGTCTACTTCTAAAATGTATCCCTTTGGCGAATCATCGGGGATGGATGTTATGTCGATGTTCGGGTCAACCCAATTGAACCCACCATAAGGTAGGGGTTGCATCATCCCCCATCCGTACATGTTATTAACATCACAGTAAAAAAGGTATTTTGAGGGTTTAGAGGAATCATAACCCTCTACATACTTATTGTTTGCTTCGCCGTACCTGTTGCAGCACATCGAGATACCTCCTCGTATTCCGCGTTCCATAAATAGCAACATGTCAACATCTTGAATCGTTTCGAGTCTACATTGCGTGTATTTCAACATGCAATCCCATGTGAATCCAGGGATTGTATAATAGCTTGCTGCGTCTAAGCCGTATGTCTTGTGGCAGGTGTTTCTAAATGTCTCAAATACGCAAGCTAACAACAAGATATCAGTTTTATATACAGATCGCTGTACTCACCGAGTGTTTTCAATCCAAATTTCTCCCAAATTACCTGTGCATGTATATAATCCTCATCTTGTATGTGTTCATCGTTCAAGCGATTATAAAATTTCTTTTTCGCAGGTAATTCGGTTTCTTGCAATCTCTCAATTTTGTCAAGATAATCATAGAAAAATACACCTTTTCTATAGAGCAATCGTAGGCTCTCATTTGGTACATGTCTAAACTGATTATTTAGAATCTCAAAGTCGGTATCTTTTAACGTGGACACCAAAGTGTCTAACGAACACCCCATAAACCTGAAGGAATCTATGTAGCGAAATTTAATTTTGGTATCGTTATCGTGGACGGTGAAACTAATATATTTTTCCTTATTAACCGGCAGCAAAGTTATGTGATTTCGTTTAGCCAAGTCGCGAATAATAAAATGTGAGTCGTACCCACTCAAATTGTGAAAAACAATGGGTACAACAAAGGATTTCCGATATAAAAGGTTGCACTTATTGTGTGAAAAGCCTCTAAATTTCCCAGACAGGTGGTCATGGTCGCGAACTACCCTATCCTGAGGGCTAAAAGGTTTTTCGCAAATATGGCACACCCCCGTAGCATCCTTCAAGTCTACCACGGTGTTCATAGGCTCTACGTTAATCAGTTTAGACTGCACAAATTTTGCCACATTAGCCATATCTTCAGCGAACCAAGACATACAATCAACCCCTCTATAACTTTTGTAGAATGAATAATCATTATTATAACTACATTGAAAATAGTACCCAGCACTGTAAGCGGTATGTTTTTGATATGGCAAACTATTAGTTGATGGTTTCTTGTCACCAGTAACCGGTTCCAAAAGAGATTCAAAATCAGCGTAAACGATGAACGGAACTTTTTCTTTATACATGTGGTTTTTAAATTGAACGTGAGAAAACTTTGGAAATTCAATTTTACATTCATTCAACTTTTCACAGTATTCAGAATGCTCCTTTAACTTTCACTCTGAATAAAAATAATTTAGACATCTATCGCAAATATATTTTTTTCCTAAATGCTTGGAAACTTGACTCGATATAAGGCGTGACAGATTTTTTATAAAACAATAATGATATTGGATTTCTTAAGCATCATTATCACTCTCATCATCATCATCAACACCCTCTACATCCATATCACTTTTTTTCGGAAAATACTTGTCTTGAACAAGTAACAAATTGACATGTTGCTCTCGCTTTTCTTTACACAAACGTACTGGAACGACGGTGAACTTGGAACGTGCATCCATTTCCAAACCGAAGACATTTACAGAGATTGACTGATTATGCTTCTCAAAAACTGAAATTTCATTAATTTTGACTGGGGCACTTAAACCGGTTAAATTCAAAACTGTGCTGTAATGTGGATATGAAGAAGGCCTATCAGAATTTCTGGCGGCAGGAAATAAAGCGGAAACAATACTCCAGAAAAAGCAGTCCTGACCGCGATTCTTAACATTGATGCAAGCTTTAGTAGACTTAATTTTTTCTGGTAGCTCAATGTAGGATGAGGCGCCCTTACTAAGCTCGAACTTATTTATATTAACTTCCAAGGAAATAACTTGATTTATCGACCAACCCGATCCGATGGTTGCAAATTCAGAAAGCGCATTTAAAATGCGATCTTTTACGTACAAGTCAAACCAATATTGCAAATCGGTCCCTAAATCAATGACTTCATTTTTTGTTGTAAAATACTTTTTGTCTGAAATCTCTATATCTCCTGATAGTTTAACAAATTCTCCACACAAACTACAATTTACCTTTAACATAGGATTTTTCTTCAAAACATTTTTTATGCGAACCTGAAAAACTTTGCTAGCATCCCCCAAAAACTCTAAAACATCTTTATGACTTTTATTGATTATGACGCCCGTTCTAACGCGACTTTTGAAAGCGGAAGCTACCTCTTCCCATTTAACGCGACGATTTCTGTTAGTGTGACGTGCTGAAATACCCATTCCCAATTTATCAAAATTTTCTAATATAATTTTGAATCTTTTCAGATGTCCAATATTGGTTTGCAATTTCCGTAACGTTCCCACCGATAAATCCGCTTTCCGAATAGCCTTGTTGCACAGAAGAATGTGTTTTTTGGTATGTTGTAACCAAGTTTCCACATCCCTTTGCGACAATGGTCTTGATTTTTTACTCAAAATACTTTCTACTTCCCTCAGTTTTACGATAATTTCATCGCTAAGACAAGCAATTTGATCTGAATTCATTTTTCGTTCTCTCTCTCTTTACAAGATTACCAACACCAGAAAGTTACAAAAATTAAACACTTACAATTATTCTGTTGTGGCTGCTGGTGTTGTTGTTGTTGTTGTTGTTACTGGCTAGCTGCTGCTACTGTTTCTGTGGTTGCCTCTTCGCTGATGTTGTTGTTGTTGTTGTCGTTGTTGTTGATGTTGTTGTTGTTGTTACTGGCTAGCTGCTTCTGCTGCTGTTTCTGTGTTTGCCTCTTCGATAGCAAACAGCGTTTTTAAATTTTTCGTCCCCACGTTCTGCTGACCTTTGAATATCAATCTGTAGTTTCCAGTGGCAAATTCCTTCAGGTGGTCCTTAAAAACTGGTAGCACTCTGTTCGGTAAGAACACCACCACGTCCTCTAATTCCAGCAACACAGTTTCCCCGTACTTCGTTTTCACAAGTTTAGCGCTGAGGATTGGATATTGTTTCCACAGCAATAAATCAACTAATTTTTTTGTAGGTTTGACACCCCACTGTGGATCTGAAATTTTATTGATCTCTCTTAAAAAACTCATCTGTAACAATAAAAATAACCTTCTATAATAAATTTATGAAAAACTAATTTTGAACTTACTTTTGTTTGGTTTTCTTTGCTAGCTTCTGAGTGGCTTCTGCTGTTGCTTTGCTAGCTTCTGAGTGGCTTCTGCTGTTGCTTTTGTTGACTTGCGTGTGTCAATCAGATTAATTTTCTAAAATAAATATTTAACTAAGAAACTTTCTTCCTACAGAAACTATTCAATTCAAGACAATTTTTATAACATACTGTCTTCTGACTAACATTCATACAGATAAGGCGAGCATGACCAAAAATCTTTATCTTACACAGAAAACATTTACCCCAAAAATGTTATAATATAATATATTGATTAGTAGTGTACCTGAATAATTTTCTACTATAACTATTTAACTAAGAAAAATTTTTTTCGCTACAGAAACTATATATTCCAAGACCACAACATTTTCTTAGAAAATAATGTCTTCTGGTTAGACATTTTCTCTCAATACAACAACATCAAGAGAAAAAAACATTTATAAAGAAATATTCAGATAAAGCTAACAAGAAAACAAGCCTTTTTCTCACACAGAGAATATTCAGCTCAAAAATGTTATAAAATACTGTATTCTAACCAGACATTTTCTCTCAATGAAGTCACATCAAGAGAAAAACATTTATAAAGAAATACTCAGAACATATTTACCATTTAAGACACAAAAAATCACCTCTAAAATACACACAAAATAATGTCTAATGACTAGAAATTTCTTTCAAGACAGCAAAACATATTTTCAAATTAAAAAATTATAATAAAAATAATAGAAAAAAGATAACTTACCAGAAATAGTTTTCACTGCACAAAAACACTTACTCTCACTATGCAAGACTGTTTGCAATTGATTTCAACGCAATCAGGACGTCGTATTTAAACCGTTTTGCACGGTACGAATATACGCAAAAACAAGTCCTCTCTCACTCTCCCGCCGACCGTGATGACCACATTCCAGCAAGATCCGCTTCTTGGGAGTAGTTCTCGAGAATTTACAGGGTGATATTACTTAGTAATTTGTATTTCAAGAAAATACTCGTCTCAAACAAATGCTGTGAAAATAATACACATAGTAATTTGACATTAATTTTTATTTTCTATAGCTAAAATCCTAGTCAACAATTCTTTCAGTTGTTCGTAAAGCGTCAGATTTGGACAAGGGATATTAAACAAACTTAATGTTAACTTATTAGTGTTTACAAGAATATTTGCAAATTCATTATATTCGAAATACCTATTATTTTCAAAAAAATAAATTCTTCCGTTCGTATACCGAAAAGCACTTCTAATACTTTCTGGTATACCGCTAAAGTCTCTGCTTATATAACCGTAATTTTTCCCTTCATAGGAACACTCGTTGATCTCGGCGTACATATTATTTGAGAAGAAAAAAATAGTTTGTCCTGTATAACTGGTAACCGTAGCAATGATTTCATCTGCCGGTATTGAGAGCTTGAAATCGCTAATGCTTAAAGTTTTCAGTAGTTTAAAGTTCTCATCTGAGATGTAGAATAATCTTTTCTTATCTCCAATCATAACTATTTCACCAGACGGTCTCTGATATATTGAAGTTATTTCAGCGACATCCGATGGTAGAAAATGTAGGACTTTCCGTAGATTAACGTTTTTTGATGTTATGTTTCTACTCTCCATATCCATGATCCATAGCCTGTCTTTATATATAATATACAGATTGCTTCTTAATACTAAAAACTGCAATCCCGAAACATCTACTTGACATAAGTCTATTGCTTTCTCTTATGTACCTTTTACAGTGGTATTAGTGGTAGTTGTGGAAATAATAATTTTTTGTGTACTCGAAGGAATCTCATGAGTATATTTCTGTGTTGTCTTTGGGGTGCTTTTTACCGTCACACTTTCGGGGATTTTTTTCGTCGTCTTTGGAATGCTTTTTACGGTCGTACTTTCAGAATTTTTTTTCGCTCCATATAAAAATTGAATTGCTCGGATATCATCTTCATCGAGTTGTAAACGACCATAATATGGATACATTATTGAGCTCCAAAAAGGGGAATGCTCCATTCCAACGCTGTGACCTATTTCGTGAATCAAAACAGAAAGCAAACTTGTCTGCTTTGCTGGAATATCTTCTATTTTATCCAACCCTAAATACCACATCTCACTTCGGTCTAAATGAATTTCACGACACGTATCGTTATTGGGTAGATATGCATGCCCCAAAGCACCAGAAGGTCCGTCAAATAGATAATAACAATTTCCCGCATCTTGACACCTTCTGTTGTTTGAGTGTCGGAACTGTCCGTCAGCATAGGAAATAACTATGTCCGGTGCAGTAGGTGAATAAGTGAATTGTAAGTTTGACACATTTTGCCATACTTCAAAAGCTTTTTCTGCCACTAATTTCCTTTCCGAATCAGCAAACACAAAGTACCACTTTAATTTAGTCTTTTGCCATTTTTGGGAGGTTGTACGAAAACTCAAAGGGAAATCAGGTAAACCGCAAGGTGGTTTATTCATTAAATTTAAAGTTTCTTCATTTGCAGTACCGTCGACTTTCAAATTATATAGTTCTTGAAAATTAATCAACCCCTCTTTTACGTCTGCTATAGATGTTCCATTAGGTTCCGTTAAAAATCCATATCGCTTTAAATAGTCCTCAACATTCACTTCACCCGTTACCAGCGAAAAATAGCAGGCTATATAAATTCCCAGTAACATTATTTTTGCTTCTGTTCTCTTTGAATGATTAAATAAAACTGAATTTTCAGTGCTTCAAATTTATAATTTAAACCTTCTTTTATTCTATTCAGCAATTTACCTAGTTACCATAAAACTATGTGCAAGATTATTTGAAACCTATTTCAGCATATTAATCTACCCTGTATTTTCAATTTCAACCCACCTACCAGGATATCCAGCGTATTTTTCCACATCAGGTTGTTTGCGCTTTACTAGCTGACCTCCACGAAAAGTCCGTATGGATGAACCGTCTCCGTCACCTTGATATATAGAAACAAGTCCATAAAAAAAATCGCGGATGTGATTTTACTTTACATATCCCTATCTGAACCTCAAATTAATGCGAATTTTTCTACATCATATCGGCAGCGGTACTAGTTAACCTTCAAAATGATCGCAGTATGGTTGAACTTCATACCGTCGCCTTAATGTCGGGAAACAAGTCTGTACTCGTAAAAATCGCGAAACGCGACTCAAGCCACTAAGCTATTTTAATTATTTCGCATTACCAGTGGCGGACGGATGGAAATTTCACACACTATTAAATTTTATTCAAAGAAAATTAACGTTTTCGCATTTTTCTCCCTTAACACTGCCACCAAATTTATGAAACTCACACAACTACTCAATAGACACCTAACATACCCAACAACCCACACAACCAGTGCCGGCGGCCTAAGGGGGCTCAAATACTGATATACTTGCCTACGGACCCAAGTGAGCCAAAACTCTCATATCTCTTCTACTATCATCTACAGAAGATATGAAATTTGCTAAACGAGTTGTACCATCAAATACAGGAATGGATTCGCACATTTCTTTAACAAATGAATCGGAATATGCCATTTTTTGTATAGTATTAGGAGACCTACTTCTATCACGAAAACGAGGGTTTTGTGAAGGGGGTAAGGATCTCAAATCTGTTTCAGGAGTTTAATTGCTCATAAATTAAATAAAGAATAAAGGAAACAACAGTTACTTACAGAAGGATGCTGATTTTCATTCTTCACAGTTGTGGATCGTGTAGCTTTTCGAATCGTTGAGACGATCCATGGAAAAAATGATTTTTCTTGTTGAAGCTGATCCTGTTCGCAGCGCCAATTATGTTCGTGATGAGTCAAATCCACTTTTTAAAAAACAAACTTTATTACTAACAATAATGACAAAATTACAAACACCGGATGAAGACGCGATACGATTCTTAGATTTCTAATGACGAACTCTTGCTTATCTCCTTAGGCGGGTTGTATTTATCCTCTTTGTTGGTGGGAGTGGTGGACAAAGGTTCATCTAAGGGATTGGTATCGTAACTGGCGCGTCAACCATCGAATATATGAACACTCTCTGTCAGTTCGTAAAAAAGATCCGGCTTCAGCTCTCGCGCATCATCATATTCAAACAGGGCACTCTATCAACTTCGAAGACAGTAGAACTATTATGTCTCTCAATTCCCTTAGGCCCTTCTACAGTTTGGACCTCCGTAATTGCCAGATTAAAGACAGCGTTTTCCACCAGTAAAGGGCTGTTTCAGTTCACGGTCATGCCCTTTGGATTATGTAATGCTCCCGCAACATTCGAGAAGCTAATGGAGTACGTACTCAGCGGGTTAACATGGAGGACGTGCTTAGTATACCTCGACGACATTCTGGTCATGGGTCAGACATTCGACGACCATCTGAAGAACCTGGGCGAAGTATTCTCCAGAATTAATAAAGCCAACCTGAGACTAAAGAAGTGTTCTTTGTTCCAAAAAGAACTAAAGTTTTTGGGCCACGTCGTTTCCGAGTCAGGAATCCGGACCAACGAGGATAAGATAGAAGCCTTCCGTGATTCGCCAGTCTCAAGAGACAAGCATGAACTCTGAAGCTTCTTGGGCCTCTGTTCCTACTAAAGGTGATTTGTTGAAGGATTTGCCACCATTGCCGCGCCTCTACATCGGCAGACCACTGAGGAAGAGATCTTCCGTTGGAATCAGGATTGCGAAACATCAGTCAGACGACTGAAGGCAGCACTATGTGCGAGCCCAATCCTAGCCTTTCCTACAAAGTCCGGCAAGTACATTTTAGACACCGACGCTAGCAACACAGGTTTGGGGGCCGTCCTATCCTAGGTGGAAGATGGTGAAGAGAGGGTGATCGAGTACTACAGCCGTGGATTCTCGAAACCGGAAAGAAATTATTGCGTCACCAGAAAAGAACTTCTCGTAATAATAAGGGCCGTAGACCATTTCCACAAATACCTCTATGGTCGTCATTTCTTAATCCGAACAGATCATGCCACCCTCAAGTGTCTGCTGGACATGAAGACACCGGAAGGACAACTGGCCAGGTGGATGGAGAAATTACAGCAATACGATTTCAAGGTGGAACATCGTGCAGGCCGTTTGCACAAAAATGCCGATGCCCTATCCAGAAGACCCTGTAGAGCAGAATGCGACATTGTCTGAAGACGGAACAGCAAGAGGGTATCTACATCAGACGGATCCGAGTGCAGGCCAATAAAGATTGGACAACGGAACAGTGCATCTAGGACCAAATGGCTGATCCAGACATCGAACCAATCTTGTCACAAAAAACGAGAGGGGCATCCAGGCCACGATGGGACTAAGTAGCTAGATACTCCGGCGTGCTGAAATCGTTATGGGCTCAATGGGTCTCTCTAAGAGTAGACAATGGAATGCTCAAGCGAGTTTGGGAAAGCGCTGATGGACGAGAAACCAAGTCCCAACTGGTAGTTCCTAAGAAAAAGGTACCAGCTATCCTGACCGAAGTACATGATGGGATTACCGGAGGCAATCTGGGCATGAATAAAACGCTAGACAAAGTTCGCCAGCGGTACTACTGGGTGAATTACTTCGAAGACGTCAGAGCTTGGTGCCGCAAATGTGACACCTGTGCAGCCTGTAAGGGCCTGAAGACCCGGTCCAAGTACAGAATGCACCAGTACAATGTGGGCGTCCCATTTGAGAGAATTGCCATCGATGTCGCCGGTTCGTTTCCCGATTATGCCGACCAGCTCCGACATAACATGCTGGCAATACACTAATTAGCCCGAACCCAGATGTTGGTCACCAGTGACCGGATGAAGACGCGATACGACCTCAAGGCCAATTCAGTCGGATTCCAAGAGACGAACAAAGTCTGTCTGTACAACCCTCAACAGAGCAAGGGTAAATCGCCAAAACTTACACCCGCCTGGGTTGGTCCATACGAGGTGGTCAAGAGGCTTAATGACGTCGTCTACCGGATTCGTCGAAACCCCAGAGCTAAATTGAAGGTGGTCCATTTAGATCGACTCGCTCCCTACCATGGAGAGGATGTTTCTGACCGGGACGATCATAATTAAAGGGGGGGGGCAGTGTTGCGAAATTTACCTAAGCAGCCCTGTTTTCATTTCAATACGACGTCGATCGCTGGCAGGACAAAAAAACATCTCGAAATGGCTCTGCAACTATAGAATTGATAATGGATTGTACGAGAGTTTTCGATGCTGATTTTAAAAGGAGCAGCCCATCATCGCAGGGGGAGTTAGTGTGGCGAAGAGCTTATGTTGTATTATATTTGTGATATTCGAATTAGCTGTTGTGTATATTTGATGTAAATAATAGTTTCTAGAAAGTGAGAGTGAGTATTATCCTGGAAGAAATATATCAAGCCATTAATATACTTGAACGCCCCTCTAATATTTGAGGGCATGCCTGTCATTTTCTGATCATATTACCATATTCCTTCGACTCCGAAGAACAGTAATCTATTTTCACAAATGTGTGTTCGGAGAGAAAAAGGTAAGTTTGCCCTGTATATGTACTTAACAGCGGCAAGAATTTCGTTTCGTTTGAGATTGTAACATGTAAAAAATTGAAGCCTTATTGAGTAATCTTCTGATTTAGCCGCTCCTGTGCTGTAGACATTTACCCATGTTTGGTTCATTTCAGTAGGGAGATTTTCGGATTCGTAGAACGCAAACGTGGAGGACAGTCAGAATGCGTTTGTCTTGCTGGTGCAGATTTTTAGGCATTAAAATGGCGTTCCTTGAAGTTGACCGTATGAAAGTTTTCTGTGGTTAGAAGACAAGGGGCGAATGTCATTTTTCGATGGCGAAGATTGCGTTTAAAAAGAGACGATGATGTCTAAAATATTTATGGATATTTAGAAAGGTAAGCACGTGCCAAGCTGTTGGAGATAAAGTCTTCATGTACAAATTATATTGTAGGGTTTTAGGGAGCATTTTTACGGAGTATTCTTACGGAGTATGCTTACGGAGCAGTCTCATGGAGAATTCTTACGGTAAATTTTGATTGGGCCTGTTTCCTGTTGTTTCTTTTGAGTTTTGTTCTACGTTTGGAGCCATGTTCTAAGAATTTTTAAAGTTAGAATTTTCTACGTTTTGGGACTCTTAATTTCGAGATGGGATTTTGAAGTTAATATTTAGTATGGACTGTTTTAACCATTTAGATGAAATTTAACTGATGTACAGTCAGTGAGGAATTAGTTGAAGATATTTGGCTTTGAGTTTCCAGATTCAAGAATACAGGACAAATATACATTACAGTAAAGTTGTGACAATAGTGATTTTCCGATCATATTTGTAACGTAAGGTTTATTTTCTGTCGACAGATTATACCATTATCCTTACTGATCAGATCATTTTAATTACCTGATTAGTGTTGAGTACAATTTTTTTGTAGATTTCAGATATATTTTTTTGCGTAAACATCTAAATTTTCACTGTAGTTTTAAAACAGATTCTTAAATTTCTTTTGAAACAAACTTCTTATTTCGATTTTTTTGTATTATACTTTTTCTTTGTGTTTTTTTTATTAAATTCTCTGTATTTATATTTTGCTTATTTTTTATATACCTAACCTATCGATTGTGAAAGAATTTTTGGAAGCACCATTGAAAGTATTGAATACATAATTTTTTAAACAGAATCAGATTATTAGCAGTTGTTGTTCATAAGGAACATAACAACATCACTATAGCCGGTGTGATTACATTATAACCGGATACTATTTTTTTGGTTTTTAAGGTATGTTCACTTAAAGGTTTTCAACCAAATGGCGCCCTAAAAAAGTAGGTATAAATAAATTTGAATCTTTTACCCACGATTTTATGTTCTCCAATGAACAGCAGCCACCTCGCAAATGTGAGCAGACCAAGGTAGGTTTTATGTTGATTTTTGAGTTTCCAAATTTAGGATACCGGGTTTGTGTCACAAGATCAGTCGCATTGAAATTTCTGATTAATTTAAAACTATGATCTTCTATATAGCAGAGTATTTTTCGATCAATAATTGGAATTATTTCTCCAGGGGTCGTTGGTAAATTGATGTTATTTCGAAATCACCAGGTGGTAAAAAAATGTAAAAACTTTCTTAATGATATATCCTTTGATGTGGAATTCTTTGTTTGAATGTCCATTATCCAAAGCCTGACTTTATATATGATATGTATGTAAGACAAAAATTAGAGATATGTAGGCTCGATTTTGCATCTGTTGCTTGATTAGTTTGGTTATTATTTTCAACTCTTGTAATAATCTCCTTTGTTGTGCTTGAGGGAGTGTTTGCGGTTATTGTAGTTGATTTTGCCGAAGTTGCAGGAGTAGGTTTTGGTTCACTTGAAGGGGTAACCTTCTTAGTTGTCCTGGTAGGGGTGGCTGCACTAACTGTTGTTGTTGGTCTTGAAGGGGTAGTTTTCTTAGTTGTGTTTGAAGGGATAACTGCAGTCCTTGGTGTTGTTTTTGTTGTTGCTGTTTGTTTCTTGGATCCATGAAAATACTGGATTGCAATAATATCATATTGATCTAATTTAGTTTGACTGTAGTACGAATACATCAAAGTTTTGTTCACCCCCGAGTGACCTAAACCGCAAATGTGCCCGAATTCATGCGCCAAAACCCAAAGCATACTGGTCTGTCTTGGGGGTACCTCACCCACATCCTCTTCCCCTAAATACCAGTCTTCCATCCTGTCTAAATGAATCTCACGGCACTCATCATTGTTGGGGAAATATCCATGTGCCAATACTCCACCCTTACTGTCGAATTTAAAAGAGCATTTACGCTTCTGTCAGTTTCTATAATTTGTGTGTTTATATCTCCCGTCGGACATGGAGGTGACGATATCCGGACTACTTAAGCCGGACACCTGAACAAACCGTAAATTGGTAACATTTTACTAAGTTTCAAATGCTTTTCGAGCGGTGGTTTTCATTCGTTCATCTGCTAGCTTAAACCATTTCAGGGCAAAGTTTAGCGTGAAATCTGGTACTCCACAACAAGTTTGAGCCATTAATGCCATCGTCTCGTTATTTTCTGTTCCGTCTACATTTAAATTGTAAACTCTTGAAACTTTACAATAGCTTGGTACCTTCAATTCCATATATATATATATATATATATATGGATAGATATCGATATATATATATATATATATATCGATATCTGTTAAGTTGTCACCTCAGTACAGTTGATAGGGCGACCTCGCCTCACTCATTCATGATTGTTTTTCTTCAGATATTTTTACATATATGTGTTAAGGGGAGGGCTTTCAATAGGAATTTCAAAAGAGGGGAAACGATTTCTTTTGTTTTAATTTTATAAAATTCATAGGTAAAGTAAATCCGTTGTCACCTCAAATATATATGAGGTGACATCGGCAATAAAATATATATGAAGTACTCTCTCACCTCAGTCGGCGTTGCCACATCTTTGAGAGAAATAAGTTATCGCAACATGTAGGTAGCATACAAGTTAGAAAAGTAAATAATAGTCGTATCAATCAGAAATTCATCGAGCTTCGAAATTACGCAATAGTGACGAACAGAGGTATTGCTTATAATTTTTCAAGATTAAATCCATAGTTATCGACTTCTATATTTTCGGAAGTAATTTTCATGTTCAAAAATGAAATTAGGTAGTTGTTCATTGAACTATTTTGTACATAAACTCTGTGAACATAATAAATGATAAGGGAATTAAACACATCGTGTAAATTCAATATCTACTTTAATGACAACAAAAAATATATTTCATATAGAAAACAACAAATAAAATATGGTATCTGTATAGAACGGTAAAGATCATAACTGAACCTGCATCCTCATGGATTTAATATAAAAATATGGTTTCTATATAGAAGAGTAGAAAACATAACAGAAACTGCAATCCCATAGTTATATTATAATATATAATGATTATTTAGGGATACCTAAACTTACCCAAAATCATGGTAATATTAAAAATATAGTGTTAGGCTTAAAACTAGATTTAAGTTTTTTTAAACAAAAACAGCTAGAACCAGGTAATGATAGCGGGACATTACTTCTGTGTTTTAATAATGTGTTGTAATTTAGATTTTATTAAAGGGATACTTCTGTTGATTCCAGTATTTTTTATAAACTCCTTTATTTTAACTGCATTGGGATATTCCTTTTTCTGAATAAAGCTTGAGAAATGTTCTTTGAGAGTTAAGATTTCCCCATCAGTCCAACCTGTAAAGAATATATGTACCTACTATCGAAAATATAAAAAATATATCGGCTATTTACTTCTTTTTTTTATTTTTGGTTTTTGTCTTTGAGAGGCTTGGTCTTCATCGTCATCGATATTTAAATCTGAAACAGAATAACATTATTTTGTTTCCCTTTAATATCATTCATATATAAACAATTAAAGCATTTTACAATTTATTTTACTTCAACTATTTTTTTATGTATTACAATTTTTATTTATATTGATTACCAGGTATCTCACAAAAAATTGACTTCCACCTCAACTTTTTGTCATCAGTCTTAAAAAAACGCTTAGGCGGAATGTTCTAAATATTTATTATATAATTTTCAATGCACTGAACTATTTTTCTCCACTACAGTCAACGCTCCTTATTTACCATTTCTTTATTCCCATTTTCATTATTCACTGATAGAAAACAATTGTCACCACTTCTTGCATTCGTGGCTGATAAAACTCCTGTCATACAGAATAGATCATGTTTATCCGCCAATTGATATTACAAAAACTGAACTTCTTTCCCGACATAAAGTAGATAGACTGAGCCACCGGAAATACAGTTATTCAGTAATTTTTCTGTTTAAATTCATCAACAATAAACTTAACGACTCAATTTTTCTGCAAAAACTAAATTTTTTTGTGCCTAGACTCACATCTAGGACAAATCACACCTTTTACCTTCCCACTTCCCGTACTAATATTCTAAAACGTTCTCCACTTTATAAAATGTGTTCGAAGTGTAATGAGCTGAATTACAAGCTTGACATCTTTAATTGCACTGTTTCAGCCATAACATAAAGACCTGCTTTTTAGATAACTGAAATAGTCTATTCATCTTATTATATAAATGTCTGAGCTGAGTGTTTTCTCAGTTCTAAGATACAATCTATAATCTTAGCTTGTGTACATGTTCTGTAATTATTCAATATCCTTGATATTTGTTGTAAATTTAGGTTAAAACTGTTAGTGTTAATTTACTTATTGTTACTCTTAATCTGTTTTTTTTCCTGTTCTGTAGTTGTGTGTAAACCTGTTTGAGCAGTAAATAAATAAATAAATAAATAAATAATTTTTGGATTCGCGTATCCAAATTTATATATTCATATATATGTATTCATTTCAAGTCCGTAGCCAACTGGAGGGGGGGGGGCTTGTGGGGTCAAACCTCTCACCCAAAAATTTTGGAATTTTTGGATTCAAGTTTCAATTTTAACCAATTAATCATGTGTTTCATTAGAATACATTTTATATTTATACAATTTTATATATCCTGGAAATGCATTAACAAAAATATACATTTACAGTCCTAATCAGCCCATCACCAATAAAAAAATTACCTTTCGAAGAAACAAGTATTACAAACGAGTCTTATTTTTGCTTGATAGAAAGTTCTTTGACAAAACTCGCCGCCGATGTACTTACGCGCTGCCTGCTTAAGTTACAGACATATTACACATGTCGCTATGACTTCTGATAAATGCTGCATTTGCATAATCAGTGCCGAATTTTTTGTTTTATTGCTGTCTGTTATTCGTCTCCACAGTTTGGAGGAGTCTCTACTGCTTTGTTCGCGATTTAGAATTGTCGGAGCTTTAGTTTATATTTTTTCAAATTATTTATAATCTGTTTATTTATTTCTTTGTGTTTTCTTTGTATATGGAATTTTATAGTTCGTAGAAGAACTATTCTCATCATCTTCATATATTTAATATTTCTTAATTTACTTATTTTACATTTACCGAGTTGAAAACCCCGAGGAATGGTGGTCATTTTATTGTAATTAAATTTACTCAAGTAGATACAACAGGAGAATACTGGCTCACTTTTCTATAGGGAAAATTTTGCAAAAGTTGAAGACGGTGTTTTGATGCGGTGAGAATGGTACGAAGGTTTTTTGATTGATAGATATGTGTATTTGATTGACATATTAGTAGTTTGTGTCAATTACAAATGTTCTAGATTGGTGATAAAAGAATTAATAAATATAATATCAGCTGAGTATTAAAATAACATATGTGTATTAAATTCGCAATAGGTGCACGTGGTTCACATAATTAAACGAAACTCGTATCGCCCACGGCATAATGACGCAGAGGATTTTTACAAGTAAAAAAAAAAGTCAGGGTCCTCTCCTCGAAGGCGGATGATATTTCGAAAAACAACATATGTGTATTAAATTCGCAATAAGTGCACGTGGTTCACATAATTAAACGAAACTCGTATCGCCCACGGCATAATGACGCAGAGGATTTTTGCAAGTAAAAAAAAAATGTCATGGATCTCTCCGTGAAGGCGGATGGTATTTCGATAGAAATATCTGGTTTTCTACCCGCGGAATAACCTGCAAGAGCCTCCCATTAGCGGGTAATACATGAGTTCAACGATACTGATATCATCTCGAAGGCTAACTGGCGAGCCGGATTCGAATTTTTGCGAGTTCTTACTTGTAAAAAATATGAAGACCACATGCACTGATATGGCGAGGAAAATATCTTGATTTCTAAAGTTCAATAATATTCGCATCATCATGAAGGTTATATCGCAAGCCGGATTTCGCTTTAATGGACGTGTATTAAATTAACTATGAATATTTTAATAATGAGAATACAGGGTAGACTATTATCCTGAAATAGTTTTCAAATAAACTAATTCACTTATACATTATTTTATGGTAACTAGGTGAATTATTGTGTTGAATAATAACGATATTGGCTTATCTAAGGGTTTAAATTATACAGTTGAAGCACCGAAAGTTCAGTTTTATTTTAACATTCAAAGAGACCAGAACCAAAAATAATGTTACTAGGATTTTATTTAGCGTATTATTATTCCATATCAATTGGAATGAGTGAAGTGAATATTGAAAACTTTTTAAAGACGTACGGATTTGTAAGTGATAACGGAACTGCTATAACAGACGTAAAAGAGGGATTGATTAATTTTCAAGAACTATATAATTTAAAAGTAGACGGTACTCCAAATGAAGAAACTTTAAATCTAATGAGCAAACCACGTTGTGGTCTACCTGATTTCCCTTTGAGTTTTCAAATCGCTCCTCAAAAATGGCAAAAGAAAGAGTTAAAATGGTACTTTCGACTTGCTAATTCAGAAATGAAATTTATAGCGGAAAAATCTTTCGAAGTCTGGCAAAATGTATCAAATTTAAAGTTCATCTATTCACCCATTGCTCCTGACATAGTGATTTCTTTATCAGATGGTCAGTTTCAACATTCAAACAACCAACGATGTCAAGATGCAGGTAATTGTTATTACATGTTTGACGGTCCTGGTGGTGCGCTAGGACATGCATATCTACCAAATAATGATACATGTCGCGAGATTCATTTAGACAGCAGTGAGACGTGGTATTTAGGATTGGATAAAGAGATTCCAGCTAATAAAACAAGTATGTTTTTTGTTCTCCTACATGAATTAGGTCATATATTTGGAATTCAACATACTTTTAATAAAAAATCAGTGATGTATGCATTTTACGGTAACTCTGAACTTGATAATGATGATATACAAGCAATTCAATTTTTATACGGATCGAAAAAAATTCCTGAAAGCACTCCAAAGACACCGAAAAAAATTCCAGAACGTGTAACGTTCAAAAGCACCTCAAAGACATCAAAGAAATATTTTAATGAAATCCCTACGAGCACACAAAAGGCTACAACAAAACCAACTACTTCCACTACTACTACCACATCAAAAGGTTCTGAAGAACAAACAGTAGATTTATGTCAAGTGGATGTTTCGGGATTACAGTTTTTAGTTTTACGAAGCAATCTGTACATTATTTATAAAAATAGGCTCTGGGTCATGGATATGGAAACGAATAACATCACATCGAAAGACGTACATTTACGTAAAGTTCTCCATTTTCTACCAGCAGACGTTACTGAAATAACTTCAATATATCAAAGACCGTCTGGTGAAATAGTTGTGATTGGAGATAAGAAAAGATTATTCTACATATCAGATGAGAATTTCAAACTACTGAAAAGCCTAAGCATTAACGATTTCAAACTATCAATACCGGCTGATGAAATCATTGCTACGGTTACCAGTTATACAGGACAAACGATTTTTTTCTTTTCAAATAATATGTATGCTGAAATTAATGAATGTTATCTTGAAGGGAAAAATTATGGTTATATAAGCAGAGACTTTAGTGGTATACCAGAAAATATTAGAAGTGCTTTTCGGTATACAAACGGTAGAATTTATTTTTTTGAAAATGATAGGTATTTTGAATATAATGAATTTTCAAATATTCTTGTAGAAACTAATAAGTTAACTTTAAATTTGTTTAATATCCCATGTCCGAATCTAACGCTGTACGAACAACTAAAAGAATTGTTAACTAGGATTTTAGCTAGAGAAAATAAAAATATTTAAAATAAACATGTTCTTTTATTCAACAATAAATAATTGGAACGAGTTGGTGAGGGTTCTAACTTATTGTGAAATATCTTCTCACTATCAAATTCAATCGAACACAGAAAATAGTCATAATTTCGAAATTATCGAAATATATTTCTGAAATGCAAGATCATACAAAGTACTGTGTAATTATCACCCTGTAAAATTCTCTAGCTATAACGCGAAACAACTTTACATTGAAATTTCGCATTAAATCCAAATCATAAAATTATATCGCGGAGTGGTCAAGGTTCTCCTCTAAGAAACAAGTTCTCAGATACAAATCCGCTTGGAAATTACCTTGTCTTAAAAATCTGCGGGTGAGGGTATAGCTTGATGTCATGAGCGAAATGGTTTAAAAGCAGACGCAATTTCGAATTTAATCATTGCAAAGTGTTCACTTGAAGTGAAAAGTGCTCTGAACTAAACAGTCTTTTTTTCTCTGTGAAAAGTGCTGCTGCAGTAAATAATCAGGTAAGTTATTTATTTTGTTAATACTATTTTGAATTGTTTCTTTTATTGAAGTTGTTGTTGTGTGTATTCTCAGGTTTGCAATAAAAATCTTCATCCCTTTATAATTTTATGATAACTATACATTTTCAAAACTGCTTAAGTTTTCTACCTATTTTTGTTTTCTCTCAATATTGGATGATTACCGAAAATTTTTCATTATGTTGCTTTCAACCATATTTCGTTTTTCAAAGTAATATTTCTATAGCTAGAATAAATTGTTATCTTTTGCAGTGGAATATTAGTACCATATTTTTGCTCATGCTACGTCTAAATATATATTTTGTTTTTTTTTTTCAAAGAAAGATTTCTGTAGATAGGATAAATATTTTACACCTACTGCGGAGATAGGAATCTTTTTACAAGCGTCCTGTAAATTACATTTTCTCATTTTATTTGTTCCCAATTTATAATAAGGATATGGAATTATCAACTAATAGGGTGGCTCAATTGTGTAGGGGTATGATTCTAGCTTTGTATGCGAGAGCTCCTGGGTTTTCAACCATATTTAGTTTTCAAAGTAGTATTTTGTAGACAGATCAAAGTGTTACCTTCTGCTGCAGAATATATTGGAACATTGTCTAAGGATATGTTTTTCAAAGTAAGATTTCTATAGAAAGAAGAAATTGTCTCCAACTACCGCGGAGATGATCTCATTTGTTAGCAATTTATAATTAGGATACATTAACTGAGGAAGAGTACTTAGAATAAATTGTTTTCGTCTACTCTGTAGATGTATTGAAGAACGTTTTGAAAAGTACTTTTATCATTTTCTTTGTTACCAATATATATTTTCTGAGGCATCAAATACATAGACGTGATATCTCGTTTATAAAGTTGTAGGGAACATTTTCGAATGTATGTTGCGGGATAAGGATTATTTGAATAATATATGTATACCTTTATTGTTGTAGTTGTTAATTCGAACACGAGAGTTGCTGCTGCAAATTTAAGGAAAAAAAACCTAGAAAACATTGGAGACAAGAGAGTTGACTGACTGAGAGTTGCTGCTTTAAGGAAAAAAAACCTAGAAAACATACAAAGTAAGTTATTATCTACTTTTATGTAGAAAACATATGTATAGTGTATTGTACGGTGTTGCAGATGAGTTTCCTTAAGAATTTAAACAAACTTTGCTCTTCAGAAGCAACCAACAAGCCAGCCTGCAAAGTAAGGGAGCTTCCGATAAATAATAGGCAGAAGATACTGTCAGCCAAGCTAGTCAAAACCAAGTACGGGGAGAGCATACTCCTGGAATTAGAGGAAAAGGTGGTGTTCCTACCAAAGAGGGTCACTGAGGGTTTCAAACCTTTCATAGACAAATTTAGCGAAGGACAGTTTTACCTGACTTTCACCGGTCTCCAGGATATCCCCGGCTTTCAACCGAGAACTCTTTTCACGGTGGAGGAATAGTTAGTAAGTGTTACTAAGTTTAACGATAGAGGAATATTTTAATAATTTTTTGCTGCTAATTGTACTAAGAGAAAAAAATGAATTCAGTTGAAATTGCTTGCCTTAGTGATGATATTATCGAGAAAATTAGGGAAGTGGAAGGTATCTTATTAAAAAAGGTTAATCCCTTATCACAAAGGGAGATTGAATTATGGCTAAAAAATGTTAAGAAACACATTTCTCTTTGCAACAAAGCGATTCGGGAGGCGGATTTATCGATAGGAACTTTACGTAAATTGCAAACAAACATTGGACATCTTAAACGATTTAAATTGTTATTACGGAATTATGATTCAGTAGGAATGGGGCTTTTGCAGAATAATAAATTTAATAATCAAATTCATAAGAGAGTTAAATGGGAAGACGGAATTTCAGCCTTTAAAAGTAGAGTCAGGACTGGGCTTATAGTAAATAAATATCATAAAGATATTTTAGAATTTTTTAAAGATTGTTTTTTACTATTTCAAGTTAGAATTAAAAACACCTTAAAGAAAATGTCCATGATTAAAGTAAATGTTTCTTTGTGTGGGGAATTTTTGAAAATGTCAGGAGATAAAGAAATTCTGAGTAAGAAATACTTTTCAACTAAAAATGAAGTAATTGATTTAGCAACAGATATAAAATGTTGGTTTGAAATTTACGTGAAAGATCGCATATTAAATAAGCTTTCCGAATTTGCTGAAGAAGGATCAGGATGGTGTTTAAGTCAAATTATTTCATTGGAAGTCAACATAAATAGGTATAGTGTAGGGTCTGGGCTAGCTGCCTCATCTTACATTGAGTTACCTCAAAAAATTAAGGCCACCAAATCTTGTATTAACGTTAAAAATCGATATGATGAAGCGTGTTTCATGTGGTCCGTAGTCTCAGCTTTATATCCTGCAGTTAAAAATTCAGATAGACCGAGTTCCTACCCCCATTTTAAAAATGTTTTGAATTTGAAAGGTTTATCCTTTCCCGTAAAGTTGAATGAAATTTCTTTATTTGAGAAAAATAATGAAAGTATATCAATTAATGTTTTTGGACTTGAGATGATTACACATTCGAATTTTACTGTGGTGCCAGTACGCTTAACCAAAGAAAAGCGAGAGCAACATATTAATCTATTAATTATTCAAAATAAATATTTTCTTAAACACAGTGATTTTGAAACCGATTTAGATGACGAATTTGATGGTGATAATAATGATAATGAAATCCTATATCATTATTGTTGGATCAAGGACCTTTCGCGGCTTTTACATAGACAAGTGTCCAAACATAACGGAAAGAAACACATTTGTGATAGATGTCTAAATTATTTTCCTTCTCAAGACAAGTTGAAAGAGCACACACTGTACTGCATGCAGTTTAACGATTGCAGAATTGAATTTCCAAAGTTTTCACATGTACAGTTTAAAAATTATGTATTCAAAGAAAAAGTTCCGTTCATCGTATATGCTGACTTTGAATCTCTTTTAGAGCCCTTTGAAGATAACAGTACTACAAGCAATAGCTTGAAATATCAAAAACATAGAGCTTACAGTGCAGGATATTATTTTAAATGTAATTTTAATAATGAGTATTCCTTTTATAAAAGTAATAGGGGTCCGGAATGCATGTCTTGGTTCGCAGAAGAAATGGAATCAGTCGCCAAATTTGTTCAGTCAAAGCTTCTGAATGTTGAGCCAATGAATGTCGAAGTAAACTTAAAGGATGCTTCTGGGGTTTGTCACATTTGTGAAAAACCCTTTGAATCTCAAGATAAAATCGTTCGCGAACACTGTCATCTTTCCGGGAATTTTAGAGGCTATGCCCATAATCAGTGCAACCTTCTATATAGAAAATCTTTCATGGTACCCATTGTATTCCATAATTTGAGTGGCTATGATAGCCACTTCATAATTAGAGACTTAGCTAAAAGAAATTACATTAATTTGTTGCCTGTAAACAAGGAGAAGTACATCAGCTTCACTGTTCACGATACCGAAACAAAAATTAAATTCAGATATATCGATTCCTTTAGGTTTATGGGGTGTTCATTGGACTCTCTAGTATCCACCCTTAATGAAGGCAATTTTAGTATCTTGAATAGTGAATTTAAAGATTTATCTATAGAGAAACTTAAATTACTTCACCGAAAAGGAGTGTTTTTCTATGATTATCTGGATAAATTTGAGCGACTGGAAGATACAGAATTACCAAAAAAGAAACAATTTTACAATAGACTTTGCGATGAAGATATTAGTGATGATGACTATGCCCATGCTAAGTTGATTTGGAGTCAGTTTAAGTTGAAAACCCTTGGTGATTATAGTGATTTATATATGAAAACAGATATTTTGTTATTAGCTTGCGTTTTTGAAACATTTCGCAATACCTGTTACAACACATATGGGTTAGACCCCGCCCATTATTATACTATTCCTGGCTACACATGGGATTGTATGTTGAAATATACACAATGTCAATTAGAAACAGTTCAAGATGTGGACATGTTGCTATTTATCGAACGTGGAATACGAGGAGGTATATCGATGTGCTGCAACCGCTATGGGAAAGCTAATAACAAGTATTTAGAAGATTATGATCCTTCTAAACCTTCAAAATTCCTGCTCTATGTAGACGTTAATAACATGTATGGTTGGGCAATGAGTCAACCACTCCCCTACGGAGGGTTTAAATGGGTTGATACAAATATCGATGTCACCACCATCCCCGATGATGCACAGACGGGCTACGTTCTGGAAGTCGACTTAGAGTATCCTGAAAGCCTACATGATACGCATAAAGATTTACCCTTCTGTGCAGAACACAAAATTCCAAAGAATTCAGCTATTAAAAAACTCTTAACAACATTAGATAACAAAGAAAAATATGTAATTCACTATCGAAATTTGAAGCAGGCTCTGAAGCATGGGCTAAGATTAACAAAAGTACATAGAATCTTAGAATTTCAACAATCTGCTTGGCTCAAACCGTACATCGAGCTTAATACCCAGTTGCGAAGTCAGGCTAAACATAAGTTTGAACAAAATCTTTATAAGCTTATGGTAAACGCTGTGTTTGGGAAAACAATGCAAAATGTTAGAAAACATCGCCATGTGAAACTAGCCAGAAGTTGGAGTGGGAAACTAGGAGCAAGAAATTTAATTTCAAGTCCTAATTTCCACAGTAGAACAATATTTGATGAGAACCTCATAGCGGTTGAATTAAAAAAGCACCGTATAATGTTTGATAAACCATTGTATATAGGAATGTGTATTCTAGATATTTCAAAAATATTAATATATGAATTTCATTATGACTTCATGCTAAACAAATTTCCTGTAGAACGATGTAAACTATTATACACTGACACAGATAGTTTAATATATGAAATTCAATGTAATGATGTATATGAAGATGTAATCAAAACTAACCTTCATCGATTTGATACCAGCGATTATCCTTCAGATAATCGTTGGGATATACCACTGATAAATAAAAAAGTCCCAGGTCTCATGAAAGATGAGGCAAATGGTAAAATGCTTCTATTCTTTGTAGGCTTACGATCTAAACAATATACCTATAAAATACAAGGAAATTCATGCGTTAAAAAGGCTAAGGGTGTAAAGAGAAATGTGGTTCGGCGAAAAATCACTTTTCAGGACTATTTAGATTGTTTAGAAAAATTTACGAAAGACTCTACCCAAAATTACATCTTACATAAAACTCAACGCTGCATTCAATCAAAGCATCATGATGTCTACAGCGTTGAGCAAACTAAAATAGCTTTGAATCCCTTTGATGATAAGCGCTTCCTTCTCCCTAATAGTTTCGAAACTTTACCATGGGGTCACTATAGGATTAAACAATTTTAATTTGAATTATTTTTCTCTTTTAGGTAACCCTAAGTTATGGAGAACATGTTAACATTACAAGAAGCCTCTATTAAAACAATTTGCAGTAAAATTAATAAAATCAGTAGATTCGTTTCCCAGTCACCACTGCCATGGAGTCTAACTCAACAAATAATTAGAATATTTCCAACCTATAAGCATCAACAATTTTTAGAAGCATATTCAAACCCAACTCTAGATTATGATGCTATTCTAGAGGAGTTTGAATATGTTGAACCAGAAGATATGCCGTTTGCATTAAAAGTAGTTTTGTTGAATAGTAACTATCTAGAACCATACCTCGATTATGATGATTATTGCGCTTGGTTTACATACCACAAAATTCCTGATTATACACTGAAGGTATGCAAGGTATGTTTACTGAGCTTAAGATATGCTTTTAGATATAAGCAAAAAGAACTTAATCATCATAAACGAAAATATCATGTAAGGTCTGAGGCTAGACAGTTACATCAATTGTACAGACAAAAATGGCACTGGTGTTCTCTTTGTTGGACACCTTTATTTGAATTAAAAAATCGGGATGATTGTATTGAAGATCTGCACTATGAAAAGAAAACAAAATTGTTCTAATTTAGGCTTCTTGGAATGTTTTTTTATAGAAAGTTATATTAATCACTAATTTGTTAATTGTATAAATATTACTAACAATAACAATATTTCATTTATTAGATACTAAAATAAATATTATTTTCTTATGTTGTAAATTTTCTTAGATATTAAAATAAAACGATATATTATATATATATGAAAACTGCTTTTTATTTTAAGAAATAAAGACCTTTAAATACCCAACTGTCTCACATCTACAGATACAACATTTATCAATATTTATAAAACAACTTGAGCAGCAGGCTAAATGCCTGCATGGAAGAAGTACAACAGATATTTCATTAGTTAAACAAATTTTGCAAGATAAGCTAGTAGCTTTTGAATCTTCTATTGTTTTTTGTATCATTAAGCAGTTGTTGGATATCATCAAGTGCCGTTCAGTAACATCATCGTTTGACAGCAAGTTTGAAATCTGAATGCCACAACAATAACATATGATTCTATCTCCTGAACCACTATAAAAGAATCCAAGTTTTGCTAAATCATTAGGTCTCTGCTTTAGAGCTATAGGCCAATTGCCAAACGTAGAAAATCTGCTGGCAACACTTATTTTATCTTTATGAACAACAGGTTTTTTTCTATTTATTAAGTATACGCTATCTGTATCGAAGAAGGAACAATTCGGATTCCAATCTAAATGGTCAGCTACAGGATCGTCTGTCATTTGCCAGTTGAATCCTTCAGTCCCACAAAATGCACATCTTACTACATCATTTTGACCAAAATAAATAAAGCCAGCCCTTGCTAGTCTGGAAGCTGGGAATTCTGATGGCCAGTTTTCAAAGGTACGTAATCTGTGTTCGTATACTTGATACCAATCTCTACACTCCATGATTGTAATATATCAACTGAGGGAAAATTAAAAAACGGGATGATTTTATACATTTTATTGAGGTTTTCTCGCTACAATATCGGCTACAATTTTTTCTCTGTAATAATAAAGATACTCTTTTAAAGCAATACCCAGTTGAGATGTATTATCAAAACAGAAAGATGATAGCAGTCGTTCAACTGGTTGCGAACAAATTAAATGTTTCCATGAACAAACTTCATTTAAAACTTTGAAATAATATTTACAAAAGTTCATTTCTAAATATGCTTCTACTCGACTAGAAATTATATGTTCAATTCTAAAAAGTTCCACTACATCACTATGAGAGAAATATAACGCAATAATATTTTGCATCAACAAGATTAGTTTCTCGTCATCCTCAGATCTTGTTTGGGTTATATGTAGAAATTCTCCACAGGAAATTGGTGCTGCAACCTCGTGACTGCTAATATTTGGGTTTTCTAAATAATTCTGATTCATCAACTTCAGAACGCACAAAACATCCGCCCATTCGAAGCTGTTCAAGACAATTTTCACATTATTTTTTTGCAGAATAACTACTAGTGCAAACGTTCGAGCTGGACTTAATGCACATTGGATTTCCAACTCAGAATTGATGAGAGGAAATTTGGTGTGTAACAGGTAAAACGCTTCTGTTTTAACTGCTTCTTCGTACATGTTTAAGATTCTATCTAGGTCGGCGTTGTAGTCAATTTCTTCAAAACTAGTATCACTCATACTGCTGCTCACCAAATTGAACTGCTCTTACTGAAGGTAATGGTAAATTCAGAAGGGTTTTATAACGTCTCCGCCGTTGTCTTCACTCCTACTCCTGTTTTGCAAGTTATAACCTGTTGCTGGAATCAATCCAGCTGTCGTGACTTTTATCAAAACCCAACCATCGAACCTTGACTTTATTACCTTTTTTCTGTAACACTTTTTCCACGAGATAAACGTCAGGGTTGGCGGTCTTTTGCAATTCTTCCTCATAAAATCCCCCTTGAATTGGTCTGCCACTCATATCTTCCAACAGGTAGGTAATGGGATTCGTTAACTGATATTGACGTACCTTGAATAGCTCTGTAGTCCAATTCCTGGTGTGTCCTTTTTCAAAGACGTGTTTCACTTTACTTATTCGCACCACATCACCCACCTTGAGTTTCCTAGGTCCGGTGATTTTCAATCTATTGAATACTTTAATGTCGTCAGCATTAGCAGCAGTTACGTCGCTAGGGCGCATTTTCGTCGTCTGATGTTTTTGATTGTTATAAGACTGAACGATATCAGGTAAAATGTCAATCCACTTGTAACTGCCATTTAAACTGAAATACTTGAATAATTTCTCCTTTAGCGTCCTTATCACGCGCTCACATATGGCTGCTTTCATCCCACTAAATGTACTATAGTGGTTAATCGAATATTTTTGCATTAGTTTCGTAAAGTGACTATTGTAGTATTCTTTTCCGTGGTCTGTTTGCAAGTTTTTCGGACGGCGCCCACCATTAGCAGTGAGAATACTCTCGAAAGCCTTTGTCACCTCCTCTCCTGATTTTGATTTCAGCGGCCTCGTCCACACGTACTTGGAAAAACAATCAATTACCACTAATATATACTTAAAATTTCTATTAGTTCCCGCATAAAGATCTAATTGTCCTAAATCAGACTGCCATAAATCATCGAAACCCTTAATGACGGTGTGACGTCGTGGAAATTTTTTTCTCACAGGTCGATGCAGCTCCTTTACAACTTGAACTTTTTCCTTGGAATAATTCATGATGACTACTATAATTTAACATGGCTGATGCCTTTTTATTTAGTCTTTAGAGCAGATTGCTGTTGCTGCTGCTGCTGTTGCTGTTGAATGGCTACAATTTTTGGATTAATCATCTTTAATTGATTGTTGATTTGCGAAGAGACTTCGTTTTTGTGAGATCGCAATTCGCTCTTGATGCCATCTGATAATTTTTTCATCTCTAAGTTCATCTTATTAACTTTATCACTCATTTCATCGTGTAATTTTTGCATATCCACATATAGTTCGGGTACAACTTTTAGCATTTTCTCTTTGATGGCCTTCACTTCATCAATATCGTTTTTCAATTGCGAAATTTCATCACTTATAGTCTGTTTTAGATTCTCTTCAATTTGCTGTGGCAATTTCGTAAGCTGGTTAAGCTGGACGTTGGTATTTGACTGAAATTCCAGAAAGGTCTGTTGATTAACCCTTAAGCTGCTATCAGTAGTATGTTGATTTTTCTCAAGTTTTCGCATACTGCTGTAAACCTTATCGCTGAAATCATTGAATGCCACTTGAAAGTCCTTTTTAATTTGAGACAACTTGTCGCGTACTCTATCATCAACATAGAGTTTATTGGCGGCATCCATATCCGCTTTAGGATCTGCAACATTTGAAATTATCACTTTCTCTACATCAATATTTCCATCAGCTGTGAAGGAAAATGGTATTTTTGCGCGCTCATAATCACTCGGTTGCTGTTGTTGAACAGCACTTCGACCAAATTTATCGAGAGACATTTTACTAATGACTACTTTGGTTATTTGTCGCGTATAATATTGGCTTCTTTGAGCTCATTTATTATCGCTACAATTTCGTTGTCGTGGGATGTGTTGCCGGCCTCTTTCGATGCAACAAGTAACCTTAAACGATCTACCAATTCATTGGGATCGTCCCAGTAGACGTATTCCATAGGCTTTGTATTATATTTCAACTTCATACCTCTTCCTTCGCTGCTGCTGCTTGGTTTAATTGGTTTTATAAACATAGGTTTAATGACATCCTTGTATTTGGATATTCCTGAGGGTTTCAGATGTCCTTTTACATTCCGGTGTACTAATGCCCGCTCCAGAACTTTTTGGTACACGATTTTGTCATCTGGAGTGTATGCGGGGTCCTTGTAGAATATCAGTTGGTAAAGACCAGGTGATCCTCGAAACACAGCGCCTCCAACAGTAAGACGTCCTGTCCTCGTATCGAAGTTGATTTCTTTGTTACCGAGATACCACTTGGAGGTTTTCAAATTGTATGAGGGTCCATAAATGTTGTCAATTTTATCACTCTTGTGGAAATATTCGGTTATATACTTTTGCACCATTGCTGGATACTGCTCCATATAGGACTCAAAGGTTTTGTCAGAGTAATTAGTCGGATCATCTTCCTCTTGTTCCGTTTCCTCGGCTTCAGCATCGGTATAAAAACTAGTCTCTGCGACTGGTTCTTCTTCGAGGAATAGACTGGATTTTGGTGTTAACGGTTCTAGTTTTTCTTTTTTCACAATTGTTTCTCGTTTTATAGATGGCAACACCGGAGGTGAATGTGTTGACGCTGGTGGTATCTTGGTGAGAACTTTGGATGTAGTCGAAACTATTTGTTTCAAAGGTCCGACTACCGGTTCAAAGAGCTTATTGAGGGTCTCATCGTTTTCCGATTTACCCAGTTTCAGACTGAGGTACTTCTTGCGAATGGACCGTGCTAGTTGTTTGATTTTTTTCTTGCGAAAAGCTTCTGCAATGCTGTTGCTGCTCACTGAAGACATTTTTGTTGACTGACTGATTATTTTTCGCTTTGTAGTCTTATATATTTATCGAAACCTTGTCGATATCGCCCTTCGTTTAAATTGAATTCTGTAACAATAGCCACGAACCCGTAGCGATCCTGCCAACACTTTGAACACAAGTCTTTAAACTGTTCGAATGACATATCCGGAGATACGTGTTCATCATAGGCATGCTTTAAATTGATTTCATCTTGTTTGAATAGCACAATCACATTACAATTGTCTCGTATTAGTTGCTTGGGCATCTTACTATACGTCTGTAACAAATAAATTGAATCGATGTGTCGGTGTCGTCCCATGGAAAAGAAATTCTGAATCTTTTTCTGTATATCACCAGCAACATCATCAAAAATAAACACTGAATACTCACAGGCGTCTGATGGATCAATTACATTTTCGTTTTCGCTGAAAGGGAAATATGACACACCTTTAACGCTCTTGAGAACCTCTTGTAGTAGTTGGTATTTTGGTTGGTACAAAGATTTCGAGTACACGTAGACATTTTTAAATCGCAATCCGTTTTCGTTGAACAAAAGCGAGAGCAGCGCATTGGTTTTCCCGCAGCCGCTGGGGCCGCAGAACGCCGCCCGGACGGAATTTGGCCATAGTTTCCCATTTTTCGATGGCACACTATCATTGTCACCCCCTTCCGCCACAAAATCTAGATTTTCTATAGGCAATTGAATATCTTGCTGCTTTATGTGCATCTCAAAGTAAACTGATGTACATGTGTTTTGGGTGGACGTTTAAATATAAAATTTACTTTCTGAACGTCAGTCAGTCAGTATTATGTTAACCGCTGAAGGTAGTAGAAGTGTAGTGAACACTCTAATCAACAAGTTACCCTTTGAAATTCACCTTCCTGGCTATCAATTTTGTGGACCGGGTACGAAACTCGAAAAACGCTTAGCTCTAGGACAGCGAGGTATAAACAAAACCGACGCAGCTTGTCGGGATCACGATATTGCTTACAGTAAAAACACTTCTCTAGCAGACCGTCATAAGGCAGATTTTGAGTTGGAGAATAGGGCTTGGGAGAGATTCAAATCTAAGGACGCTTCACTCGGTGAAAAAGCAGCTGCTTGGCTCATAACAACGACTATGAAAACCAAACAGAAACTCGGTCTTGGCATGAAATCTCAAAAGCGAAAGAGGAGTAGAGGTGTGAAAAAATCTTCCCGTAAGCGAAAATCTTCAACACGCAAAACCCTTTTACCATTTCGAAAGCATGTCATGCTACCTACGAATAAAGCTATCGCTAACTCTCCTGCAGGACAAAGTCTACGACAGTCATCGCTGATGGCTTTGAGAGCGGCTAGGATGGCAATTAAGAAAGCTGGCGGTCGTAAGAAAATTCGAGTTCCTCGTGTAATACCATTCGAGTCAAAAGTCGGTGGAATTCTCCCATTACTCCCGCTATTTGCAGGACTCTCAGCTCTTGGAACCCTTACTGGAGGAGCTGCAACTTTGGGTAAAACACTAATAGACGCAAAAAATGCTAAAAAGAAACTCGAAGAGGACAGACGACACAATCAAGCTATGGAGGAGATTGGAAAGAAAGGGTCCGGGCTCTACTTGAAAAAGTCTCGCAAAGGAGGCTTCGGTCTCTATTTGAAGAAACAACAAAAAAACTCCCGATAAAGCTACCCAGTCGGGCACTTTACACCAGTGAGCTTGTTGAATACGCCAAAAAATTGAAAATACCAAATTTTAAAGGTGTATTTATGCGTGATGCCTTACCTAAAAACAAACAACCATCAAGAACCGAGTCGGCAATCATCAACTTGGATTCTAGTCGCAACAAAGGCACACACTGGGTAGCTTACATTAAAAATGGAAACGTTGCGCAATATTTCGATAGTTTTGGTAATTTGAAACCGCCTCGTGAATTGGCTGAGTATTTAGGAAGTAATGTATCGATACTCTACAACAACGACTCCTACCAAAATTATAATCAATCTAATTGCGGTCATTTGTGTCTGCAATTTCTCTATAATAACACCTAACATTGAGGGAAATCTTCAGTCATGTCTTTGATATTAACGCTGAAAGGACGCAGTTCAATACTGTCCATTGATTTTCAACCACCTATTCAACTACATCCTGACTACAATTACGGTCTAGCCTTGCTGAGTTTCCACTCCTACAACAGCATCCCGAACATTGAGAAGGGTAGCAAAGTGCATTTAATCGACTCGAAAAAGAAACCAACCACCATCGAATTACCTGAAGGCAGCTACGAAATTGGTGATATTGAAGCGCACATTAGAAAAGTCTTGGGTGTGCAGCATTCGAAGGATGTAGATGAGATTTTCTCATTGAAACCCAACAATAATACACTCAATTGTGAAATATACAGCAGTAAATACGCAATAGACTTTCAAAAGGAAAACAGCATCGGTGCCATACTGGGTTTTTCCAAGAGACTGCTCACACCTCTTCAAGTGCACAGCTCTGATTTACCAGTGAATATTATAAAAGTGCGAACAATCCATCTCGATAGTAACATCACATCGGGAGCATTCTACAACGACAGACCGTCACATACCATATACGAGTTTGCCATTGGAGTTGATCCTGGTTTCGCTATTGACGAAACACCTCAACATCTTATCTACCTACCTATCAACCGAAGAGAAATACACAACATAACTTTGAGAATTCTTAATCAGGAATCTGAACTCGTCAATTTCCGAGGGGAGGAAATCATTGTGAGACTGGAACTGAAACAGCTATTGCAGCAATAATGGGACGCTTACTCATATTTGAGCATCCTCATAAAAGTACAAACATACCACAGCCAAAGTCAGTATCAACGAAACCTTTGAAGAGATCACTTACGTTCTCCAATAAACTATTTCTACAATCGCTAGGCTATCATGTCAACTCAAGCATTCGATATCTTCCGAAAGCCCAGTTTCGATGACAGCATTCGCAGAATGGAAGTCAGAACCTACTATCCCTATGTAAAGTCATTTGGGAACAACGACATAGTGGAGATTACTGTGAACCAAGCCGATTCCTGGTTATCCATGGCGGACTCGTATATCGCCGTTAAGGGTCAAATTAATGTAACGGCAGGTGCAGGTGAAGTTTCCCTATCCCCTAATGCAGGAGCATTTTTCTTCGATAATATGGTTTACGAACAGTGTGGTAAAGAAATGGAATCGGTTCGCGATCCCGGTCGCGTCAGTGCCATACGAGGTTATCTGTGCTATGATCCTACCAGTTCAAGAGAATTAGCTATTGCTGGCTGGAATTTTCCTGGTAAACCAATTGTGAATGCAGCAGACAGATCTTTCCGAATGTACATCCCGCTCAAGCATTTGTTTTCCCTCTTCAACGACTACCAGCGAGTAACCTGTGGAAAGCAAACAATACGTTTAGTGCGAGCAAGAAATGATGATGATTGTCTTATTATTACTGATAAATCTACAAAAGCAAGCGTGACGATTGACAGCATTGAACTCAAAGTCCAGCATATATTCCCCAACGATGATATGAAACTTGAACTGCTGCAAGCCGTTAAGCAGGATACCGGCATTATTATTCCCTTTCGTAAATGGGAGCTTCATGAGTTGCCTGCTCTGAAGACAGGCGCCACACGAGAAATTTGGGCTGTGAAAACTTGTGCTGCTGTAGAGAGTCCTCGATACGTCATCGTTGCCTTCCAGACCAATAAGCACAGCAACATAGCGGCTGATCCCACGGAATTTGATCATATCCACATATCTAATATTCGTCTAACTCTTAATGGAGAATTTTGGCCGAACGAGAGATGGCTATTGGATTTCCCCAGGAACGAATACGGAGAAGCCTACAAACGCTACACGGACTTTTATCCCAGTTTTGCTGACAAAAGACACCCGCTCCTAGACTATCTCACCTTCAAGAATCACACTCTCTTCGTAATCGATTGTTCCCGACGTGAAGACAGCATGAAATCCTCCACTGTGGATGTACGCCTGGATATTGAATCTCAAACAGGTTTTCCTGACAGAACACGTGCCTTCTGTATAATCATCCACGATTGTTTGATGGAGTTTCTCCCACTCAGCGAAATTGTTCGTAACCTATCATAAAAAGAGCATATCTTCACATCACAACTTCAGTTCACCATGGAAATCGCAATCGTTGACATTCAAGGCTTCATTCTTAACGGGGAATTTGTTCCCAAAGAATTGGCTATCAAGACACATGCAACGGGTGTCATACATTACCTGTTTAAGCCTCCTCAGCCATTTGAATTGCTGTGCAAGGAAGATCGACGAACCGTCAGATATTGTGAGAATTTTTTTCATGGACTCAGCTACAATGGTGGAATCTGGGATGTAAGCCAGTTGAATATGATTTTGAATTTTCTTCTCTCCAGATGTTCTCATGTCTACGTTAGAGGTCACCAAAAATATGACTTATTAGTTAAAAAGTGTAAAAATGAGCTTGGACTCAATCATGTAAAGTTCATAAATTTGGAGCATACCATCAACGCCATAAAGTTGAGAGATGTGACTAAGAAGGACCGTGAGACAAGTAAATATCCCATAGTCTGTGGCTATCATTATGAAGATTCTAATGAAGAATACGCAGAATACAAATGTGCTATAAAAAATTGTAATGATATTTATGATTGGTTAATCAATAACATTTTACCTCAATAAATGAATGAACTATAACATGCATTTTTATTTCTCAAAATTATTTTATTAACGAGTGTATAGATCTTGTACATTTCAACATAAGTTTTACCAACAATAATATCAAAGATATAACAGCAAAACATAATAATATTAATAAGTTATTAAGTTCTCTCTGAAGCGAATTTGGTAGCTGTTGTCTACTAGTCGTTGCTGTTGCTTTGGCTTCCTGCTGACAATCATAATTTGCTGTTAAACCATCAAAATCCTCTTCAGTGCCATTGTAAAAGAAAATTTTAAGTTTGTAGCGTAATGGGGTGTCATCTTTTGGAAATTCTGCAAAATATGCTGGTAGTAGCCCATCATTTAGCAATGTCCGCCTCATTAGCGAAAAATCAGATCTCTTTGAGCAATTCATAGAAAAGCATACCGCCACATTTTCCACCCCCTGTGGTATATTTGTGTATAGCATATTTTGTGATATAAAAGTCAATATCACAAAACTAGTAGTAATAGTAGCTTTCAATAATATCATTATTGAAAATGACGTATACGTCTTTATTCTTCAGTTAACAATTTTATAATGCAACACTTATACCTTTACACCCTGTTTTGTATTCACCCAGAAATGGTTGAGTAGAAAGAGCGCCGAGTTAATTACAAAGGTAAGTATATTCCCCATTACAGGTCCCCGGTTCGATCCCATTTCTCGGCTAACATTTCTGGGCAAATTTTTTATTTATTTAATTTTTCTCTTTCATATATTTAAAATAAAACACACAGTATTGCAATTGTTTTTTATTTACAGATTTCGATAATTCTTGTAAAAATATACTAAAAATAAAAAACTTGTGACTCCAAATCTAAATCGTCCACATCGTCTGGTATTTCGGTCAGATTAGAACACTTGTATCGCATTTTCTTGGTTGGTGGGTCAGGAGAGGAATCAGCAACGAATTTCTCAGGTTCGGACTCTTTTTCTAGCGTTTTACATAGCACACTATGTATTTGAAGGATATTTTCCTTACTAAAACTCATACCTGCCTTTAGTTTGTTCCTCACCGTCTCAAATAATGACAAACCACCTTCGTTGTAACACACATTGATACATAAATGGATGCCATCGGTGCAGGTATCATGAGAGTCCCAGAAACAATCGGGATCGTCGTTCTCTGGATCTGAATAATACGCAAAAGCGTTTTCCAGATAATTGATGAATTTGCCAAAACTCTCTTCTGAGAGCTGTATTGACGTTTCCTTATTTTGAAGCGTAATCGAACTATTGCTGCTGATTGTTATTTTTACTAATTCAGGAACTTCATAAGTACCAACTTGTGGGTTTAGTTTACCAATTAAACTCATTGTTACTGCTGATGTCTACACTTCAACTAACACTGAAGAACTAACATTTTGCTTGATTTTACTTTATAAGATCAATTCAGTTAGCACGCTGGCTAACCTTCATTCTACCAGTTTGTTGGTTATTAAAAAAAAAAACAGATATTATCGATCTCTCTCACAGGTATTTTATGAAGAAGCTGGCTTCGCTTCCCACGTAGATGGGAGGCTCATATAGGTTATTTGAAAATCCAGCTAAATGTGGAATGTGGAATCCAACGCCTTTGACCGCTCGGTCGATCTGACGTAATTTCTAAGAAATCACATCTTTACAAGTAAAAACTCGCAAAAATTCGAATCCGGCTCGCCAGTTAGCCTTCGAGATGATATCAGTATCGTTGAACTCATGTATTACCCGCTAATGGGAGGCTCTTGCAGGTTATTCCGCGGGTAGAAAACCAGATATTTCTATCGAAATACCATCCGCCTTCACGGAGAGATCCGTGACATTTTTTTTTACTTGCAAAAATCCTCTGCGTCATTATGCCGTGGGCGATACGAGTTTCGTTTAATTATGTGAACCACGTGCACTTATTGCGAATTTAATACACATATGTTGTTTTTCGAAATATCATCCGCCTTCGAGGAGAGGACCCTGACATTTTTTTTACTTGTAAAAATCCTCTGCGTCATTATGCCGTGGGCGATACGAGTTTCGTTTAATTATGTGAACCACGTGCACCTATTGCGAATTTAATACACATATGTTATTTTAATACTCAGCTGATATTATATTTATTAATTCTTTTATCACCAATCTAGAACATTTGTAATTGACACAAACTACTAATATGTCAATCAAATACACATATCTATCAATCAAAAAACCTTCGTACCATTCTCACCGCATCAAAACACCGTCTTCAACTTTTGCAAAATTTTCCCTATAGAAAAGTGAGCCAGTATTCTCCTGTTGTATCTACTTACTCAATCTTGTAGTTGAAATGAAAATGTCTCCAAATGGTAGTAATTTTATTTTCTATTGCAATAATACTCCTCAATATCATTTCTATTCAAGAATTCACAAATAAGTCAATACTGTACCTCAACGGTTCGGGTATTACGATCCTTTAACAACATGGATTAGTTAAACCCTGAATTCTAGAATCATATTTTAAATGGTAAAGTAAATTTCATTACAATTAAAAAAAAGAAATTCCTCCAGGTTTTACAACTAAATATAAAATAAATAATTTAAGATATATTAAATATCTGAAAATAATGAGAATAATTCTTCTACGAACTACAAAATATCATATAAAAAGGAAGTAAAAATAAATGAATAAACAGATTATAAAAACGTGAAAAAATATACAATAAATCTCCGACAATAATGTTTAATAAAAGCAAAGGAAAATTAGTTCCTACACATAAAAAAGTCGTGTTGCTGTTTGATTCAAAAATTTTACTTTGTGACTTTATAACATATCCCCTATGATCACGGACAAATTACCATTCCGTATTCGCGGCATATTCACGGAGCGTATTCCCTGCTTGACTCTATGGCACGAAGTGATTTTTATACAATTTTATAGCTTGAAATTTGTGAATATTTATATAGTGAATTAATAACATTAATAATTAAGAACGTATCATAATTTTTTATAAAGTTGTCAATAGAAAATTGTTTCAATTGTTGTCAATATTAATAATTATATTATTAATGTACAAGAATAAATGTGTTTTCTAAAAAGCAGTTTAGAGTTGTCTTTCTATGTGAGTTACTTACATAATTAAAAAATTAATATTGGCGTTCAACGTACCTGCACTAACATTTTCTTTGCTTTGTTTTTCTGCAGTGGTAACTTCATTTTGAGCTACATATTCAACGTCACCATAATCGCCTACAAATACAATTTTTTTATTAAATTTAACTTCGATATAAGTACTCATTTTACCTATATTTTCTTCTGGATATTCAGTGGATTCATCGAAGTTTATATCTTCTAATGTCTTTCCTTTATATTCTACCGGTAAAGACCCGTTTTCCATCATAAGTAATAATTTGGATACTTTCGCCGTTTGATATATATCAATGGGTAACCTTTAATGAATAAATTGAATAAATAAATAGCAAAATGGTATTTTACAATAGCAACTGAAAACTTACTCATAAAAATCGTTGTGAGTTTTAACTGTGTGCCCCATAAATTTCGAAAATTGATTAATTTCTTCTTTGGATAAGTTGAGGATTTGGCTTACAGTCGCTATGTGTTTTCGTAATTTATTGCTGGAAATTGCTTCAGGATGTTGTAAGTTCATTTTTTTGGTCAAATTTCTTATTGCTACGTCTCCTTTTACATATTTTAGTTTACTTCTAGGATTAGAGAAAACATATTCATTCTCTTCAGAAACGTATTTCCCCCTATATTTCAAAATAGTAACAATAAATTGCTGTAAAATGGGAGGTACTAATATGACTACTTGTCTGGACCCTTTCCCACTGTTTAAAACTCTCTTATATTTTGTGGCGAGTACCTTTTCCGTCTTGGTTAACGCATTTTCAAAATCGATAAAATTAGATTCTCGTTCGGCCTCATAGCATGATATCTTTAAATATTGCACATCCCCAATCCGCCTTCTATTAAACAAAATTAGTAGTGCTAGGGTACACTCAACTAAAGATTTGAAAGTCTCAACAGAATCTGTATTGTTTAGGAATATTTGTTGGCAAACTTTTGCCATTTTTAAAGTCTCTTCCCTAAATATTTTTACATCTTTCATTAGTGGAATAAGCAGTGGTTTATTCCATCTTTTTTCCTGTAAATCTTTGTTTGCAATCGAAGATATTTCTATATTCCAACGTGACTCTACTAATTTTTGAAAATTGTTAATATCGGTCTGCCAATTTCGCGATTCCTCTTTAGAATGGCATGTAAACCCAGGGCTTTGTTTAAGTATTAAATGTATTAATTCTTCATCGCTAGGCTTGGTGCCACAAATATTTTCTTTTGTGGATCGTATCCACTAATCAGTCTAGTAGCAGCTAGTATGTTGTCGAAATTTTCCGGTTTTAGAATATCTTTAAGTTGTACTGTCTTATCGTCAATAATTTTTCTATAAGCTATTAACAGACGAGAAAGCTCTCTCATTCTGCTGCTGCACGCATATTCATTCCTTTCTCTTTTATGTTTTTTCAGATATGATTCTCCGAATTGGGTGATAAGTCTTTTTTGCTTCAAATGATATTTCATCACCTCTCATGATATCAAATACCTAAAATTGGGGAAAATAAGTTTTTTAGTTATTTTTCATACATATATAAATATTTTAAAATTTAAATATTATTTTTAACATTTTTAGTAAATTTGTTTTTTTTAATGTAAGTGTTAATTTATTATTATTATAATAATAGTATGAGGCGACTAAAGGGGTAGCTGTCCGCTGACCTAATACCTAGCTTTCCTTCCTTCCCCACAACTCGCACGGGATGTTCTGGTTTAAATCATTTCATCTGGGAAGTGACAACCCCACGGGTTCGAGTTACCTGGGTCACCACCCATGAAAATGCAGCTACGTAGTAGTTGCCTCGGAAAAGAGCCGCTGCCTGGGGATCGCCAGGGCATGTCTGGAGCCGGCGCTGGACATGACAGCATGCGGGACGTCGGTGGCAGGGTGCTGAGGAGGCAGGCCCCTGCCGTCCAAAGAGCTACAGCCCAAGAACCAGAAGAATCACAACAACACTCACCAATACAGTCACAGCAACAACGTGACCATCACCAACGGAGTCAAACGAGAACGAGAACTCCACCCGCAGAAAGTGTTGCACAGGATCAACTGCCAGCGCTCACCCAAGCGGGATTGATAAGACAGCGCATGAAATGGACTAGCGCCATGAATAAATTTATAATGCGCACATTTTACAGAGTGACTAACCTTGGCCAGGACAAGACCGGATATCGTTAAATACTGCATCAAGAGTTCTGTCGTGAGTACCCAGAGCTTCAAATTATCGAACAGAGAGTCGCAGATCAATACCGTGTCATCTTGAGAAATTACCTTATTTCGCTTGATCAACTGGACGAAATAAAGAGCGAAGTTGAGCGCGAATTATTTGGTCGAAATACAACTGATCCAGAGCCTGAAACACCTTTGGCACAAAGAGCGGATGAGACTCAAGAACTTCAACAAGAACAGCCAACCAATGCTGATCTGCTTGAGAAGATCCAAGTAGAAATGGAAGGAGCTCTTAGAGAGTATAGTGTAACAGATCCACTGACTAGGCCAACTCTTCTCATCTTCTAAGAAACCGGGTATCGTCTTGCAGGCTATGAACAAATTTATCTTGCCAAACTATGTTTTAGGTGTTAATACGTTAGAGTCGCTACATACAATCATCTACTGTGCTGCAATTTCCATCTGCAGAACAATTGGGGTCGCAATAAGACCAAAGCAAAACCCTCCCCATTTTAGACAAACACCCCTAATACCAGCTTGGCGAAAAAGCCTTGAAGGAAAATGAATTCTCTTCGGAAAGATATTGGAAGACTGACCGAGTACCAACGAGGGGTCAGGAACAACAGAATAGAAAGACTTGTCAAGACTATCATGGACAATAACCGAATACACTCTCAGTGCGATGGAGAAAACATCACATCCCAGCAGTGTCTGGACAGTTTACGACACAAGCTCTCCATCTACACAAGTCGATTAAGAAGGTACAAAACCAGTAACCAACGGAAACTAGACAACACACTATTCCGAAAATCAGAAAAAGGGTTTTATAGAAAACTCAACAACATCAATAATAATGAAACCCCTAGCTATCCCAGTAAAACGGCCATCGAGCAGTTCTGGAAAACACAACTTTCCATAACAGTTTTTCATAACTACAGAGCGAACTGGATTAATGAAGAGGAGGATGCATTTCAGAATTGTGATAAGATGCAACATCAACCATTTACAACGGAAGACACGTCCAACATAATGAAACATCTCCATAACTGGAAAGCACCAGGACCAGATGGTGTGCAGAATTACTGGATAAAGAAACTTTACGCCACCCACGATAAATTAACAGTCCTTGTTAATGATGTAAATATCTATCCACACAAGATGCCAAGTTTCCTTACGCATGGTGCTACATACCTCTTACCAAAGGATATGTACCTATGTACACAGGACCCAGCAAAGTATCGACCAATCACTTGCCTCCTAACCTTATACAAACTTATAACGTCGTGCATTAATTATCGCCTTTTCAGACATTGTGAGCTCAACAACATAATTACCGAACAACAAAAGGGATGCGCGAAAAACTCGATGGGGTGCAAAGAACAACTAATAATTGATTCCGTTGTCTGCAATCAAGCCCACGCCAAGTTACGTGATCAACAAATTTCTAATTTGCGTAATCATTTCCAGAAACTCGCAGAATTTTCTAATCTACACAGAGTCATATGACAGGTTGATGACTCAACACCTCTGCGACTGATAGTACAAGTTCAAGTATACCACCAGACAACTGATTAGATCATGGAATCTCTCATCATCACTCATCATCACTCATCATCTTCATGGAAGACATATAAATGACGTCAACCAAGATTACGTCGACAGTTCAGCGTCGAACTACTGGTTGATCTCTAGTCTTATGTTTCCTGAGAGGGTAGGCTTTATATTGGCAATCCAAGATCAAGTAATTCCAACTAAGAACTATCTAAAGTACATCGTTAAAGACCCTTCTATCAACAACGACCGATGCAGATATGGTTGCCAAACATCTGAATCTACCCAGCATATCATAGGAGGTTGCCAAGCGTTCGCTGAAACTGAATACAAAGAACGACACGATGCTGTGGCAAAAATACTGCACCAGGAACTAGCGCTTAAACTTGAGCTATTACAGTCGGTAAGAACACCCTACTATATATACAAACCAGAATCTATTTTAGAAAATAACAACTACAAACTATACTGGGACCGGACGATATTGACCGATCGGTCTATTGCTCATAATAGACCAGATATAGTTTTGGTAGATAAAGTCTCTAGAAAAACAACCTTAATTGACATAGCAATCCCTAACAACAATAATATAAATATTAAGCAGGCTGAAAAAATAGCCAAATATAGAGATTTAGAATTTCAATTACAGAGACAACACTCGAACGGTACCAATTGTTATGTCAACAACAGGTGTAGTCCCAAAACATCTATTAAAGAATTTGAAATACCTCGGTCTGGACGAACAAATTATGCAAAAAGCCGTCCTGTTAGGAACAGCCCGGACGGTCAGAAAATTCATAGGGAACTGCAACCAACCACGGGCCTGTGGCAAGGGCTCCTACAGAGCTAAACCCTTCTGATATGTAGTATATCTGGGGTTTAGTGAAAGTGTGATGCCATACATAGTCGATAGTAATTTTATAATACAAGTGTTAATATAATAGTTTCTGAACAAATATCGGAATTTCTCAACAAACAAAATACGTTTGCTTCCGTTATCCACAACCCAATTAATCATATTTTTAGTGCACTTTCTATTTTGTAATATACATAAGGCGAAATATATATATATATATTTTTAATATTAATAAGAAAATACCTGTTCTTTTACATTAAGTCGAGATATTGTATTTGTGGGATCCATTGAACAAGCAGCTAATGTGTGAGAATCTGTTAAATAATTTTGTCGCAAATTTGAATCAATATTACATGGATGTTTAACTGTACATACTTTTGTATGTCGTTTTAGGTAATCCTTTTTAAATAAACCTCTGCAATAGATACATGGAAAAAATGTAGAATTATATTCTCTACTCCTTCGGTATGGACGAGAAACTCCATGTATGTATAAATCAAAATTAGTATTCCTTCGTAGTAGACTGAAAGCTTGCCTTCTGGCCTTGCTACCTTTTGGATTTTTTAAGATGTCTTGGATTTCATTTTCTTCCTTATGAAATGTTGCCATATGTCTCGCAAAGTTTTTTGACATAATATCTTTATTACAAAACTTACATCTGGTCTCTTTCTTTGTACTTTCCCTTTTTGCCTTAAACTTTTCACTTTGCAATTAGGAAGACTGAAATTCTACTACTTACATTATCAGTTTCTTGTTCGAACTGATTATTTATGGGATTGTTAGAACTATTGCACATTGCACTATTGGATTCCGAAAATGCATAAATATCTTCAGATGCATCTTGACTTTTTTCCACAATGGTTTCTAATTCATGAGTAAAGCAGCTGACGTTATCAGAACTGCAAGCCTATTTGAACGATTTTAATTTTACTATAAATTGCTATAATTATTACCAACTTTAATAAAATCAGATATTTATTTCATAAATATGGAATCTTAATTATTCACTATATTTTCGTCACATATATTGTTTCGTGTTACGGCTAAAAAAAGGGAATAAAAACGTCGTAGTGTTCGACTTAAATTTTATCAAAATATTACCCAAAAATTAATATATTTTTAAAAGGTTAAACCGTCTCTGATCTTCTTTTTAGGCAAAATAAGATATATTTCCTATATAAACCCGTGTCCTAACTTACTTGGATTTCGAAATTTTTTTAAGATCTGCATGCAGCAGAAATTAAATTAAATTAGTTTTAGTATAAATTTGAGTTATATTGGCGGGAAATGCAACATGCAATTATCTTTAAAACCAAAGCCACATCAATACTTACCTTCGCTAATTTAACCATTAGTAAGCCTCTAGTTGCAATCATCTTGACTAAATCATCAAAATATTATTTAATTCACTAGGTATAATTAACAAACTACATTTTTTCACTGGGATGCGACGTTGTCGGAAACACGAGGTGTTAACGTCTGGACATAACCTATTTGCACCTTATATAGGGTTGAGGTGACTTCGCGCTGGCTACGGTTATCCTTATACTCCGACGCTAGCGCCAGTTATATACTATAGAACTAAAGAGAAAATTTATTGGTATAAGATGGTCGAAGTCACCTCATGACAAATTTTTGGCAAACGACAGTAGATACCTTATATTAACGATTCCCGCTGAAATTAATAGAAAACGTTGTCACCTCACCATTTTGAGGCGACAACGTCATATATGAGGTTATGAGGTGACACCGCATAGAGTATATATACTGTCGAGGTGACAACGTACACTAAATATATATATATATATATATATATATATATATATATAGACCTATATTCATCACATAAGAGTCCCGTTTATACATGTGCCCGAAATCGGGCCTCGTTTTTCTAAAGCTTGTATTTGAGATTGTCTTTCCATTCTTAGTTCCATAAAACCATAAACCATATTTTTTTTTGGGCTCATAAGTGATCGCGACTTATACGGTTTTTGGTTCATCAAAACTTAAACTAGGGGTCGCGTCAGTCGTTCTATATATACCTTACATTAACTATGCGAGGCCTCCGTATATAGACTGATTTTGTAGGGTTATTGCCAATTCCGAGTCCCTAAGCATGGCAACAATGTTGTTGAGACCTCGATCGTTTGGTATTCATATCAGATATTGAACTAAATACAAAGGAAGGAAGGGCGACTGCCATCTCATGTCATTAAAACCGCTGTTTCAGGGCAACAGAAAGAGAACGTATGAGCGTGAGATATTTCTTTGTCTTTTCACGGCATTATTATTAATGGTGTTTACGTGGTATTTGGTAATTTAAAAATGAATAAATTTTTGTATTTTGTTTTTATTTTATAGCGTAGTCTTTCATTGCATTAAGTGAATATTACTAAACTCAAATATCTAAAATTATGGTTAATTGGGATAAAAAAATTCAATCAATAAATATTTCAATGGATTTTTATGCTTGGTAATTAGAAACATATTTTAGTTATTGCTTAGGGTCGAAAAATGCTTAACTTAAAGATAATATAGTGCATTAAAATCTAAATCGGGAGTATGTTTTAAATTTAAATTGTTTGTTCGGGCATCGCGTAAGAACTGATTTTGCTGAATCTTTTTTTTATAAAGTCTATATATGGTTTGATTTAAAATCTGGTATAGATTTTATGTTCCTACATTGATACAAGCCGTAAATATAGCGAAAAAAATTCTACCATGTTGGGTAACACAATTATTCACTAAATGTTAGAGACTTGCATCAGCTTAGCTTTTATTCAAAATTCGGAATATGCTAATGTAACATGTTTCGATAAAAAAAATCGACTGATAGATGAAACGTACAGGGTGTTCCATATATAGCATAGGTGAAACATAGAGCGGAATAGATTTACATGGGTTTAAAAAATCTTTTTGAATAAAAGTGATAGGTGGACCTTAAACAGCCGCATATATACAATGTGGTTGAAATAAGAGGTTAGTGGAATTAATTATCCGGGGTGGTTCAGAAGAGTTGAACTGGGTAGGCCATAAATAGTTGTATAGACCAGGCAGTTGAAAAACGGATGGAGAAAAATTATATTTATACAGGGTGGATAACAAAATGTTATAATTTTTGGCTCATAAATAAATAAGGGTAGAAAATATTACATTTATACGGGGTGTATAATTTTTTTTAGAAAAAATGTGTTATGTAAACAGTTAGGATATTTGAATTATCTTCTTGAGTGATAGTTATGAAACGGGTTGAAAAGCAGTTGTTTCTAAAGGGTTGTTGAATTATGTGATGGATTCGAATTATAGTGTATAGGGTGGTTAAAAATTGTGTAATATCCACAATTAAGTTGCTTATACAGGATGGTTGAAATATGTATCGGAGTATAATTACAGTTATACAGGTGGGTTTAAAAAATATCACAAAGAAGTGTTATGATCTGCAAGCTGTTTTATATATAGGATGGTTGAAATATAGGGTGGAGTAGAATTCTAAGTATAAAGGGTGGTGCAAAATTGTTATATTGTGTGGCCCATAATTTTAATTATACAGGGTAGCAGTTGAGCAGTTGGGGCAAAGTAAACTATGAGAAAAAAATGTGAAATAGCTAGCCCATGTTAGTCTGAAGCTGGTAGATAATTTAACTCGTTCCTCGAAGTTTCCTTGAACTTCAATCGTCTTGAAATGATTGATCCCACAACGTTTTAAGACGATGGAAGTCCAAGAAAACTTTGAGGGGCTTAGCCCATAATCAGTTGCACAGATAGGATAGTTGAAAAATAGGGTGGAGTAGCGCTATAGTGAACTATTTAAAATATGCTATATTAGGTAAACAATAAGCAGATGCATATACAGGGTGGTTGAAATATTTAGTATATTAAGTAAAATTAAAGGTTATAGGGGATGGTTAAAAAACTGATAGGCAAATAAGTTATAATGGTTGACTAATTGACAGCAGTATAAACAGGATGATTTAAATATAGATTAAAGTACAAGGCGGTTCAATAAAAAAGTTGAACAAAATTGTTATATTGAGTGGTCAATAAGCAATTGCAGTTTGGGTGAAATATGTTGGGGATTGGTGCATATAAATCCATTTAAGTTATACAGGGTGATATAAAAATGTTATACTACATGGCCTATTAGAAGTTGCGTATACAAGTAGTTGAAATATAAGGAGGAGAAAAAATTATAGTTAAATAGTGTAAATAGAACAATGTTAGAGAAACTTGCATATAAGGGGGGTTAAAATATAAGGTGGAGACATATAAGTTATTATGGGTGATTCTTTGGCAGCAGTATAAACAGACTGGTTTGGATATAGAAGCAAGTAGAGATATAAATATAAAAGGCGGTTCAAACAAATGTATTAAAATCTTTATATGGGGTAGTCAATAAGTAGTTACAGTTTAGGAAAAATATGTTGGAGATTGGTGAATTTATAATTTTACAGAGTGATACAAAAAATGTTATAATAGGTAGTTGTATATACAAGGTGGTTATTTATGATGAAAATTTGACATCTACCATGATGTTTTTGTGCATATATTTTACCGATTTTCAGAAAAATGGTATGTTTTACGTTATAGAAAAATGTACGGAATCAAGCTGGAACATATCTTTGTACAATACAATTTATAATGTTCAAATTGTGTGAGCAGTTTTAGAGAAAACAGTGAAGATTCATTGAAATCTAGTCCTTTATTTACTTTTTTTTTCTGATTTTCTAGAAAACCGTAAATCTCATGTTATAGACAATTATATGAGACCTTTATGTAAAGTTCCTTAATAAAATGTAGTTTAAATCATCAAAATTGCCCAAGCCATTTTTGAATAATTCTTGAAGTCGGTTAAAAATAAATTATTTGTTAACAAGATGATCTTACATTGCCAGCCATAAACTAACAAATATCACATTACCAAACAAAATAAAATAATTGTAAAATGTCAAAATTCGATATGTAAAGGCCGAACGCATCGAGCAAATCAAGGGTATAGAGCGTTAGTGTTGCCTGATAAAAACAATCTGTCGGGCCACGACTGACACCCCATAGGCATATCGTGGCAACGTTGCCGGGGCTCGGTAATACATTGAAAAATATTTTATATACAGAAGGCCTCGCATGTGTGTTAATATTGACGAATGGACTCGAATGTACATGACATATAAAAACATTTTATTTTTGTTAATATCTTACCCCTCAAAAGGGATTACAATTAAACTTTTTAAAAATACTCCAAAACAACAAAATATATTATTTGAAAACTATCCCTTCATGTGGGCCTCTGGTGGCCTGCTGAATATATCGGGGCTCGGTTTTATATCTGGATACGTATATATATATATATATATATATATATATATATATATATATATTAGTTTTTAAGTTTTCGCGGGCACTAAATGTGTTAGGTGGTTTTCGGGAATTCATCCGCGTAGTTGATAAATGATCCCTGCCGGGATCGATGGTAAAATGACGACGTTTCGGCAGAGTCACATCTGCCCTCTTCAGGTCCGTTCGCATAATTCTCGTAGCCTTCTGCTTTCACTGATACTGAAAGTTTTAAAAACGCTATTTCATGAAATATCTTATGGTAAAATACTCGTACTTTATACCTGTGGAAATATAGTTGTAAAGCTTCTTCAACATTCTCATAACATTGATTTAAACATTGTATCATATCGTATTTTTCGTTATTTTGAAAAACGAATTCTCTTCCAGCCATGATCAATTATCAACAAGCAAACTCACGAATAATATAATGATTATATAATGATCCTGTAAACTCAAACACGATAAAACAATAGTTACTAACAATGACAGCTTGATCAGATTTGCGTTTTTCTCTCCAGCGCTCACTAGATAAAATATTGTTCCGAAAGGCGGAATTCTATAATAATTTTAAATAGATTTATGCGAGATGGAAAGGTTTGCCAATTATGTGTTAGGGAAAATCGACAACAATTTGAATAGTTAAATCAATAAGGTAATAAATAATGTCAGTAAAATAACAACGGGGTTTCTAGCGCGGAAGTGACTTAGGGCTGCGCATCTAGGTGTTTTGGGTGTGGTGTGCCCCCGTAGGGCTCCTCTGGGGGCTCCGTTGGGGCCCCGTGTTGTGTGTATGTCGGTGGCGGGCCCCCGTGTAAGGTTATGTGAGTATAGGTTATGTGTAATTGGTGTGGGGGCTGATGTATGGTGTAAGGTTATGTGTTTATAGGTTATGTGTGTTGTCTTTGTGTGTGCTTCCGTGGGGGGCTCCGCTGTGGCCCTTGTGTTGTGTGTATGTCGGTGGCGGGCCCCCGTATAAGGTTATGTGAGTATAGGTTATGTGTAATTGGTGTGGGGGCTGATGTATGGTGTAAGGTTATGTGTTTATAGGTTATGTGTGTTGTCTTTGTGTGTGCTTCCGTGGGGGGCTCCGCTGTGGCCCCGTGTAATGTGTCATTGGTGTGGGGGCTGATGTTTGGTGTCCTATGTGTGTATAGGTTATGTGTTTATAGGTGTGTTGTCTTTGGGTGTGCTTTCGTGGGGCCCCCGGTGTGTGTGTGTGTGTTGGTGGTGTCTGGATGGTGTGTAATTGTGAGATTATGTGTGTTGTCTTGCGGGTGTCGTTCTTTAGGGGGGACCTGATGGCTGTTATGGGGGCTGAGTGGTGTGTTTGATGAAAAGTGAGGTTATGTTTGTGGGTGTTGAGATGTTGTGTGAGAAGTTATGGGGGCTGATTGTGTGTGTGTGTGTGTGTATAGGTTATGTAAAGGGGGCTGAAATGATGATGTTATGTTGAAAGGTGTTTCGTGGTTGACGTTGTGTTCTGTGGTTCTTTGCAAAGTCCGTGTGAGACTGTGATAGGTGAAGAGTGTTTTTGTGGGAAAATGCGTTCAAGAAAATAAAAGATGTTTATGGAATATATATTTTTAAATAACTAAGTATATCTTTTCTACAGATACAGCATTGTTTAACCTTAAATGAACAATCGGTACAACAAACAGTATGCTTGCATGGTAAAAAAACTATACTAAGATCTTTTTTAAGACAGATTCTGCAGTGTGGTGTTTGAGAGTTTTGTTCATCACTTTCTTCACGTAATAGGATGCATGTACTGAACATCTTAGAATGTCTTTCCTGAATGTCATCTGTAGGTAGTATGTCCTTTAGTTCGATACCACAATTGAAACAAATAATTAGGTCCCCATGTCCAGTATAAAAAAACCCAGCTTTTGCTAATTCATGTGGTCTTTGAACTAATGCTTTTGGCCAGGTGTTGTATGTTTCTAATCTGCTTTCAAATGTACACTTATTATTGTATGCAGGTAATTTTGATATGGTGTTGTCAATATGAAGGAAAGGACACAATGGACTCCATCGTAAGTGATCTATAAGAGGATCGTCATTAGGCATCCATTTATGTCCCTCAGTTTTGCAAAAGGGACATATAACTACATCGTCTCTTCCAGAGTAAATGAACCCTGCTGCAGCCAAACTTGTTTTCGGAAAAGAACTTGGCCATTTTTCAAATGTTGCCAGTCTCATTTCAAAAGATTCAAAAATATTATATGTTTGTTCTTCCATTATTGTTAACTCTTAGAACTTAGAAAGTGAAGTGAAGGAAAATGTTTAGAATTTGAATTTAAATGTCTTTTACGATTTTTGTAAATGAAATGAAAAAACTGTTTATAAAAATATATAATTTTATTAAATAGTTGAATATAAATGTAAATATATATAACCTATAAAATAAAAAATTAAATAAGTGGGCTGTCGCAGGTGAGCTCCGCCGTTTCTGTTTTTGAACCTGTAACAACAAAAATATATAAGGTTTTCTGGAGAGCAATAAATAAAAGGAAAAATAAAAGAAACATTAATAATATACCTTAAATTAAATATTTTTATGAATCCTTATTGATAAGGAACAAAAACAGAAAGTCATGTTGCAGTTATGGCAGTACTGACTGCCATAATATTGGCGCTGCTGCCACTTTATGGGGGACCGTGAATTGGGAGTCTTTTCACTGTAACAAAATATATATATTAATAAATAAAAGAAAAAAAGTTTGTATATTTACCTTTCACTCGGTTGTCCCCCTGTGGGTGCAATGGGTGAATCTGGCATTCTTTCTGGACACGTTATATTGCTATAAAAATAAAAAAAATGCTTAAGATCATGAAGCAAGAATTAAATTTTATAAATTTACCTTGTACTGGAATCCATCTTGTGAATTTTAATGGATTCTTCACAAAAACAAAAGTGCAGATCACACCCATTTTGACAGTCCTGACTGCCTATAGGGGAGCTCACCTTTAATCCACTGTAATAAACAAAGATATATTTGAACATATACATAACGAGAGAAATGCTTTGTAAAAACTTACATTTCTTCCACCGAAGAGATATATGGATTAATTGACAAATCCATTTTTATGAACTCATTCGGTGGAGTTTTAACTGCCACTCTTTCGATTTCTTCTAATAATCGAACAGAGGGACTATCATTTAATCCAATGTAACAAAATAAAAAGAGATTTGAGAATTACTTAAAAAGAGAAAATTGTTTGAAAAAATTATATGTATGAGGATTAAAAACTTACTTTTCGTCGAAATACCTCTCAATATACATGGGAGGAGTTAATCTATTTGTCAATAGCTGCAACTGGGTATATTCACTCCTGTCCCAGGGTATTTCGTTAGCTGCCCTCTCTTGATTTTGTATCATTTCAATTTCTTTTTCAATATCTCCAAAAAAACTCTCACTGGCCATTTTAACCATTCAGATTTATTAAAGATAACTTTTTCATCATCTTCTCGCTGTAGAACTATTACTGGGTCAAAGCATCTAGCAGGACTCAAGCCACAGGACACTGTACAAAAAGAACTATAAAGTCGAAAGCACTGGGATAATAGTAACACTTTTTCTGATTTTGCTTCTTCTTCATAACACTATTAACAGTATCCATATCATCATCATCACTAAAAATAGGCTCTTCACTCAACATTTTGATCGTTTGATAGTTAAACTGGAACTGTCGTCTGGTATACAGGTTATGGTTGAAATAAAATTTAAAACAAGAGTTGGTTTTACTGCCATAACAGCCCTTGATATTGCTGCTGGCATATTATAATATATTATACGTAGCTTTGTTTGAAATAAAATTTAAAACAAGAGTATGTTTTACTGCCTTAATAGACAATAGATAATTACTCAAAATTTACTTCCGATTAGAACGAATGGTATAGCGAACTTTGTTATCTCTCTAGCTTCAACACACTCTACGGAGTGCCTCCCACCCTTTTTCTGAGACGTCATAAGCCGTGCTCTCATTGGTCGATTTAAACTTGAACTAGCATTTTGCTCTAAATTTGTCAACACAGCATACAATGCATATTCCACATTCCATTAGCTATCATCATGATGCTACATTGCCAAGATAATCAATTCAATCGTGTGTTTTCCCTAGGTATAGGGATTTTTCTCATCGCTGTTTAAAGAAACAATACGCACTAAGTTTGTTTTTCCGGGATCTAGGGAAATATGGAAATCTGACAATCATGGCCCCTCTTAGCGGGCCTCCCTCCCTTTTTCTGTGACGTCACATGATACATCCTTTAGTCATCTTAACAAAGACGAAAAAATTTCAGTTCGTTTGCAACAATTGATTAACATAGTCAGTACAATTCCAAGATGGCATCTATTCAACCTAAACACAATAAAGTTGAAAGCGATCAAGATGTTAGATTGTGTGTTACGCCGATGGGTAAATTAACCTATACGGAAGTATGTCTCAAATTTGGTCTCGACATTGAAAATGATAGATGTAACGCTTTCTTCTGGAAGCTGACGTGGACAGACAAAGTGCTCATCGATGATAATGTCCTGGAGTGGTGTGGTTACGTTGGTGAGTACAGACATAAAAATATCATTTTATGGATTTGCTCAAGACGCAGCAGCCAACAATGGAATACGAAGAAATTCAAGATGCAAACATAACTCAAAAGAAATACATTTGCATGAGCGCCATCGACTTTGAAATGCTGCTTATGCAGATGCGGAGCAAGAAAGCTACAGAAATTCGCATCCTCTACACTTTAATTAAACGCATCTCAATGAAATATATCACTTACGAGTAACATCACGAGGAAATGCGTTTCAAACAACTTTCTGCACACAACGATCTAATTTCTGCACAAAACCAGCATTTAATGACTGAGTTGGATGAACTTAAGCAAATTATGATACAAGTAAAGAATACCGCTGAGGCTGAGATGATTCAAATGCAAAAAGAACGATTACAAGCGGAAGAAGAGAGAAACAAAGCAGATCGAGATCGTATGCGAGCTGAAAAGGAACGAGTTAAGGCTGAAAAAGAACGTATTCAAGCTGAGGAAGCTAGGGCCAAAGCAGAACTGCATCGAGTTAGACTAGAAGAGGAATCTGTCAAAGCATCGGAACGTCATCGTGAGATTCTGAACGTGGTCTCTAACAAAATACAGCATCAGGTAGTAAAACGCTTGAGGAAAGACGTAGTCCATCGAGTAGCTCCAAAGTCCATCAACCACAAAAAACAGAGATGCATGGCTCTGTTGGCTCTTAGTAAGAGCGAATGGTACCTCATACGCAGGCAGCGAGTGTCTTTCCATGCAACTATAAAGAAAGTGCTGAAGAAAAATACTAATGCTCAACTAGTTAAAGAGTGGTACAATGTCTCCCATCCTGTAGATATAGGTAATGCTCTCAAGTTCCGACTTGAGAACTTAAAGTGGTTCGCTAGAGGCAACCCACTGCGAAATCAGCATCATTCTCTTGAGCCATTGTATGATTCTGACCTGGTTAAAAGTATAGAATCCATCATGAATGAAAACGTTGCCACGGAGATTTCCAACGAAGCCCAACAAATTACGAAATTAGAATAAATCAATTTATGTATTTGTATAATAGGCACATTAGTATATGTGTTATTTGTTTCCCAATTATATTGTACATATCTAGTATTATATGTTTAAATAAAACAAAATATGATCAAATTAGCATTTTTATTGTTTAGCATACATCATAAATTTGTGGTTGATCTTGGAATTACAGTCTGTTTTCACCGTCAATCCAACTGTCGTGGCTCGAATCAAACCCAAGCCACCGAACTTTAACCTGTTTTCCTTTTCGTTGCAAAATTTTCTCGACGAGATACACATCGGGATAGGCTGCCTTTTGCAATTCTTCTTCGTAAAAGCTCCCTTGAATCGGTGTTCCGTTCATATCTTCCAAAATATACGTAACAGGATTAGTTATTTTAACCTGTGTAATTTTAAATAATTCCGTACTCCAGCTAGGAAGGAAACCTTTATCAAAAACGTGTTTGCTTTTACTTATTCGCACAACATCTCCGACTTTAAATTTTCTTGGTCCAACAATTTTCAAGTTATTGTAAACTTTAATATCTCGAGCGTTTTTCCTATTAATGTCCACAGGTCTCATCTTCGTCTTGGAATGTTTTTGATGGTTATAGTCCTTGACAATTTCCGGTAGAATATCCACCCATTTATAGGTGCCATTCAAACTAAAGTACTTGTAGAGCCAATCTTTCAACGTTCTAATTACTCGTTCAGCTATTACAGCTTTCATTCCGCTAAATGTACTATAATGGTTGATTCCGTATGACTTCATTAGTTTCTGAAAGCAACTATTGTAGTATTCCTTACCCTGGTCGGTTTGGAGATTTTTCGGGTGCCGTCCTTCCTTGAGAATACTCTCAAAGGCACGAGTTACCTCTTCACCGGATTTCGTTTTCAGCGGTCTCGTCCACACGTACTTTGAAAAGCAATCAATCACCACGAGGAAGAACTTGAAATTACGATTGGATTTTGCATAGAGATCCATTTGTGCGAGGTCAGACTGCCAGGAGTCATCGAAACCTTTGATTATTACACGTCGGCGAGGAAAGTTTCGTCTCACAGGTCTATGCAGTTCCTTAACGACTTGAACTTTTTCTTTGGAATGTTTCGCTATAGGAGCCATCTTGTATACTGCTTAAAAATAGACAAAGGCATGTTTTTATTGACCCTAATGATGCTTTTTAATTGCAGCAATACTGTCTGCGATTGCTTCAAGTTTTTGATTTTGGTCCAACATTTGATTTGCAATATCATCATGTAGTTTTTGCATGTCTCGGTATAGGTCAGGCACTACTTTTGTCATCTTGTCTCTAAGTTAAGTTAGATCAGAAAGATCTTTAGCCTTATCCTTTCGAACAATATTTAATACTTCTGCTGCATCAACACCTTTAGGAGCTTGTTTCAGAGAAAGTTCCAGATCATTTATACGTTTTTCCTGTAATATACGGTTGTCATTAAACGAGGCTTCAAATTTTGTGATGGTTTTCTTATATTCTTTCCGGACATATTCCAACTGAGCTTCTAATATATTGAATTTTGAAATGAGAAGCGATATATTTTGTACTTGGGTTTCCATAGCTTGTTCGGTTTTCACCATGCGAGTATTCATTGCAGCAAAGTTTTGAGCTCCACGTTCCTCGCTAACCTTTTCGTTTTGCTTAAACATAGATAAGGTTTGCTGAACTTCACCAGTGTAGTTGCTGAAAGCTATTTGAAAATCACTATGTAGTTGCTGAAGTCCGTTTGCTATTTTCTTATCAACGTACTGCTTGTTGGCGGCATCCATGGCCTTCGTCGGTACTTCGACATTGGTAATTTTCAGCTTCTCAGCATCGATATTTCCCTCCGCGGTAAAGGAAAATGGCACTTTCATAAAAGCTAGGTTATGTGATGTTGATGACATTAGTTGCTGATGGGCACTACGCCCAAACTTGTTTAAAGTCATCATGAAACTGATATGTTTGCCATAGGATAAGGAATAATATACACTTTCAATTTCGAAATTTATTTATCGCGTATAATATTAGCTTCCTTAAGTTCATTTAAAATGGCAATTATTTCGTTGTCGTGAGAGATGTTGCCTGCTTCCTTGGATGCAATCAGTAGTTTCAACCGTTCAACCAATTCGTTGGGATCATCCCAGTAGACGTATTCCATTGGCTTGTTATTGTAAGTTAACTTCATACCAGTTCCAGCAAAACGTTGCTTCTTTGTCAAAGGAGGAAACATTGGCTTTATAATTTCAGTATATTTATATAGACTTGAAGCTTTCAAACGACCTGCTGCATTCTTGTGTGCTGATGTCATTACCAACACTTTTCTGTATGCTTCTAAATCATCGGGAGCATAATCAGGGGACTTGTAAAATATTAGTTGATATAACCCTGGAGTACCTCGAAACTGTAACCCATCAACGATAATGTGACCTGTACTACGACTGAAATTGATTTCCTTTTGCCCAAGAAACCATTTGGAACTTGCAGCGTCATATATAGGTCCATATATGTTGTCAATATCATCGCTTTTAGTGATATAGTCTTCAAGATATTTGTGTGCAACTGGTCCATGTAGTCCTCTATTGCTTCTTTGGAGAGATTATCGGGATCCTCGTAAAAGGTTTCGTTCTCCACCTCATCATCATCATCATTGGTATGTATACTAGTTTCAGCGATTGGTTCTTCATCGAGGTATTGTGTCTCTTCCAACTCATGTTTTTTGACTGGTGGCAGCTGCTGCACTTCTTGTTTAATTACTTCACGTTTAATGGTCTGTATTGGCATCTTAGTGAGAACTTTTGCCGTAGTTGAGGCAATATCTTGTAGCGGTGTCATTACCGGTCTAAAAAGTTTATTCAATGTTTCATCATGTTCCGACTTTCCCAGCTTCAGACTAAGATATTTCTTGCGAATAGAACGTGCCAATTGCTTGATCTTTTTCTTTCGAGCAGTGGCAGCAATGTTGCTACTCAATGAAGACATTTTTATCAACTAACAGCAATCATCTTTATTGAACCTTTATATATTTATCGAATCCTTTACGGTAGCGGCCATCATTCAAGTTGAAGTCCTTAGCTATTGTAATAAAGCCAAAACGATTTTGCCAGCATTCCGAACACATTGTGTTAAATTTATCATAGTCCATGTCGGGAGACACGTGCTCATCAAAGACGTGCTTCAAATTTACCTCATCTTGTCTGAATATGACAATTACGTTGCAATTGTCTCGAATTAGTTGCTTAGGTATTTTGCTATACGTTTGGCATAAATATATTGAATCGATATTCCTGTGCCTTCCCATCGAACAAAAATTTTGAATCTTGTTTTGTTTGTCACCATTCACATCATCGAAAATGAATACTGAACATTCACGTGCCTCACTCGGATCAATTACTTCTTCGTTGTCTTTAAAGGGAAAATACGATACACCTTTAACCAGCTTGAGAACGTCTTGTAAGAGCTGGTACTTTGGTTGGTAGAGTGACTTGGAATAGATGTAGACGTTCTCGAATCGTAGACCGTTTTCATTGAATAGCAGTGATAACGATGCGTTGGTCTTTCCGCAACCACTAGGTCCGCAGAATGCTGCTCGTAGGGAATTTGGTAACAATTGTCCGTGTCGACTTGCTGATGATGGTGATTCTTCGACAAAGTCCAAATTTTCGATAGGCAGTTGGACATCTTGTTGCTTCATATACATCTTATGATATACTGACATCATCCTTATTGCGTATACTAATTAAATACAGCAGTTTATCTCAGTTTCAATCAGTATCATGCTAACTCCCAAAGGAGGTAGTTTACTGAATAGTGCAATCAATAAATTACCATTTGAACTACATCTACCTGGTTATCAGTTTTGTGGGCCCGGTACAAAACTTCTAGACCGTCTCTCCAAAGGTCAGCAGGGAATCAATAAGACAGACGCTGCTTGTCGAGCGCACGATATCGCCTACAGTAAATACAAGTCTTTGGCGGATCGTCATAAGGCTGATTACGAGTTGGAAAATCGAGCCTGGGAGAGATTCAAGTCAAAGGACGCTTCACTTGGTGAAAAAGCAGCTTCTTGGCTTATAACTACAGGCATGAAGGCTAAACGCAAGATGGGGCTTGGAATCAAAAAACGATGTGGAAAAAAATCATTTCGACAGAATGTGGTTCTACCAATCAAGAGAGCTATTGTCGGATCTGGAAGTGATGTCCGTAAGACATCGTTATTGGCGTTGAGAGCAGCCCGAGCAGTCATTAAGAAGGCAGGTGGTCCCAAGAAAATCCGTGTACCTCGAGTCATTCCTTTTGAGTCGAAAATTGGTGGTTTTCTCCCACTAATACCCCTATTTGCGGGGTTGTCAGCACTTGGAGCTCTTGCCGGGGGAGCCAGTGGAGTAGCCAAAGCCGTGATAGATGCAAAGAACGCCCGCAAGAAGTTGGAGGAGGACCAGCGCCATAATCAAGTCATGGAAGAGCTTGCGAAGAAAGGAAGCGGTATTTTTCTTAAAAAGTCCCGCAACGGCTTCGGGCTTTACTTAAAGAAGCAAAAAAACTCCCAATAAAGCTACCCAATCGAGCACTTTACAATCACGAGCTTGAGCAATATGCCAAACATTTGAAGATCCCCCCCTTTAGGGGAGTATTTATGCGAGACGCCTTACCTAAACATTCACAAACAAAGGAGTCTGCCATCGTTAATTTGGATACCAGCAGTCATCACGGTACACATTGGGTAGCTTATGTGCGAATTGGAAACACCGTTCAGTACTTTGATAGCTTTGGATGTTTGAAACCACCTCGAGAATTAGCCGACTACTTTGGCAATGGAGTGAAAATCCTCTACAACAATGACTCTTATCAGACATACAATCAATCGAATTGTGGCCATTTATGCTTGAAATTTCTCTATAATAAAAAATAAATATTTTGCATTATTGTTTTTTACATATACCTATATAGCAGCTAACAAGCAGCCAATTTTCAGTCATGTCTGTGATCATCACATTGAAAGGTCGCAGCCCAATACTGTCGATTGATTTTCAACCACCTATTCAGTTGGACCCCAACTACAACTACGGACTAGCTTTATTGAGTTTTCACTCTTACAACAGCATCCCAAACATTGAGAAAGGTGACAAGATCTACCTGTTTGACGATCAAAACACGCAAACATTCATAGACTTGCCTGAAGGTTCATACGAAATTGGTGATATCGAAGCTTATATTAGAAAGGCACTTGGCATTCATTTGGCAAAGGACGTTGAGAATATTTTCTCATTGAAACCCAACAACAATACTCTCAAGTGTGAGCTTTTCAGCAGCAAGTACGCTGTGGACTTTCAACCGCAAGACAGCATCGGTGATATTTTGGGCTTCTCTAAACAGCTGCTACCACGCAATCAAGTTCACAGTTCCGATTTACCAGTGAACATTATCAAAGTGCGTACCATCCACATTGATAGCAACATCACATCAGGAGCCTTCTACAACAACACTCCTTCACACACCATTTACGAGTTTGCCGTTGCAGTTGATCCTGGTTTTGCCATCGACGAAACACCTCAGCATTTAATCTATTTGCCGATTAACAGAAGCGAAATACATAACCTCACATTGCAAATTTTGAATCAAGACTCTGAACTTGTGAATTTTCGTGGTGAAGAAATCATCATTCGACTTGAGCTGAAACAACTACAATAATAATAATGGGTCGACTTGTATTTGATGAAGAACCATATAAGAAGTCAACCGCTCCTCGACCACCATCAGTTTCTATGAAACCTCTCAAGAGATCACTCACGCTCTCAAACAGATTGTTTCTACAAACGCTCGGCTACCATGTCAACTCCTCAAATGTTCGATATCTTCCGCAAGCCAAATTTTGATGATAGTGTAAGACGCGAGGAGTTGCGAACCTACTATCCATACGTCAAGTCATTCGGCAACAATGATATCGTTGAAATCACCGTCAATCAAACAGATTGTTGGTTTTCCATGGCTGATTCCTGCATCTCAATCCAGGGTCAAGTGGTGAAGACAGCAGGCAATGGAGATGTTTCTCTATCACCAAATGCTGGAGCTTTCTTCTTCGACAGCGTTACGTACGAGTTGTGCGGCAAGGAAATTGAAACCGTGAGAGACCCTGGTCGCGTGAGTACAATTCGTGGATACTTGTGCTACGACCCCAACAGTTCAAAGGACCTATTCATAGCCGGGTGGAATTTTCCACATAAAGCGTATATGAATGCCGCCGATAAAACTTTTCACATGTACATTCCATTGGGACATTTGTTTTCCATCTTCAACGACTACAAGCAGGTGATGTGTGGTAAACAAACAATTCGTCTGGTGCGAAGCCGTAGCGATGATGATTGCCTTATAATCACGGATGCTGCAACCAAGGGCAAAGTGACAATAAACAACATCGATCTCAAAGTCCGTCACATTTTTCCAAACGATGACGTTAAATTGGATTTATTGCAAGCCGTCAAAGCGGATTCCGGTATAATTTTACCGTTTCGTAAATGGGAGCTAAATGAGTTGCCTGCTCTCAAAACAGGTGCTACTCGTGAAATTTGGGCTGTGAAGACGTGTGCCGCACTGGAAAGCCCTCGTTACGTTATCTGAGCCTTCCAAACAGATCGTCACAGCAACATCAAAGAAGATCCCACGGAATTTGATAATATTCACATTTCCAATATTCGTCTAAATTTAAATAGCGAATTTTGGCCTATGGAGAGATTTGATTTAGATTTTTCAAAGAGTGAGTACGGTGAGGCGTACAAAAGGTATACGGACTTTTATCCCAGCTTTGGCGGCGGCAAACACCCTCTACTGGATTATATTGCATTCAAGACGCACACCCTATTCGTCATCGATTGCTCTCGACGTGAGGACACCATGAAATCCTCGACTGTAGATATTCGGCTGGATATTGAAAGTCAGACGGGATTTCCCGATAAAACCCGAGCCTTCTGCATTATTATCCACGATTGTCTAATGGAATTTCTCCCACTCAGCGAAATTGTTCGAAGCTTATATTAGATCACTCAGCTGTATAGAAAATAAGTTTCAGTTCAGCTTTTCATCGGTTCACCATGGAAATTGCAATTGTCGACATTCAAGGTTTCGAAATCGAGGGAAAATTTGTTCCCAAGGAATTGGTTATCAAGACACGTAAACGCTCTGGTGTGTTTTTGTTTAAACCACGCAAACTGTTTAACTATCTATCAGCAGCAGACAAAAGGCAAGTACGATATTTGGAAGAACGGCTACATGGACTCCACTACTCTGATGGCCACTACGATTTGAATACTATGAACGATATTTTGAGAATTTTCCTAACCAAATGCACGCACATATATGTACGAGGTCATCAGAAATATGACTTTTTATTTATCAAGTTATTTGAAGAGATGAAAATTCACAATTTGAGAAAACTGCTTAACGAAGATGGGGAATCACAGTATCACCTAATCAATCTGGAAAATTACAAAGACACTGTTAACCTGAAACCTTCTCACTCTCCATGCATTTTTCACTGCCGCTGCAATGACCCAGTACGATGTGCAAAAGAAAATGTTGATGTAGTTTATTTTTGGCTTCTGAATAGTGTTTTACATAAATAAATAAAACATTGTATACAAGTATGTGTTTTAATTATACATTCTTTTCCTTATACATTTCATAATTATTTTAAGTAACAATATTGTAATTGTAGAGAGTGTTACACAAATAAGAATTAGCACTTTGTGAAGCTCCTCTTGTATGTTGGCATCACGTAGAGTCATTGAGCTGTTTGATAAAGTTTTATCATCTTCACAAGATGCTACTGAAATCCAATCAGTGTCACCTTCAGTGTCATTGGAAAATATCAGCTTCAGCTTGAAATTTTGTGTTGCGTTTGACAGGTGAGCACAATATACAGGCAATCGTCCATCGTTTAATCCACCTCGAGCCATCAGTGTATAGTCGGACCGGTTTAAACAATTCCCTGAAGGGCATACAGCCATATGCTTGGTTCCATATGGTATATTAACATACAAGATATTTTTCAAAATTAATGTGAATATTATAAAGCTTGATTTAAGTAAAGCCATTTTTAACGATCTGCATTCAACAGTAGTGGGTGAGACACTATGCTCCTCTTAAGCCTAGTTCGTTACTTTATTCTAAAAAAAATATTGAATTTCGTTGTATTGCATAGGAGGTTATTGCTTTTTGAACAAATTCAAAAAGTGTTCTTTCATAGTTCTGTATTCGCCGGTATAGCCGCACCACTGTAGGATGGCATCATTAATGAGAACTTGGTTGCTTCAAGTTAGCTGTCAGAACAACACATTTCTTTTATCATGTTCAACGTCTAGTTCTTATTTGAGACACACTTCGGTATACGTTAATTTTTTCATTGGTGTAACCCATTGTTTTACTTCTTGATCGCTCTCAAAACAATTTAGTTTAGATTGAATTCGTAGCATCTTGTAATTGTAACACCCTTTAAAATTTTATCTTCTAAACGTTGTTTGTGGCATATTCTTGATTACTTTTATGTTTTTTTGGGGAATAACACCACAATAGAAATAAAACTACGTATATTGCAGGAATACCAAACGTTTCAAAGTCTATTCTGACTTCGTTGTCGATGGCTTTATATTTATTGATGTGATTGCAAAATGAAAATTTGATTTATGACATTTAAAATTGACATTAGAAAATTTGTTATTTTTAGATATACAGGTAGCACAAAAAATTCTAAAGATCATGAACTATAGTTAACCAGCTTTCAAATTAGAAGAATTTGAAAGAGTTGTCTTTAGAATTTATAAGTGGCGTTCCTAGGTACGACTTTGTTATAAGATAGCGCATTCGCCAAAAATGCGATCAAAGAATTCTATTGTTTCTGTGATCCCATTAACGTCATAAGGGAAAACCTAGGAAAAACCTTATGAACTATCCCGATATTGGGTTGTTCAAAAGGAGGTTACCGTTAATAATTTCTTCCTTAATTGTCGGTAACCAGATACGATTAAATTCTACAGAAGTAGAAGCGAAGTCTTCATTCAAAAGAATTAAGGCAGACTCTTTTATTTTTCGTTTTGTGTTATGTTGTTCTTTGTGAAGTATAGTTGAATTGTCAAATTGTATTTTATGGCCTAGATCCCAAGCATGTCCACAAATTTTTGATTTTTCAAATTGTCGTTTCGTTATGTAATTTTCTAATGTCAATTTTAAATGTCATAAATCAAATTTTCATTTTGCAATCACATCAATAAATATAAAGCCATCGACAACGAAGTCAGAATAGACTTTGAAACGTTTGGTATTCCTGCAATATACGTAGTTTTATTTCTATTGTGGTGTTATTCCCCAAAAAAACATAAAAGTAACCCTTTAAAATTTGTTTATGCCTGCGTTAATGAACTGAAACTTATTTGACGTGAAGTCGTGAACTTAAATTGTATTTCAAACAAAGCTACGTATAATATATTATGATATACCAGCACCAATTTCAAGGACATTTATGTTTATTTCCAAAGAAATAATGCGTTTTAAGCCCCATCCGCTAACTTCTGTTGAAAATTCTTCGAGAGAATTCATAATTGAATACTCTACGTGATTATCAAACCATTCTTCTAAGTCTGTTCCCCGATCAATAATTTCGTTTTTAGTATCGAAATATTTGTTATTTGTAATTTCATCTATGTCTGACTTTAAGCATAGGTAGTTTCTTCAAAATGTTACTAATTCTGGACTTGAACATAATTGAAGCATCATCCACAGACATCAAGATATCTTTATATAATTTGTTCATTATTATCCCAGTTCTAACACGGTTTTGAAAACATGAAGCAATGTCATCCCATTGAATTCCACTAGAACGTTTATTATTTAAACCCATTCCAATTTTTAACTGCTTTAACAACGTCCGAAAGTGTTTTAAATAACCGACATTGTTTTGTAATTTTTTCAAAGTTCCTACACATAAATTTCCATGGCGAATAACACAATTAAACAGTCTCACATATTTTCTAATGTTCCTAAGCCACGCTGGTATTTCAGCATAGCAAATAGACATCCAGCTCCAACTCAGCTGTTTACATTTTTTGACATAGTTGTCACTGTCTACACCAATCTGATTAGACTACATTTTTGATGAATTTCCGCCACTGTAGTTATTTGTTGATTTTATTGCGTCTGGTTGCTAATAATTATAAACACAAAATGACGTTCATTTTTTAAAAAATCTTTTCAGCATGTTGTTCATTTGCTGTGTCACCAACCTAGTGAAATAGCTTGTTACTGTCTCTATTGTTTTCTCTGTTTTTAGTCGTACCACGACATTTGTACACTGCATTTCCAGAAGGTACCTGCTCTAAGACTATCACGCATGCTCACAACCACTCACAGCAAACCCTACAACACATAAATCACAGAACACAAAACTGAAAATCTAAACTTTTAGAACGTTCAACGCCGTCAACGGTCCCACAAAACAATTAATCGATCATATTAATTGCTAATTTGATAGCCTGCTACACAGCCAAATTTAAAAGAAATGGAAGAATATTTTCAAAATAAATTAGAAAGTGGAACATTGCCTGGAGCAAGACTTGTCCCTTTCACAGAGTATACCTGGCTAAATAATCTTTTTAAAATTGAGGTCAATAAACGATAGGAAGAAGATAGCCTGCTACTGCAACAATTTTTAAGTGTTCCCATTGTTGTCAATCAAAGTTCTTAAAAATGTTCTTGAGTGTATGACATCAACAAACACTACAAATATTAGGTTTTTGTGGATACAAGTATAGTCATATTCAATTTACTATGGACAAATGGGGTGGAATATGTTTGGAAATAGATATGTAACTCACATTTATAACCTATTACATGATTGTAATCATTGGTTCGACTTCCCAAGCTTAAAAAGATGGAATCAAAATAAAGCCTTTGCTTTGAATATTCGTAGAGGCTGTCCAGAATGCAGTATTGTATTTCGTCATGTCTATACCCCGAAAGATTAATAGTTTACTCATGGAGGACCTTGATTTTTTACACTTTCAGGTTACATATATGTATGAATAAAAATCATGAATTTGTATTAATTTAAATAGTGTTAATAAAATCATGATAGGAAACAGATAGCCTGCTACTGCAACAATTTTTAAAAGTGTTCCCATTGTTGTCAATCAAAGTTCTTAAAAATGTTCTTGAGTGTATGACATCAACAAACACTACAAATATTAGGTTTTTGTGGATACAAGTATAGTCATATTCAATTTACTATGGACAAATGGGGTGGAATATGTTTGGAAATAGATATGTAACTCACATTTATAACCTATTACATGATTGTAATCATTGGTTCGACTTCCCAAGCTTAAAAAGATGGAATCAAAATAAAGCCTTTGCTTTGAATATTCGTAGAGGCTGTCCAGAATGCAGTATTGTATTTCGTCATGTCTATACCCCGAAAGATTAATAGTTTACTCATGGAGGACCTTGATTTTTTACACTTTCAGGTTACATATATGTATGAATAAAAATCATGAATTTGTATTAATTTAAATAGTGTTAATAAAATCATGATAGGAAACAGATAGCCTGCTACTGCAACAATTTTTAAAAGTGTTCCCATTGTTGTCAATCAAAGTTCTTAAAAATGTTCTTGAGTGTATGACATCAACAAACACTACAAATATTAGGTTTTTGTGGATACAAGTATAAGTATAGTCATATTCAATTTACTATGGACAAATGGGGTGGAATATGTTTGGAAATAGATATGTAACTCACATTTATAACCTATTACATGATTGTAATCATTGGTTCGACTTCCCAAGCTTAAAAAGATGGAATCAAAATAAAGCCTTTGCTTTGAATATTCGTAGAGGCTGTCCAGAATGCAGTATTGTATTTCGTCATGTCTATACCCCGAAAGATTAATAGTTTACTCATGGAGGACCTTGATTTTTTACACTTTCAGGTTACATATATGTATGAATAAAAATCATGAATTTGTATTAATTTAAATAGTGTTAATAAAATCATGATAGGAAACAGATAGCCTGCTACTGCAACAATTTTTAAAAGTGTTCCCATTGTTGTCAATCAAAGTTCTTAAAAATGTTCTTGAGTGTATGACATCAACAAACACTACAAATATTAGGTTTTTGTGGATACAAGTATAGTCATATTCAATTTACTATGGACAAATGGGGTGGAATATGTTTGGAAATAGATATGTAACTCACATTTATAACCTATTACATGATTGTAATCATTGGTTCGACTTCCCAAGCTTAAAAAGATGGAATCAAAATAAAGCCTTTGCTTTGAATATTCGTAGAGGCTGTCCAGAATGCAGTATTGTATTTCGTCATGTCTATACCCCGAAAGATTAATAGTTTACTCATGGAGGACCTTGATTTTTTACACTTTCAGGTTACATATATGTATGAATAAAAATCATGAATTTGTATTAATTTAAATAGTGTTAATAAAATCACAAATTTTACATATATATCTATGAATAAAAATCACTAATCTGAATTTATTTATTTAAAACATTCGTGTTAATAAAACCTCAAATTTTACCTCTCCTTTGTTAGAAAACTGCCAACCTAAACTCTCAAGAATGATCTCCACGAACCAACATACCTCTCAGCCCCCATTACATAACTTATACACACCACTCAGCCCCCATAAGCTCTCAGTTCATTGAGCTACACGATGTCACCGAGCAATCTACCCTATACACACCACTCAGTTCCTATATCTTCTCAGACAGCGATCGACATAACCTCTACACATCACTAAGCCCCCTTTACATAACCTATACACACACAATCAGCCCCCATAACTTCTCACACAACATCTCAACACCCACAAACATAATCTCACTTTTCATCAAACACACCACTCAGCCCCCATAACAGCCATCAGGTCCCCCTAAAGAACGACACCCGCAAGACAACACACATAACCTCACAATTACACACCATCCAGACACCACCAACACACACACACACCGGGGGCCCCCACGAAAGCACACCCAAAGACAACACACCTATAAACACATAACCTATACACACATAGGACACCAAACATCAGCCCCCACACCAATGACACATTACACGGGGCCACAGCGGAGCCCCCCACGGAAACACACCCAAGACAACACATATAACCTATAAACACAACCTTACACGGGGGCCCCAGCGGAGACCCCCACGGAAGCACACACAAAGACAACACACATAACCTTACACGGGGGCCCCAGCGGAGACCCCCACGGAAGCACACACAAAGACAACACACATAACCTATAAACACATAACCTTACACCATACATCAGCCCCCACACCAATTACACATAACCTATACTCACATAACCTTACACGGGGGGCCCCAGCGGAGACTCCCACGGAAGCACACACAAAGACAACACACATAACCTATAAACACATAACCTTACACGGGGGCCCCAGCGGAGACCCCCACGGAAGCACACACAAAGACAACACACATAACCTATAAACACATAACCTTACACCATACATCAGCCCCCACACCAATTACACATAACCTATACTCACATAACCTTACACGGGGGGCCCCAGCGGAGACCCCCACGGAAGCACACACAAAGACAACACACATAACCTATAAACACATAACCTTACACGGGGGCCCCAGCGGAGACCCCCACGGAAGCACACACAAAGACAACACACATAACCTATAAACACATAACCTTACACCATACATCAACCCCCACACCAATTACACACCCGGGGTGGTTGTTGGTCCACTACCGGGCGCCTCCCCAGGTGGCGGATAGGGGAACGCTCTTCAGCAATGGGGAGTATTGAGGATTTCCTCAGGGCGGACCAAAATCAGATAGGGGAAGGAACCCCGAAAATAAACCATTTATGGATATGGGTGATAAGGTGAACTTAATACCCCAGGTGGGTACCTCTGCAGAGGATAATCCCACCACCGGTTCCGATCGAGTGAAAGCCTCGGTGGCCGGTGCACGCTCCACGGATTCTGGGGGGAGCGAATTATCACTGGTTCCGTCACATAGTGACAAGAAGAAGAAGAACACCGTTAATGGTACAACATCGACCATTAAAACTAGAGCTGGCAGCAATACACTATTCAGCCAAGTCCTCCAAAAGGCGAATAGTGGAGTTGACGTCCCCCAAAGGGCAACAGATGAGAGTGGCGCTCCAAACAAATTAGGAGCAAAGATCGATGAGCTCTTGACGTTCATTGGGCCTAGGCACAATGTACATCATGAGATCAAGAAACTGGCACACGCCATTAAGTCAGAATATGACAAATATCTGACGTCAACGACGCAGCCATCTCCTGTAGCGAAACCTGCTACAACACAGACATCGCCAGTAAAGGTGTCAAACACTCAGACACAAGGTGAAAAGCAAAAGGAGGTCCCAAAAGCGGCTGCCTCAAAAGCAGCTAACTCAAAACCGGCTGCATCAACACCGGCAGCCCCAAAGCAGGCGGCTTCAATAAAAGTAGCCTCACTGCCGGGAGACTCGGTAGCAAGGACCTCGCCTCCGAAGGCCTCGCCTTCAGTAGCCTCATCAAGTAAGACACAAACTCTTAAACCGGTGCTAGCTAGCAAGCTAAAGCCCGGTAAAGAAGTTTGCCAGAACATCGGGCAAACCACCCAGGCAACAACAAGTAGGGTGGTCATTTCAGAAGCGAAGAGAAACAATGGATTAAAATCCAAGTTTAAACCGCAGACCAGAAACAAACCTTCAAACCAGTTGACTGACTGGCAACTGGTAAAGAGGAAAAAGGCCCCGAGGACCAATAAGCAAAAACCAGCGCCACATTGTACGCTGCTTATAAAGAAAGGCGAGAAGAGCTCCCATGCAGATATCTTGCGAGATATCAAAAATGATCCCACCTTGCAGGATATAGGCAAAAAAGTCAATAAGATCCGACGAACAGCTAAGGGAGATCTCCTGTTTTTATTCGCGAAGGCAGACGCTCAGGAGATGGAGCGCTATTGTAACGCCATCAAAAATAAGCTCCCAAGCGGGGCCACTGTACAATCTCGAATACCGCAAATCGAGATTGAAATTAAAGACCTGGACGAGATCAGTACCAAGGAAGAGGTAGTAAACCTGCTCAAAGATAATATCGACGGCCTGGCAGGGATCACTGAGGAGGCAGTGAAATCACTTCGACGGGCATATAGATCAACACAAACGGCAGTTGTTTGTCTCCCAGAGGTCCAGGCCAAGAAAGCCATCGCACTTGGAAAGCTGAAACTTGCGTGGGGCACAGTACGTGTTCGCGAGAGGATCAGCCTTCGACGGTGCTTCAAATGCTGGCACTTTGGGCACACTGACCGAAGCAGCTGTTGTCACAGATGCGGAGGCGCTGGTCACAATGCCTCGGCTTGTCAACAACCTGCCAAGTGCTTACTCTGCAAAGAGAAAGATAGTAGGTCAGACTGCCGGCACGCTGCGGGTAGTTGGAAATGTCCGATCTACCAACAGGCGATGAGAGCAGCACAAGCCCGTAAATGAAAGTACTGCAACTCAACCTCAACCATTGCGAAGCAGCCCAAGACCTACTGGTACAGCGGGTGCGGGAATTGGATTGCGACGTAGCCATAATCTGCGAGCAGTACAAAAACTTCGACACCCTGTCCTGGGTAAATGACACAACGGACAGAGCAGCGATATGGGCTTGCGGTAAACTTTCGTTCCAACAACTCCCAAATACCCCCGAACCATGGCTTGTGAGAGCCAAAGTGGGAGGGGTTCACTTCTATAGCTGCTATGCACCTCCTAGTGCACAGCTCGAGGAGTTCGAGTTATTCTTGGACACCTTGGCGGAGGATGTACGGAAGCGTGAATCGGTCGCCATCGCAGGAGATTTCAACGCCTGGGCAATTGACTGGGGATGCCGGGAAACGAGCGCGAGAGGACGAGCTCTCCTTAAGACCATGTTTTCGCTCAACCTGGTACTCCTCAACACAGGAGCCGTAAGCACATATCGCAAAGGCACAGCCAGCTCCATTATCGATGTGACATTCGTTAGCAGCAACCTAATTAAAGGGGGCTGTGAGTGGCGGGTCGATGAGGAGTTTACTAATAGCGACCACCAAGCTATTATATGGGAAATCAACACCACTCCCAAACGAAGATTGTGTGTCAGTCGTGCGAGGTCACAGCCAGTCGGTTGGAACAAAAATGCTTTCGATGCTGATTCATTCGCCTTGGTTATGGAGCAGGAACCATTGTCAATAGCAACAAGCGCAGAAGCCACTGCCAAAGAGGTAATGACAAGCGTTGTCAAGTCCTGCGATGCTTCCATGCCAAGGAGACGGCAGAACAACAGCCGCCCACCAGTTTACTGGTGGAACGACACGATCTCACAACACCGACGAGAGTGTCTCAAAGCACGAAGGCTGCATCAACGAGCACGGAGACGCGACAGGGTCACAACAGAAGAACTAAGGCTCGACTATGAGATCAAAAGACAACAACTACGAAGAGCCATTCTCTCAAGCAAGAGATCCTACTGGAAGGAGTTGTGTGACGAAGTTAATCAAGATCCATGGGGAAAACCGTATAAAATCGTGATGCATAAAATTAAGGCCCCTCCCATGACATCAACGAACTGCCCCGAATCATTGCACCGCATTGTCACTCACTTGTTTCCTGCGAAGCCTGAGCTACCCGCTTATCCTTCGTGGCAGGTGAGGGACGAAGATATACCATCAGTGACTATGAGTGAGCTGATGGGCGCGTGCAACCGGCTCCAAAACGGTAAGGCTCCCGGTCCAGATGGCATACCTAACATCGCGCTAAAATGCGCCATAGCCAATAGGCCTGACATGTTTCTACACATGTATGAGACCTGCCTAAAGCAGGGGGTTTTCCCGACTAAGTGGAAAAAGCAGAGGCTTGTGCTCCTCCCTAAAGGGGGAAAGAAACCTCCCGACGAACCGTCATCATATCGTCCCCTCTGTATGTTGGACTCTGCGGGAAAACTCCTTGAAAGGATAATAGCAGATAGGCTGGAGCCCTACGTTGAGCCGAAACTTTCCACCAACCAATTCGGGTTCAGAAAGGGGAGATCAACCATCGATGCCGTGAAGCTCGTTACCAGCATCGCCAGGGAGGCTATCTCGGGAAAGAGATGGAGAAGAGGTGGAAAAAAGTACTGTCTAATAGCCACCCTGGATATCAAGAACGCCTTTAACTCGGCCCGCTGGGACCGCATTTTGGAGGCTCTTGTCAGGATGGAAGTTCCGCAGTACTTGCGCAGAATGGTTTCAGCGTATTTCAAGGACCGCATCTTGTTGTACCAAACTGAAAATGGGCAAGTAGACTATAAGATCACAGGAGGTGTACCTCAGGGCTCTGTTCTTGGCCCCCTCTTATGGAACGTAATGTACAACGACCTGCTCCTGCTCGGTCTGCCTGAGGGCGTCAGGCTAGTGGCATTCGCCGATGATGTGGCATTGATCATAGTGCGCAAGCACATAGAGGAGATACAAACAACCTTCTCATTCGCTATAGCCACAATTCAGCATTGGATGCTCGCAGCGGACTTGAGTTTAGCAGAACAAAAGACCGAAACACTTCTTGTTAGCAGTCGAAAGGCAAGGGAAACCATCACCCTCAAAATAGGCGACACCTACAAACAGTCGCAGCCCTTCATCAGCTATTTGGAGGTGCTCCTGGACGCACGGCTCAACTTCAAAGAGCACATAATCGCGGCCAGCAAGAAAGCAGCTGGGGTACAGGGGGCATTATCTAGAATAATGCCGAATGTCGGAGGCCCTAGACAGATAAGAAGACAGCTACTGGCAACAGTAACTACTTCTGTTTTGTTGTACGGGGCACCGGTATGGGAGAAATCGCTCGAGCTACCATCGTACCGCCGGAAAATGAAATCAGTCCAGCGGCTCTCAGCGATTCGAGTGGCATCATCCTACCGCACTGTGTCTTACGAGGCGGTGAGTGTGATTGCCTCTACCCTACCAATCGACATCCTGGCTGCAGAAAGGGGACGGCTTTATCGCAGAAAGTTAGAGAAAGACCAACCGACAGGAAACAGCGATGAAAGAGCCATGAGTCTAGGGCAATGGCAGGAGAGGTGGGACAGCTCTACTAAAGGCCGGTGGACATATCGATTGATACCTAACATCAGTCGTTGGGTCAACCGCCAGCATGGGGAGGTTGGGTTCTACATCACTCAACTCCTGACTGGACATGGATGCTTTCGAGCATACCTGCACAGGTTCAGGAGGGCAAACTCCCCAAACTGCCCACACTGTACGGACGGCTTTAGAGGCTTTCAATGTAAGAGCAGTTAACATCTGCAATGAACCACCCTTGCGAAGTAGTATTGACAAAGAGTGCCGCAGGGGACCATGGTTGTAGGAGAAAGAGGTTAGGGTTTTAGCGGGTATACTGTATACTGGTTTCAATGCAACGATTACTCTTACTTTGAAGTCATTGCATCGGGAGTCCCGCACGACGGCTAGCACGTGCTAGTTAAGTACGCAATCTATTTCCCCCCTCTTCGGATAAAACAAAAAAAAAAAAAAAAAAAACACCAATTACACATAACCTATACTCACATAACCTTACACGGGGGCCCGCCACCGACATACACACAACACGGGGGCCCCAACGGAGCCCCCAGAGGAGCCCTACGGGGGCACACCACACCCAAAACACCTAGATGCGCAGCCCTAAGTCACTTCCTCGCTAGAAACCCCGTTGTTATTCTACTAATGTCCAAAATTAATTTTAAGATAGATATTTGATTTGTAATACTTGTTCTGTTTATTATACATAATGAACGATGTATAACTATTTATTAGTTGCTTTTAGGTACCTAAATTTCGTGTTTCATGTTATTGAATTATTGTTAACATTATTTTTCTTTGCTGATAAACTCCTATAAAAAATCTCAAATGGAATTATTTGTTTGATTCTCCTTTTAAATGGAAAATACATGGCCTACTAGCAAAAAAACTCAGCTTTTTAGTGTTTTTTAGCATTTCTAATAATACCATGTGTATTGTATTATAAATTATTTTAAAGAGAAAAAAATAACGAATTAAATGAAATAATAAAATACAGGGTGTTCCATTTAACAATATATAATGTTGTGTAGTATCTTCAAAACCATACTCGGAAAAAAAAGAGTACTCCACTGGATTCTATGCAAAATTTTCTATTAGACGTAGTTCTTAGCGCAAGAGTATTTAATAACTTCGTAGATATAGAAGGGGTCCAAAACGTATAAATTATCAAAATCGCCCTGTATCTTATAAATGGAAACACTTATGCACAATCTGATGTGGCCATCCTGAGTTTCACAAAAAAGTAGAGTAGAACAGGTATGTGAAAACCGCAAGACTCTATGTTCAATAACAACCGAGTAACCTGGCAATCTCAAGCAAAATGGAATGCACACACACAATGTTTTGACCTTTGTCCGCTCGCTCACAGAGAGAGCGTCTCGCTACCAGTCGATGTTGAGCAGTGTTCTATACACGCGATGTTTTGAACTTTGCCCGCTCGCCAACAGAGAAATCGAACTGGCACGTTTAGCCGGCTGCGAATTTTTGACAAAGTTGTCGTCGTCGTGTTTCCACACAACCGCTATCTCTACGGTTGCGGGTGAGTGGTATTATTACTACTCGTCTTAAACGGGTTTTTATTCAACATACTTATCTCAGGTCATTTACAAAATTACCTGACAAAATTAATAGTAGAACAAAACCGACATCAACGGGTTCTAATGATAAAACTTGACTAATCGACATAAAATTCAACATTTTTTATCGATGTGTTTTTGTTTTATTATCAAAAAACAGTGAAAAATCGGTAACAATCTAGTGTTTTACCTTTTACACAAAATCCACCGATAAAATCGTGTTTCCTACTGTGGGCAGTGTTGAAGAGAAATGAAAAACCTACTTGGTTAATTGATTTCTTAGATAATAGAACCTTTACCCGAAATTACAAAAAAAATAAATAATCGCTTATATATATTTTTTAATTTATAGCTGAAACATTCTTATTAACTGAAGCGATAGATCTTCTCATACCCAATTCATGTTCTAAAAATAAATATTGTAGCCCCAGTAGTTTTTGCAAAATTTCAGTCAATCCTATGGAATACATATTTTTTTGAACAGCCATATTACCTCACCAGATGACCCTATCATTATGAATAAACCACCGTTGGAAAGTAGAAGAGTTGGTCTAGAGACCCCTTATCTCACTTTTTCAAAATTCAAAGTATAAATACATATAAGTATTGAAAATATTTGGCCAGTCCGTAAAAAAATATTTGGACGAGTCCATTCGAAAAATTGCTAACGGGTGGTACTGTAATCTTATAATAAATAATCTTAAAGCAAATTTTGATTTTAAGCAGTCATATTTATATTTATTGCATAATATGGATTTATTAATAAATTTAGCAAAATTGAATACCTACACTCCATTTAGCCACAGATGATAATGACGGAGCAATCATAATATTACGTTAAATGCAAAGGCTATTTATTGCGATTTTTCCATTTGTAAATGTTTCAATAAAAGATCAACACGTACCTACCTATATATCCAAAGAAATTTGGCTTGTCACTAATTAGTATTTATTAACAAAAAATTAACAGGAATCTGAATTGAAAAACATAAAAATTGCATTGTTAACTAATTGAAGAATAACATCTCTTAAAATCTTATGTCTTCTATTATTAACTATTAAAATATGTATCAGCTTTTCATTTTTATATAATAATAAAATATGAAATGAACTGAAAGTGTAAACAAAACAACCTACTATTATTTACGTATGTTTTAAAAAATCAGTGAATAGAGAAGGCAAATTTTCGTTTTTTATTTAAATTTAAAATAAGCATATTAAAAATGATTGCCACATCATTATCATCAGAATCTGTCTAAATGGAGTTTAGGTATTACATTTTGCTAAATTTATTACATAAATCCATATTATGCAAGAAATATAAATATGTGTCTCCGTAAAATTTAAATTTGCATTAAGATTATTAGTTATAAGGATATAGTACCATACCTTAGCAGTTTTTCGAATGGACTCGTCCCAATAATTAATTTTTTAATGGATGAAATGGCCAATATTTTCAATACTTATATGTATTTATACTTTAAATTTTAGAAAAGTGAGTTGAGGGGTCTCTAGATAAACTCTTCTACTTTCCAACGGTGGTTTATTCATAATGATAGGGTGAGATGATATGGCCGCTCACAAAAATATGTCTTCCATATGATTGACTGAAATTTTGCAAAAACTACTGGGGCTACAGTATTTATTTTCAGAACATAAATTGGGTATGAGAAGATCTATCGCTTCAGTTAATATAATGTTTCAGCTATAAAATAAAAAAAATATGTAAGCGATTATTTATTTTTTTGGAATTTTAGGTTTAGATTCCATTATCTAAGAAACCATTTAACGAAATTTAGCGTATAGTAACTCATTTTATTGGTTTTTCATTTCTCTTCAACATTGCCCACAGCAGCAAACACGGTTTTATCGGTGGATTTTGTGTAAACAATAAAAAACTAAATTGCTACCGATTTTTCGCAGTTTTTTGATAAGAAACAAAAACGCATCGATGAAAAATGTGGAATTTTATGTTAGTTAGTCAAGTATTATCATTAGAACACGTTGGTCGGTTTTGTTCTACTATTAAATTTGTCACCAAAAGGTCTTTTTTTCCGTAAATGACCTGAGCTAACTATCAACTTTTATTATCTTTATATTCAGTGGTCTTGTTGGTACATATGCTAAGTGCTTACGTAGGAAACAGACGGTCGGGGTTCGATTGCCCATGATTGCGACGTTTTTTTGTAATATAAGTATATAAATTATTTCGTACATTATTGAAATTTGGCGCGATTGAACAGATCATGTGACTATTGATCAATGAGAGCTTGGCATGGCTGAGCACGTGGTAATTAACCAATGAGAGCGCTCAAGGGGGTAACTGCTTATCTATTACGTCATAACCCGCCTGTAGTACGTCAGCTGTCACTCGTGTTCCGTACCTGTGACTTTATGGCCTACCTGTCAGCTGTCAATGTTCCGTCCCATCGTTCTATGCCATACGTCAACGCCCCATACCATCGTTCTGTGTCAACGCCCCTGGCATCCGGGGTCATTGACCCCTAGGCGATGGCACGTGCGGATGAGCCTGTTCGGTGTCATCTTGTAATCAAGTGGGGGACGTGACCTTGAGAATTGTTCTAGGCTCAAGTGCAGCAATACCTGTCATTGTGAGATCGGGATTTTCGCATGAGTAATTCCTTGAATTGTTACTCTTTCGAGACAGTGTTTTCTTTGAAAATAGAGATATCAGCTCCGGTATCATTTAGAAGTTTGAATTTTCCAAAAGCGTCGTTGATATAATAATGGTTTTTGGAATTTACTGTCTGAAGGGGACTAGAAATGTTTGTTCTGGGAAGTTCAGATCGGGATTGAAGTTTTCCAAATTCAAGTTCTTTATTTGAGTTTGGAGGGTAGGGGGAGGGGGGGCACATTGATTCACGGGGCACATTGGTACAGTATCTATATCTCAAAACCGATAAACGCTACACAGTCCGTCACATCATTAGAATGCTCAAGGACATTCACAAGAATGACAGTTGTGACACCGCTTGCCGCCAGTTTGCCGTTGGGCCTCAACGGTCACTAACGTGTTGGAAGTTGCGTGCGCCGCTGCCTACAAAAAAAATACGTGAAATGTAATTGTGTCTCAGGAGGATACCCTTAGTTGTTTTTGTTATTGTTTCTTACTAAAGGTAAGTAAATATACTTATTATTGTATTTTAAAATGTTTTTGATTGCAAGATTATTATATATTTGATGAAATTAATTGTTTGTGGAAAAAGTCCTTTGGGGCACTTTGATACGGTAATGTGCGGGGTACAATGGTACGTATCAATCTGCCCCTCTAGTGTATTAAAGTGCCCCGTCAAAAATTAGTTTGTTTTATTGTTTTTTTTTCTTTTTTTCAGAAAATGGTGCGCACGTACAAACCCAAAACTGATAGAAAAAATATCAATGAAGAAAACATTGAAGATGCAATACGTGAAGTATTGTCAAAGACTTTATCTATACGCAAAGCAGCCGACAAATATGGCATCAAAACTGCAACCCTACAACATCGCATAGAAAAAGCCAGAAAATCATTTGAAGCTACCAGAAGATTATCTACAAATGAAGTATCCTCTTCATTACAAGCAGAATATTCTTTATCACAAGCAGGTCCATCTTCACCACAAATTGCACCATCTATGGAGATGGCACAAATAGCATCATCTTCAGCACACACTACTACTGCAGCTTTATCATCACAAACTGCTACAGCTACTTCATCAAACATCTATGGTTCCAAGTATACCGTTGCATAAGTTTTTTCAACCGAACAAGAAAAGGCATTGACTCAATATTTATTGAATTGCAGTAAAATGCACTAACAGCGAAAAATCTGTTGGGATTAACTGAGCCAAGAAAGAAAAAGAGAGTAACTTCTTTGCCTGCAGAAATAGATTCCGATTCTAGTCAAGATGAAGTCGTAATGACGAGTGATAGTGAAGACATTGAAATGCCGTCGGAATCAGAAGAAGAGGTAATTAATGAAGAACCAGTTAATCCTGAACACATAAATATTGGAGATTTCCTGCTAATTAAGTTTGAGAAGAAGAAAACTGTGATTCACTACGTTGCCAAAGTTGTATTTAAGTATAATGTGACAGAATATGAAGTATTATATCTCAGAAAAAAAGCAGGGTCTTCTAAGTTTATATTTCCAATTGTGGAAGACAAAGCAAGTGTGGATGTTAGAGATGTAGTTTTGCAATTACCAAAACCAACTTTCTCCAAAGGCACATCTCGAACATCGTCGCTTTATTCATTTTCCGTAGGTTTAACTCGATATAATATACAGTAGATTGTTTTGTAATTTATATGAGTTTTATGATTATTTTTGTTAAATTTTTGATGTTTGTTTAATTTTTGATGAAAAACATTGTTCATTTTGATAGGAGGTTCTAATATTATATTTTCATTAACAATATTCAATGTTAAAGTCTGATTACTTAGTAAGTATATAACTGATTATATAATTAAGAAAATAACAGAGAATTAGTCTTGTTCTATGATGACAATATTGTTTTTTTGTGATTATATTCCTTAAGTAACTTAAGAGACTGATTATGACTAATGTACACTCTTTATAAAAAGTATTTTGCGATCTCAATCAATAAAATTGTTTTATTTCTTAATTTTAAGCAATAATACAGTTTATATTGAGTTTTTAGTCAGTTTAAATTTGCATTTCATATGAATCTAAAATACGTATCAAACTGCCCCACCTCATGTATCAAAGTGCCCCACTGGTGGGGCAGAATGATACAAAAATGTTTTTTGCTTAAAATCAGTTTATCTCTATACATCGCCAGTTTTTGCGGTTTTTGCGTAGCCAAAATATAAGCTGACATATCAGCCAATGCACACATCAAAACAAATATTTAAATATAATGCTTTATGGTCCTCAGAAAAGAGATTGAACTTTTGTGTATCAAAGTGCCCCCCCCCTCCCCCTAGTTGTCGAATCGGGGGGCTGATCTAGGTTCGGAAGCGCTAAAAAATCCCGGTATTCGTGAGGCCTGAAAGGTTCGAGAGGGGTGTCATCTACTATTTGGTCGAACTCAGGCCTTTCATAGTTTTGGCTGTTATAATCTAACTTCTGCTGAATATTATCAGTAGGTATAGTAATCGTAGTCATTTGCAGAATATTCGGCATAGTTGACATTTTCAGGGTTGTTAAAATGGTGGGTCCTTTCGGAACGACAATTTGGGTTTTTCTGTATTACAGACTGTCGGAAATTGTTAGGCTTGAAAGGAGGTCTTTGGAAGTTATTTGATCGGGATTGTTGACCTTGATGATTGTTATTATTATTGATTGGATTTGGCTTCGATGATTGATTCGACCCAATGAAATTTGGTCCGTTATTTTGGTCGAATGGCTGAGGGTTGTTTTGATATCTTAACCGACAGTCTGCAGCGATGTGGCCTACGATGTGGCCTAATCGCTCACAATTTAAGCATTTAGAAGGTGGAGTTGGTTTTCTAGCCTGAAAAGATGGCTTAGGTGGAACAGATTTATGTATCTTCTCTTCCTCAAAATAGAATAGTTGAAGTTCTCTTCTTATGCGAAAATGTGCCTCAAGAAGATCCTTCGGATTATTGGCACGGATAATTTGGCCTAATCGTGGTTCTAAACAGGTAAGTACGGTGTTTAAAAACATAGTGTCAACGAGAGTGGTTTGAGCGTCTTTCTACTCATTGCTTAGGACTAGGAGCTTTTTGGATACATGAGTGCATTTTCGCTCTCAAAACCTGAAGTCTGTTATAGAATGTTAGGGGAGATTCATTTTATGGTTATTTTTACTGTTGGAGATCGTGTATTAATGAAGAAAGATCACGAGAATCTCCAAAGTGAAGAGTTAGAGTTGTTTTATTTCGAGATAAGACGCAGGGTTCCTAGAGTTGATTAACTGCGCCGGTTTTCTCCTTAACTTATGTGGATTACTAATAAGTATTTTTGTTCAGCAGTTGACGTGTTATATGCACAGATGCAACCGTGAATAAATGAGGCCTGAGAAATTTGGTCGACTTCAAACTCTGGAATTTTTGGAAAATATTTCCTACAACCTATATTTTTCAGTTTTATTGACAACCGTGTTGTTCTGTGATTGTGCTATTTCGATTTAATAGAATATGAAACGAGAAAAAGCTTCAAATAAAAAATAATAAAATAATATAGAAAAATAGTATCAATAATAATAAATGGTGTAAAAATCAATAATCATAAATTTGCAAATGGGGAAATACGAAAGATACTTATATATATATATATATATATATATATATATATATATATATATATATATATAATTATGAATTATATATCATTTTCATTTTACAGATGACATCGGTGAATGGAGAGTCATCGGGCAAGAGCAGAACGGGTCATTCTTGCTAAGTTGGATTCAAGCTAGTGAAAATTCCAAAGCCAAGACCCACATTGGGATATATAATTATCAAAACAATCATCTGGAAAAAATTTTCGCATTCAACGAAAAAACAAACTGCATTCAAGCATCTATTAGTAGAGACAAATCTCTTTTAGGTTATGTGGTTAAACATAATAATGAACAGTCAAAATATATTTACGAAGCATTTCTGTATAAGATAGGACACAATTGTCACGATGTTCTCAACTTAAAGACAGAGGTATCAAAACAGATTATGATACAATTCTTATACCCAAAACAAACTGTAATATCGGAGAACCAGAGTATAAAATTCCTGCTGCTTATTCACCAAGAAGGTAATAAATTTAAAACTGATTCCTATATAACATGCAATTACATTCATTTAAAATTCGGCGGATTCCATGGAGGCGATATCACCCAGAAAAGCTTGATTAATAGCTTAGATCAAAAATGTACTCAATTATTGTCTATAATAATCAAGTATTTCTTGAAATATACACAGCAAGCTTAGGATCAGAAAACTAATCTATTAATGAATGACTTTTACTAAAGTCGCATTAAAAGAGTAAATTTAAATAATCTATAATAATATGAGCTGTTTGATGTCGTGCCCAATAGCAATGATTTACTGACTAAATATTGTTGAATACAGTACATCACTCTCCACTAGGGATGTAACGAATTTCCGATTTTTGAAATTCGCAAATGCGAATCTTCACTTCTTATATTCGCGAAATACGAGTGCAACTACGAACATCAGATTTTTAAATATATCGCCAATAGTATACAATCATAAACATACATTTTGTTTGTCCATTGATGACCGATCATGTTGAAAATAATGAAATTTATTTTTTTTGGTTTCTTTTAAAATTATACCCTAAATTGTGATTCGTAATTCTATTAACCATAATACATGCACTAGAAAAAGGTTTGTATCCTAACACCATACCTTTTAGACTCAACTCAACATCCTTAAATTACATAAGATATTTTAAGGTGGGTGGGGGTCTGCTAACGTCTAACGAAATCTTATATGAGGGTAGGTGGGTGTTTGAAAAGGATTTTACCTAAGATTTTTTAAATATTATTTGTTCAATGCTTATTACTTTTATTTGACTAAATGACTATTTAAATTTTACTTGAAAATGTTTTTCAAATATAAATATATTTATAACATTAACTGTATTTAATTAATTATATAATTATCGAACCCTTACTTTTTGTCTTCTAAACGTTGTTTGTGGCATATTCTTGATTACTTTTATGTTTTTTTGGGGAATAACACCACAATAGAAATAAAACTACGTATATTGCAGGAATACCAAACGTTTCAAAGTCTATTCTTACTTTTTATATGCATTTCTTACAACAACATAAAATCATTTCAAGGAATAATATCTTTAGAAATTTCAACATATATAAATATATTTTAGGCGTAACATTTAACGCTCTTATCCAAGAAAACTCCCGCAGTCAGTTTTCTACTGAAAACCTTCTCAAATTAAAAATTCCGATAAGTTTATTAAACTGGGTCAAATAAATCAACTGTTTCATTTTGAATATGATACTGAAAATAATATTTAAGATGACACTATCAATTTTAAAATTAAGAGGTGATTTATGGAGAATTTCGATTTTTTACTCCATGAGCATATTTCATTCAAATCTTTTAAACAATATGTCCCAAAAATATTGTTATAAAATTTATTTGCGCCGCCCATGAAAAAATTAAGAAACCTTCTATGGATTTATTTGTGTGAAAATAAAGATCTCGAAAGTGAAAATGCATATCAGTCTTAAATTTAATTTGAACGCACAAAATATATTGCAATTTGGTGTCCGAAGTCAGCATTAAGTGAAGTTAACATCGCAAATTGATTTATGGCTTTAACTCGAAACATGGCAGAAATGAACGAGACTAGCAAAAAAATATTCAAACAGGTTACTGATAAACTAGACGAAAAAAATAACGAAGATTCTGGAAAAACGTGACAAAAAGGCGAAACAACATCAAGAAGGAATTCAACAAAGGTTAGTGAAATCTTTTGATGGAAAACGTAAAATAGAATTAGAGGACCTTGTAACTAATATAGATGAAAAGCAATAAAACCTTGTCTAGTGCATCCAGGACCAAATGATTGATTCCGATATTGAACCAATCCTGTCACTGAAAAACAGGGCAACAATTGGACGAGATAGCTAGATACTCGGGCGTCTGGAAATCGTTATGGGCCTAATGGAATTCTCTAAGAGTAGAGAATGGAACGTTAAAGAGAATTTGGGAAAATACTGACAGCCGAGAAACCAAGTTCCAATTGATAGTCCAAAAGAAAAACGTACCAGCTATCCTGACCAAAATACATGATGGGATTACCAGAGGTTACCTGGGCATGAATAAAACCTTGGACAAAATTCGCTAACGGTACTACTGAGTCAACTACTTCGAAAACGTTAGAGCCAGTAAGGGTTCGAAGACCCGGACCAAGGACAGAATGCAGCACTACAATGTGGGCGTCCCATTTGAGAGAATTATCATCGATGTCGACGGTCCATTTCCCGAGTCTGAGAGGGGGAACCAATACATTTACAGAACATGCTGGCAATACACGAACTCGCCCGAACACAGATGTTGGCCACCAGCGATTGGATGATGTCACGATATTCAAGGCCAGTTCAGTCGGGTTCCAAGAGAGGCACAAGGTCTGGCTATACAAGCCCCAAAGGAGAAAAAGTAATAAATCTCCATAGCTTACATCGGCCTGGGATATTCCATACGAGGTGGTCAAGAGGATTAATAACATTGTCTACCGTATCCGTCAAAACCCAAGACCAGTGTTATAAAATTTATTTACGCCGTCCATGGAAAAATTAACAAACCACCTAGATTGATCATTCCAACAAAAGTATAAGCTGGCTGAAGTAATAAAAAAAGGGACCATCAGAAGGTCGAGTCGAAAATTCCGGTATAACGAAACGCCAACAAGAATATGACCCTTGAAAAAGACGAGAGAGTTCCATGCTGATATAAAAGGACATTGTAAACACATAATGGATTTATTTTTGTGTAAATAAAGTTCTCGAAAATGAAAGTGAATATCAGTCTTAAATTTAATTTGAACCCACGAAATTTATTGCAATATAAACAATACATATTTTTGAAGGAAATTAAATTCTAATCTAGTGGAAAAAATTAAAGGATCAAACAAAAATTCCAAATTTTTTGACGTTTTTCAAGTGGCTGTATATCCCTTGAAAATGGTCTTACTGGAGTTTTAAAAAAAGCTTTTTAAAGCTTGAAGTTTCTAATTTTGAGTTCTTATGATGAAAAAAAAATGAAGCAATGTCTTAACGAATACCCAAAGAATTTCATTTTCCAATTTTTTTCAGTTTTATTTTTTGCTCCACGAATTTGAAAAAAAAATAATCAAACACTATACTGACAGGATAAATTGCTCTTTCAGCTTTAATTTGCTTTTTTGAAAAGTTCAATACGACCACTTCTCGCTGAGATATCGAACTTTGAATGGAAAAGGATATTTTTGTCTTTAACCAGCACAAGAAAAGTATGAAAGGTTTTGAAATGTTGAATAAATGTCCCACAATAATCAGCTACGGTTTTTTGAAAAAAAAAATTCATTCTTTACATTAATTTAAAAAATCCAGAAAAAAATGAGTTTTGGGGGCTTTTGGGATCATCAGGCGTTAAATTGGAAATATCCAGAAAACTAGTGAGGTTAACTGCCCTTTACAGTTCAATAAACGGACAAAAACCAAACAAAATTTCGTTTCAATCCATCGAGCCGTTTTCTTGTTTTCATCCATGAAATTTTTGAAAAAATTAAAGGATTTTGACTTTAAATGATCATAACCTTTAACAAAATAAAACCTTTTTTCAGTGTTTTATGCATTTTCATTGATGAAAGTGTTTAAAATTATGGGAAAAACAAAAAAAAATATTTTGCCAAATGTAAAAAAAAATTGAAAAACTTTGGATATGCTTGTTTAATGACTAAAAAATTTAAAAAAAACAATATTTGGCATTTTTAGCGCCATTCTGTTATTGCATTCCATGATTTTCTTGATTTTTTAACTTCGACTGAATTAAAATTTTAATTAAATTTAATTTACGTGGACTCATATAACGCCAAAAAACTTTTTTTCAAAACTACTCCTGCATTACAAAAAAAATCAAATACGGTTCTCATTTCTCCTGAAGAAACACACACATACACAAAGAAGCGTAAATCTCCACGTGGTACGCTTTGGGTAATGCTAATGCCGGCGGTAGTTTTTCTTTAAAAAATTTTGGAGCCATTAAAAAAATTCCAAAATGTTAAAAAAAATCCCCATAATTTTAAACACTTTTTTTCATTGATAAAAGTGATAAATGAAACCCGGTGGCTCGTCACTTTCCCCTTATTTGTTTTTTTTTTGTATTGTAGAAGGAGTAGTTTTGAAAAAACGTTTTTAGCGTTATAAGAGTTCACGAAAATCAATGATAAGCAATTTATGAAAAGCGTGTAGATCGAGTTCAAAATCGTCGATTGGGTATATCAACTTTGTTTTAAATTTATTTAAAATTTTAATTCAGTCGAAATTTAAATATCAAGAAACCCATGGAATGCAATAAAATTAAAAAAGGATATCCAAAATTTCTCAATTTTTTTTGTTTATATTTTTTTGTTTTCCGCATAATTTTAAACACTTTTATTAATGAAAATGCATAAAACACTGAAAAAATAAATATATTTTTTTGTTTTTTGTTAAAGGTAATGATCATTTAAAGTCAAAATCGTGATCCTTTAATTGTTTCAAAAATTCCATGGAACAAAACAAGAAAACGGCTCGACGGATTGAAACGAAACTTTGTGGGGTTTTTGTAGGCATATTGAACGGGCACAGTTAACCTTACTGGTTTCCTTGATATTTCCAATTTAGCGCCTGATGATCCCAAAAGTCACCAAAAGTTATTTTTTTCTTGATTTTTCAAATTAATATAAATATTAAAAAAAATTAACCGTAGCTGATTTCAATTTCTTGTGCGGACAGCGGTTGCTGAGATATTGATGGTTAAAGACAAAAAGATCCTTTTCCATTCAAAGTTCCATATTTCAGCGAGAAGTGTTCGTATTGAACTTTTCAAAAAAGCAAATTAAAGCTGAATGAACAACTTATCTCATCCATAGTAGTTGAGTTCAAAAAAAATTCAAGTTCCTGGACCAAAAAATAAAACCGAAAAAATTTTGAAAAAAAAATCTTTTGTTATTCGCTAGGATTGAGCGGTACACGTTCCTTGAAATTTTTTTTCATCATAAGCTCTCAAAACTAGAAACTTGAAGTCTTAAAAATGCTTTTTTTGAAACTCTAGTACGGCCATTTTCAAGGGAAATATGAAAAATGTGGAATTTAATTTTTTCCACTAGTTTATATAAAAATGATTTATTTTTATTCTAACTTGATTGTCGAATAACTTTAGAAACAATGGATTTAATGGAAAATATAATGAGACTTTTTTGTAGATCGGCTAATTTCATTCAAAAATAAAATTGACAGTATTTTTCAGACATATTATATGAGAGCTTTGAGTGAAAGGTGCTTGCGAAGTAAATAAATAGAAATTCTTGATGATTAATCTTAATATTAAAATTAAGGGCTAAATTTTTGACATTTTTTTTTAGTCATCCTACATAATATTTACAGTTTCCCATTTAAATAAAACTTTTTTTGTGGCGCAGGATAATGTACTTATATTTATACATTTTAAAATTTTTAAATGCATTGATAATAAAAAGATATTAAATTTAAAAAAATATATATCTTAAGTGATGAAATTGTGTCTTACAGTTTGTTACATGGAGTGGGTGGGGGACAAAAAAAACCTTAAAATTCATCTTCGTAGTTTATGGATGTCCCCCAACGCCGTGTCAACAGATAAAATAAAAGTTGTTAATCTTCAGAATATCTTGAAGGTAGTGAACAGAAAAAGAGGATGAATCGATCTGGTAAAATATAAAATTAATATCCGGGACGCTCAATCTATTCGACAGTCGGCGAGAAGACTACTCCTAGCTAAAAGAGAAGAAGCCGACAGGAAGGTGTTATTGAACCATCCAATAGCCCTTGGGCCCTTTTAAGTTATCCTTTACCAGATAAGAATTTCATCTTAGATACAAACTCAAGCAATGTCGGAAATGGTGCGGTGCTTTCTCAAATCCAAGAGGGCCAGGAGAAAGTCATCGGATATTTCAGCAAGACTTGAGCAAGTCAGAACGGAATTACCGCATCACTCACAGGATACTCGTGGCTGTGGTAAACGGGGTAGAACATTTCTATAAGTACCTCTATGGTAGACGATTTCTTCTGAGGAGTGATCCCGCAGCACTGAAGTGGCTCTTGCAGTTTAAAAACCCCGAAGGACAAGTGGCCAGGTGGATTGAGCGGTTGAGAATTCGATTTCGAGAATGAATATCGAGCTGATATAATTCAAAAATCATGAAAGAGGCGTTAGGAGACAAACTACTAAAAAATTATAAAACCCTAGAAGATAAATTTCTAGAAAATTCTAAAAACTTGAAAGAAGTGTTACAAGAAAATACTAAGTCTCTAGAATACAAATTAGCAGCAAATTCTAAAACCCTGGAATACAAATTACTTGAAATTTCTAAATCCTTAGAAGAAAATTTGAAAAACATGGTCGATGTGAAGGAGCCATCGTCGACCTGTAGCCGACAAGCCCCAACTATCAACGCATATGTCGCTTCGCTACGCAACCACATTTACAGTGTCTTTGTAGATTAATAAGACAGTATAGTCCGAGAAATGGAGGAAGAAGGTGTTATTGAACCATCAAATAGCCCTTGGGCTTCTCCAGTTATCTTGGTTAAAAAGAAAGATGGTGCGACCCGACTTTGCGTGGACTATCGGCAATTTAACCACGCTACAAAGAAATACACTTATCCCCTTCCAAGAATAGATGACACCCTAGATACGTTGACTGGATCGAAGAAGTTTTCCACCCTGGACTTGAAGAGGGGTTATTGGCAGGTGGAACTTGCTAAAGAAGACCGAGAAAAGACTGCTTTTACCATCGGCTCAGGACTTTACCGATTCACGGTGATGCCGTTTGGGTTGTGCTATGCTCCACCGACGTTTGAAAGGTTGGTGGAAACAGTGTTAAATGGGCTTTCATGGAAAACGTGGCTGGTGTATCTTGACGACATTATCGTGGTTGGAAGATCGTTCGAAGACCACGTGAAGAACCTGAAGGAGGTATTTCGGCGACTTCGAAGTTCCGGACTAAAGTTAATAAAGTTAAGACCGAAAAGCTGTCAGCTGTTCCAAGAAGAGGTGCAATATCTTTGACATGTGATTTCCGCAGAGGGAGTAGCTGTTGATAAACAGAAAATCAAAGCTGTCCAGGTAAAAGATTCCTTCTGATCCCGCAGCACTGAAGTGGCTCTTGCAAATCCTCGAAGGACAAGTAGCCAGTGGATTGAGAGGTTGAGAATTCGACTTCGAGACTGAACATCGAGCTGGTACAAGCCATAAGAATGCTGAAGCCTTATCGAGGAGACCATGCCCTGATGATTGCAAACATTGTCAGCGAGTTGAAGAAAAAGGGGCGTTGTCTGTAGAACTACCGCCGTTGATGACCAGTGGCAATCGGAGGAAATTCAGAAGGACCAAAAATTGGATCCGGACTTAAAAGAAGTTATCCGGTGGAAGGAAGAAGACCGCAAACCTATGTGGCAGGAGATTTCCCGTTTCTCACCCACCATATAGTCATACTGGGCTCAGTGGAACCCCCTCATCCTGGAAAACGGCCTTCTGAAGCGCGTGCTGGAAATTCCAGGGAAAAGCAAGAACAGAAAACAGATCGTAATCCCCAGAAATAGGAGAATGGAGGTTTGGCAGGAGTTATATGATGGTACAACCTGGGGGCATCTGGGAGTGACGAAAACCCTAGGGAAGTTAAGAGAACGCTGCTATTGGGTAAACTGCCAAGCAGATGTCAAGGATTGGTACCGGAAATGTACGGTTTGTGCAGCAAGTAATGGGCGTCAACAGCGAGCAAAAGCTCCCATGTAGCAATATAATGTGGGCAGTCAATTCGAAAGAGTAGGCATTGATGCTGCCTGTTCATTTCCTAAATCTTGCTCCGAAAATTAGTACATTGTGGTGGTAATGGACTATTTCAGTAAATGGACAGAAGCTAATACCTTACCGAATCAAGAAGCCTTGACCGTTGCTCATGTCCCTGACAAGGAATGGATCAATCGTTTTGGTGTTTGAACGACAGCAATCCGATGGAATGGTAGAACGGATGAATAGAACTATTAATTGCCATTTGTCAAAGGTAGTCTCTGACCACCAAAGAAACTGGGATCAGTATGTGCACTTGTTTCTAATGGCATATCGTTCGTCTGTGCACGAGTCAACGGGTCAGACCCCGGGCAGTGTTATTATCTGACGAGAATTACGACTATCATGCGATTTGAAGTTTGGATGTTCCCCAGGAAAAGAGACCGCAGGTGAAAACTATGTCAGCGAATTACGTCAAAAGATGAACGACATTCACCAACGAGTCCGGTTAAATATTGGGAATGCCACTGCCCGGATGAAGGAAGCCAAGGGCCAGAGCCAAGGGCGGGGAATTCCAAGTTGTTGATCTTGTTTGGTTGTATAACCTGCAATGTCGTCGTGGATATTCGCTCAAGCTACAGGGATCTTGGGAGGGGAAATTGTAAAGAAGATCAACGATGAATAATGAAGCTATCTCGAGAAAAACCAAAGGTGGTACATTTCAATTACCCCTGATGCCGGAAGTCATGACGGCGAAGTTGACCAAGCCCAAGTCCGCAGCATCCAACCACCCGATGACGAGATGACTTTCCAACAGTTTATGACACTGTACTCTGATGGAGAGTGCAGCAAGACGTGACCAGAAAGGAACCCCGAGACCTATTTGAAGTGCCCACAGAATATTCCCTAGCTCATTGTGTGGTTCGAGATCTCCGGATGTCCAGAGGAATAGCTAAGGTGTTTGCCAAGAAGTACGGCCAATTCCAGAAGCTCAGGGAACAAGATCCAGTGGTTTGGGAAGGTCCTTCATCTCGAAGATAAACAACCAGTGGGTACCAGACACATCTTCTATTTGGTAACGAAAACATTCTCGCAGGCCAAGCCAACATATAGCGATCTTTGGAAGACTTGACGACCGTGATGATGGAGAAAAACTTAATAAAATTGGCGCTCCGAAAGATAGCCTCTAGGTTGGATGGACTGAATTGGAGGGTGGTGAGAAGTGTGATGGAAACTAACTTTCGATTCAGTGGCATCGACATCATTGCATACTGTCTCAATATTCGCAGCACAGCTTCGAAGACCGTTGACTGTTACTTCGACCAAATTTCCCGTTGTTGAAATGGAGATTCCTGTAGATATCGCCACACCAGAAAGGATTCTGGGACATTCCGGGACGAAATGGTCTTAAGGAGGGGGCTATGTGGCGGGAATTCCCCCGATAATTCGTGGAATCGGCATTCATCCGATATTTCGGGGGATCCGAAATATTGTTCGCCTGGCGCATCGAGGTCGGCGGCTTGCTTTGAAGAATCTAACCTAGTTTGAAGTTCGGGAGAATTCCGAGAAGAAGTATATAAATACGGAGAGCTGAGGAAGCATTCATTCAGTATTCGACTGTCGTATAATAAATAAAAATTGTAAATGTTCTGTGGTTATAAATTGTGTTAAAAGTAGTGGAAATAAATTAGAGTGAGTTGGACTGTGTTTATAAATAAATCCAAAAACCCGATTGTGAAAATAAAAACATTACAATATCGCTGGATAGGAAGCTATTTTGTAATCTCTGGCCAACCAGGTCTCCTGACCTAAGTCCGTTGGAATTCTTTCTTTGGCGACTGCTAAAAGAAAAAAAATATCTTCACAAGCCGTTTCAAAACTTCGATCATCTAGAAACAGTCATTAGGCAGTGTAAAGAATAAATTATATCAGTTATATTAAGAACGGCAATAGCAGAGTTCCGTAGAAGGACCATACTTTTTATGGAACGGGATGCTGCTCACGTAGGGGTATAATTTGTTCTTGTTCATTCTTAGTTGATTTTATATACGATATTAAAAAAACTTTTTGTATATATAAAATTTAGTATTTTATCACACTCGGAATACTCACAATAATTCTCTTATGGAAATTTGCTAAAAAAAACTACACTTATGGGTGGTTTTCTCTTTAGGCAATTTTTGATTTTCAAAGTTGGAACCCTGTATAATATTTTTTAAGTTTTACAATTAGAATAATATTTTCGCAGGAAGCAGAACTTTTTATGAAAAGTGACATTATTGTGAAGTGAAAAATAAAAAAGTTTTCCATTTGTTAAGAACTTTTCAGGACACGCTGTATATATAATATTTTTGCTAATGAGACAAGATATAAGTTTGTATTTTTAATCAAACAGAAAAATAGTTTAATTACGTTTATTAGCCAAACTGAAACTAAAATTATATTGGGTTGTCAAAAAATTTTATTGTCATTATAACGTTTTAATTTGTGGTGTCAGAGTGCTGACTACATATTTTTCAAATCAGTTTTAAAAACAAAACAGTGGACAACTCTAAACTTGGAAAATTTTATAGTATGCTGGCACTTTCTGGTGTCACTCTGTAAATGTAAGATTCGTAAGATGCTAAAAGCCTCAATATTTCTGACTAAAATAAATGACCTTTGTTAAGATAAAGTTAGGCATATTTTAGGATAGTGATAGATTAATGACTAACTCTTCCAAGATGACTCTAATGAGATGGAAGGGTCTTGATCTATCGATCTTATTAGCCACTAACAAGTGGGATAATAAGTTTGCTTTGTTGTCATCTTCTTTATTTGCCAGTACGAAAATAGTTTATCGGATTTCTTGTGTAATTACTTTTTACTTCATAAACTGATTAGTCTATTACCTTTTGGATATCTAATTTTATGGCTATGTGTAACTTAATAGTAAAAATGTTTTGTATACGTCCAAAAATAAATAGTGCAGCAGGAACCACTAAAATAGAATATTCCTGTAAAACACTTGCATCTGATTAATTTGGCAAGTTGGTGAAAATTTCTCTGATTTAGGGAATCTTGAGATTTATTGTGACTATATGCTTGTTACTATGGTGGTTAGATTTTAAAATAGCACTATTATTCTATGTTTTAAAATATTTTTTCAATAGGCCGAATTATGACAACTCTGAATATTTGGTATCCCCTCTAATTGAAATTTTTAACCGACTTTCCAAAAAGGAGGAGGTTATCATTCGCCGGCAATAGTAATTAAGGGTCTCAACTTTCAATGAATCTACACCGTTTTCTCAAAAACTACTGAATAAATTTAAATATTTTATTTATTTGTATTCTACAAAGCGTTGTTCCAGCTTCATTCCATATAATTTTCTATAACGTAAAACATACCGTTTTTCTGAAAATTGGAAAAGTATGTGCAAAAAATTATAAAAATAGCTGCAGAAGTTTTTATTTTTGTTGCAGTGAAGATAAATAGAAAATTTGTTTGGGTGATTTAACAAAATAGATACAGCTAGTTTTAGGAAATTTCAATTGTACATAACATACATTATATTTCTTCTACATTTTTTCATCAACAATTCAGGGTGGGCCCTGCCCACCTTGCCCACCCCGACGAACCGCACTGGTAAATAGTTTTATGTAGTAAATAAAAATTTTACTTATAACATTTTTTCCATCCCATTTTTTTGCTCTCTCCTAAATCAAAACCTGGCCATGACCATTGCACTAAACTGTCATACAGTCATATGTATTTTTCGTATAGTTAATTTAAAAAAAGGTCGTTATCAAGATTGTTTTTTATGATCACATCTCTAGAATCAACTTAAAAAACACTTAGTAATTCAAATTTTGCCCTCACCAAATCAACATGTTTGATGCACCTACCCCTTGTTAACTACCTTCTTAGAAAATTGCCTCAGCGTGCGTCTTCTCGAAATATTAACCAAAGAAATTAATACACGGAGACTTGGAAAAAAATTAAAAACTAGCTATAGAATTAGCGGTGTTCTCGTGAAAAATATTCTATTAAGATAAGAAATATTATAAGAAAAATCTTCGTCTACTATTTTCCATAGAATGTGGGCGTACTTCAATTATCCATTCATACTGACCATATTTACTATTGAATGTACCCTTCTGGAGTGATTTCAGTTTTAAGGTAAATCGTTGTGCCAATTCACCCAGCCTTGCTTTTTTGCCATTACTATCAAACTGATATCTAAAAAACATTAAAGAAGTAATTAATTTATCACTGTATGCAAAAAACTTAAGCTACCTATAGTGTCTGAAAAATATATAAGTAAATAGGCTATGCAGGAACGAGAAAGGATCACTACAAATGGTAGGCCCGTAGAAACGACTGGAACCGTAGAAACGGTGTTTGGAAATGGTTGGAGCAGAAACGTTGCAAATGCTTGAATGGGTGGAACAGAAACGTTGCAAAGGGTAGAAATGGTTTGAAACAAATCCGTTGCAAAAGGTAGAGACCAGGAATGTTGGAAAAAGGATAGTTGGAAATGTAATGATGGCAATAAAGATATAACTTTTTTCTAAGAGAAAACAAGAAAAATAATAGCCATAAACTTTTTTCTAAGAGAAAGTCACCATGACAAGCCCATAAATGTTTCTCCCAACAATACTTAGCCATAAACTTTTTCTAAGAGAAAACAAGAAAAATCATAGCCATAAACTTTTTTCTAAGAGAAAACAACCATGACAAGCCCATAAATGTTTCTCCCAACAATACTTAGCCATAAACTTTGTTGTTTAGTGTTGTCTGGGTCTTATAACTTTAACATGTAAATTACTGTACTTACTGATGAAGAGAAAACAAGAAAAATAGATCGTTTGTTGCTACCCACTATAAATGTTTCTCCCAACGAATTGTTGATGTGAGAGTAAAATGTACAAAGTATTCCTATTCTTGAAACAGCTGAATCTAAATAGGCCTGTCAAATAAATCTTTTCTAAGATAGGTACTCAAAAACTTTAGTATTAAAACTAATGTTAGTACTTAGCCATAAACTTTTTCTAAGAGAAAACAACCAAGAAAAATTGGTCGGTTGTTGCTACTCATTATAAATGTTTCACCCAACGAATAGTTGATATGAGAATAAAATGTACAAAGTACTGTATAACATCCTATTCTTGAAACAGCTGAATCTAAATAGGCCAGTCAAACAAATCTTTTCTAAGACAGGTACTCAGAAAACTAGTATTAAAACTAATTACTGTACTTAGTGATGAAGGTCGGAAAAGGGTTCGATAGTTGGCAATGTGATGACTGCAATAAAGATCCATTATATAACTTGTTCTAAGACAAAGCCGGGACAAACAAATCTTTTCTAAGACAGGTTCTTATAGCTTTAACATCAAAAATAATTTCAGTGCATAGCTATAAACTTTTTCTAAGAGAAAACAACAAACATCAGCCGTTTGTTGCTACTCACTATAAATCTTTCTACTAACGACACATAGACATAAACTTTTTTCTAAAAGAAAACAACCAAGAAAATCCTTCCTGCGTTTTTCAAATGTTTCTACTAATGAATTGTTGATATGAGAGTAAAATATACAAAGTACTGTATAACATCTTATTCTTGAAACAGCTGGACCTAAATTAGCCGATCCGTTAAACAAATGTTTACCAAAAGCAGTGGTGGCGGCACTTGAGTGTGGGAAAATGCTCAAGGTCACGTCCGTCACTTGATTACAAGATGACACCGCCCGTGCTCATCGGCACGTGCCATTGCCTGGGGACAATAACCTCGGCTGACAGGGGCGTTGACACGAAACGTTAGCATAGAACGATGGAACGTTGCCAGATAGGCCATAGAGTTGACGTTGTCGTACGGCATAGAACGATGGCAGGGAACGGTGGTATGGGGCTTTGGCATAGAAGGGCGGCACGGAACATTGACAGCTGACAGGTAGAGGTACGGAACACGGTTGACAGCGGACGTATTGTACTACAGACAGGTTATGACGTAATAGATAAGCAGTTAACCCTTGAAGCGCTCTCATTGGTTGATTACCACGTTCTCAGCCATACCAAGCTCACATTGGTTAATAGTCACCACGTGATCTGTTCAATCGCGCCAAATTTCAATGATGTACAAAATAATTTATATATTTATATTACAAAACCCGACGCAGTGATGGGGGATCAAACCCCAGTCCATCGGTTTCCTATGTAAGCACTTAGCATATGTGCCAACAAGACCACTGCATTTGAATATTCGAAAAATTGATAGTATGTTGAATAAAAACCCGTTTAAGACGCGTAGTAATAATATCAGTCACAGGTAACGTGGAGAGATAGCTGTTTTGTCCAATAGCCGGCTAAACGTACCAGTTCGCTCCTTCTATTGGCGAGCGGGCAAAAGTCGAAACATCGCGTGTATAGAAGACTGCAACGACTGGAAGCGAGATGCTCCCTCTGTTGGAGAGCGGACAACGGTCAAAACAGCGTGAGTGTAGAAGACTGTACGTGTCGATAGATGGCGTTCAAAAAAAACATTATATATATTGTTACCTAAGCCGGCCCTGTTTCATTCCAGTACGACATCGATCGCAAAAAATTGTTCTCGACCCATAATCGCGGCAGTCAGTTAGTGCAGCGAAGAGCTTATATGTAGAATTGTTGTGATATTTGAATCAGCTGTTGTATATATTTGATGTAAATAAAAGTTCCAGAAAAGTGAAAGTGAATATTAGTTGTATAATTTTAATTGAACTATATAACAAATTTGGTGATCAAAAGTGCAGGATTAAGTGAAAATAAATTCGTAATTTGATTTATGGAAACCCGAAGTATGGAAAAAACCGACGAAACTCAAAAAAATTGTCAAACAGGTTACGGAGGGACTAGATGCAAAAATAACTCAGATTCTGGAAAATCGTGACAAGAAGGCGAAACAACATCAAGAACAAATCCAGCAAATGTTAGTAAAATCTTTTGATGAAAAACGTAAAATAGAATTAGAAAATCTTGTCACTACGATGAAAAGCGAAAAACAAAATTTTGTTTCTACGATGAAAAGTGAACATCAAAATCTAGTTTCCACGATGAAAAGTGAACAGAAAAATTTAATGGAGGGATTATTCTCGAAATTTGAATTAATAAGACGAAATGAATTTAGAATATTAGATGAACAGAGATGAAATGAACTTAAAATAACTGAAGAAAAAAGACAACTGCAATTTGAACAACTAATGCAAATAGTATCGCAAGTTAATGAAACAGTTAATGACAGAATGCAAATAGTTGAGTCAGAAATAAAAGTGGTAAATGATGACATTAAGACCATAAAAAATACCGTGGACACCCTTGAAACCAAAGTAGATGACCTTGAATCAAATCAAAGCCAGGTAAAATTTGAAATCAGTTCTATTCAAAACACAGTTCAAGATAAAATTATTGCCACCCAAAACAAGGTAGAAATTAAAAAAATGCAGCAGAACTTACAGCGAGGAAAATTACCAGAATACCATGAGTACCATAGGTTCCGTTAGCAAACCACCCACATTTGATGGCAGTTCATCTTGGCCCATGTATAAACGCCAATTTGAAGCAGTGGCTACAGCTTATGGATGGGATATCCAAGAAAAATCTACCTCTCTTGTAATTTCCTTAAGAGGTCCGGCCTTAGAACTCCTCCAAAGCATTCCAGTCGATGAACAAGGCAATTTCGACAAGATCATCGCCATTTTGGACAAGAGATACGACAATCAATCCTTGAGTCAGGTATCCCAAGTCCAACTCAGTGGGAAAACGCAAAAATTCGGTGAAAGCCTCCAAGAATTCGAAGCAGAGATTAGACGGTTAGTACACTTGTCCTACCCAGACCTGACAGAGGAAACCAAAGATCAATTGGCCACACAGAGTTTCATAAACGGTATCAGAGATGCAGAAGTACAACGAAATCTAAGACTAAGTGGCATCAAGAAAAGTAATCAAGCTTTACTTCGGGCGTTAGAAGTAGAGGCCGTCATAAACATGTCCAAGCCGAGGGTCCAAGCAGTTTCCTTCAATCAGGAAGAGTCAGAGTCACCATTTCAAGCGCTGCTGGCTGGTCTGAACAAACTATTAGAACGATCACATAGAACTGACCACACTGGAGCATGCTACCGGTGTGGACGGACAGGACACATTCAACATGTGATTGTCGAGTGAGGCCACCTGAACGATCACCGACCAGCCAACAGAACAGCCACATGTCCAGGGACCGTCAGCCAGTCAGTGTAAGGGGGCGAATGCTGACTAACCCTCCACCAACCCCCAAAACCTTATCCAACCGAGGATTTTGCCGAGACAGCAGCAGCCTAGCCAACAGGGGCACCATCAATGGCCGAGCAATTATCATCACCATCGATACCGGCGCCGCTGTGTCCATTGCCTAGTCCAGGGTTTTGAGAGGCAGATATCGTCCTACAGATACGGGAAAACATGATCCGTCATAGGGTCCTGGTAGCGAATATTGAGGACGATTTTATACTGTGTATGTACGTAATTAGCCAGCATGGATTTATGTTTGACCCGAGATATGATGTCCTTCGGTTCCTAAATGAGGAATTTGTATTGACACGGCCCGTCAACAGTTCAATCACCTCCATAAAAATTGTAGCAAGATCCTCAGCCAGAATTCACGGTCGAACGGAACAGATTATTCATTGGCAGCTAGACAGCAATCCTGGGAGCTGCGTTGGAATGGTGGAGCCCGTACACTCAGCTCATGACTACTTAGTTGGACGGGCTATAGTTAAAACCGGACGAGATATATCAATTAGAGTCATGAATTTGTCTAACCACGAAATCAGAATTACCAATGGTCAAGAGATAACTTGTTTCGAGCGAGTAGAGACCATCATCAATTGCGAAGAAGAGTACCAGACGTCGGTGAAGGAGACAGGGCCCAGTAAAGAGTTCCTACAACAGTTTGCTGACCATTTGACACACCTTACACCAGGGGAACAGAAGAAAGCCAAGCAATTTATCACAAAACAGTGGCAAATTTTCAACAGTCAAGATGGGACCAACGGTCGCACTAACATGTGTTACAAAATGGAGTTATTGCGCCATCCATAAGCCCATGGTCCGCTCCCGTCGCACACTGGGGCTATAGAAGTGATTTGGTTCAAAACCACCGAGAAATCGCAATTTTCATCGAAATATTAAAATTAAAATATTAATTAAAAGTGGGATATTCATTTTGTCATACTGAACTATGGTACGAAGCTTAATTTCTTAAATGTGACTATATCAATTTGCACATAACCGAGTGACCTTGAAAAATGTAATTCAATGTTCAAAAATAGATACACCATCACTACAAGGAATATTTATTGGTTTAACCCACAATCAAAACATATAATTTGTATTTAGTATTATGTATGTGTATATATATCTCGGAGATAGCGGGGTGGTTGATTTCTCAAGTGGTGGGGGTCTAGAGACTGTATGGTTTATATTATCAGTAACAGGATATTTATGTTTCTTTTGTACTTTTGTTTCCGAATATTACGTTTATTATATTCTATTACAAGTTTGTCAGCTTGGAATCGTATGTGATTCACAATCGCTTGACGTGGTGCCGGTTACGCAATGACAGGCAGAAAAATGAAGTATGCATCAGGTGTTGCTCACGATGTTTTTATGAGTTTTTGGCAAGACTCATATCGAGAGGAACGGAGTACAGTTCTGTCCAAACTTCGAACGAGGTACGACGGTAGAGGCTGTGACGTAACCGGAAACTCGTCCGAGTAGACTACTTTGTGTACCAATTTAGATTAATAATATCATATCGCTACGCCGATCGAACTTATTTTAGGTGGCACCCGAGATAAATTGATCATCAACATTATCTATTGTTTGTATAGTTTGAAACTCCAGTGGTAAATCATTATGGTGCCTTCAGTCAATTTAGTGTGATTATTATTTGTCAAATAATTGTTTAGCCCACATTTATTCCTTACGGTAAACCCCGACATCAGAAGTGGGATGAGTGCCCTGTATATCCACGCGATAACTAGTGAAGTAGTGCTGCGGAAGCAGTGGAGCTGCGGTTGCCGCGTTTTAATTGTGAAACTGACGTGGCTGTGCGGTGTTTAACTACTGGTCCTGTGATGGAGGAAAGTCCATTACATGGTGGCATGTTATTTTCTGCGGTAACTCGTACTCTTGAGGGTTTGTCTCCACAGTGGCTGGTTCCAGTTATGTTTGGAGGAGTTGTAACTTGGTCACGGGTAAAAGCACTTAATATTTCGATTAACATCGCAAGATAATCGTGTGGAATGCACATCACTTGCCAGTTATACTGTGACCGAAGATCAGTGTTCAGTCTTGGCAGCAGTTTGATTTGGTATACTAAAACACATTGGTGAGTCCTCTCCATTTTGTTTCGATGCTGGGACCGAGTGCTCATTAATAAAAGAGTCCCTAGCTTTAAGATTTTCAAGATAAACTATTAATACAGTTCTAACAATGTGAGTAAGTTTCAAACTGTTAATATTTACAGTTTTATATTGGAGAGGCCTTTTACTTTATTTCTGATATTTATTGACAATATGACATAATGAGTGGTAGTGAAATTTTACCCCAGAGTTCACATAAAATAGTTTCGATATTTATGAGACGAAAATAATTGCTTTTGTAACAAAATCGCTGACGCCTCGATAAGTTTTAATGAAGTACATATTGACGGTATAAGAGTAAATTAACTGCCACTATAAAAAGTTTACATTTTTATTACGTGTTTTTCACGTACTTTAGAAAAGAGCAAGGTCAGTTTTCCTGCAATCTTAACTGTTATTACTTTGGTAGTAAAATTGAGATTTCTTTGGATTTCTTTATCTAATGTAAAGATGGGAAAATTGCGAAATGAGGTTTCTGTTAGGCTCCTGTCTAAAGATGGTTTAATACTATAGCAACAACTATAAATTTAGAAAGTAAGTAACAATAGTTGCAATGTAAACGTAGTTTAAGTTAAATTTCTAAAATCTGGAAATGATTCTCAAATCTTGATATTTGAAATAACTCTTTAAATGAAAAAGCGATATATTTAGCAAAGTCAACATGTTTGAAGGGCTATAGTTTCAACATAGTTTAAATTGTTTCTAGAGATTCTTCAAAAGGTATGAGAAAACTACAAACAAGTTAACCCAAATAAGAACAAATCTAGAAATCTGTGACACAACCACTATTCTTCTAAAGTGTAACAAGATAATGGCAATCCGTAAATTGGAATGTTAATAATTTAGGGAAATACGAAAGCTAAACAACAATACATGTGTGTAAGCACTGTATAAAAATCAATTAGTTAATACACCTAAATTATACAATATTAAACTCTGATAAAAACTAATTTTTACTAGAATCGTGAGTTTATTGGTATAATGAACGAATGAGGTCTTCTAAATAAAATCTATCCAACCCAAAAAAAAGAAGCCAGGATGATGTTTTGCTGGAGTTTTGAGTTTCAAACGGGAAAATGATTAGCCCTTGAATAACGAGCAAATATTACGTTCGAATGAAATATTTGTAATAGTAAGTACCTACGAAAGGTTGCGAAAATATCTCATATTAATTAAAAAAAGCGCCAAGTACAATTTACAAAAACAATACTGAGAAAATTGTTATTCAAAGCGTTGAAAAAAAAACACCTTGAATAGATACGTTTAAAGCGTGACTAAAGTTTTGTGTCAATCTTGTATCATTTTCAATCCACGAAACTTGAGATAATTTACGACCGACAATATGCAAGGCAGCAGGTAAAGTTAATTTAAGCATTATTTGAATACATTGAAGGGATTATGTCATTAAATGAATGTTCAGAAGTAACTATGGAATTAACAAAGCCAACAAAATTCTTCTATTACAATTAACTGATCATTAAGGATGCTAGTATTAAAGAAGGCTAAGCCTCCTTGTATTTCTAAATTTTCTAATATTGAAATTTTGTGGTAGGTATACGCTTTGACATTACTATATTTTTGTATCCATAAATGTTGAAAATGAATGACACAAATCAAGTATAAGAGTCTGTTTTTGATATTTAAATGAGCCATAATGTTCATTATAACAGGTGATAAAATTGCTTATAATTTCTACATAAAACCTGTTAACATTGAGATAGATTAACTTAAAAACTTCAGAACTGCTGTATATGTTATCTTTGGCGTTATAAACAATATTTGAAGTTTGTTCTGAAATTTGAAGCTAACTTTAATGTAATGAAATTTCAATAGTTTAGCAATTCTGTGGCTAACATTTCCTAAGTATGTTACATACTTTTCAGAACGGGATAAATACTTTGGTATACTAAATGTCGTTATTTGTAAAAAATATAGCTTTTGATTTCGCTAGTATGAAAACCGTTATTTGTGGCTATACAACGTATAATAAACACATTAGTTAGATTGGCGTTTGGATAAGGGAGTAGAGTATGCTCTGTAAATCATGGTCTATATGCAGATAGTATATGGTTCAATGGAATTATTGCATCTGAATAATTTGACATAATGTATACCATAATTAAGTAGCTGCTGGATTTAATGTGGTTCCTTTTAAATTAATAAAGTGAAAAACAATAGTTTTATAGGGTACTTTAAAAAAATTGAGTTCGCAAAAAAAACGTGACAGTAGTGTGGATTTTGACAGTAATTTGCTTAACTTATTAATTGCTAAGATCACAACACCTTACGGACCATTAGCTTGTGATAGTATAGAAGGCAAAGAGTGCAGACAGTCAATAATATTGAAGGTAATGCTAGGTATGAAAAGAATAAATATGATAAAACTAAAGTAACGGTCACTAAATTTAATTTTGGTGATTTTAATTTTTATTAAAAAAAAACAAACAAGAAATCAAACCACAGTATATCCAAAATTTAGACGTCCATTAGTGGTAGCAGAGGTGTTAGAAGGAAACAGATATTCTTAAAAAAAAACAGTAAAAAAAAACATAAAAATACAGTCATGATAAATTGAGAAAAATACCGGAGTTACATTCCTAGTGAGTCGGATGTCTGCAGACGGACAGTGACAACTACGACATGAGTACACAGTTTTCTGTGCTGCATTGGCAATATGAGGTGTGGAAGTGTGAGATCGAACACCGATATCACATGTGCCTATTTGGGAAGTGTGGTCTAAAGAAATTTAGATTTTGTTGGAGACATATTTATTTAGGGTATTATCGTTAAATGATCCAAGGGTATATATAGTATACTTGGATTTGTGTTATCGGTTAAATAAATACGTAAGACTAAAGTATATATGAATTATTTAGTGGTGATATCTGAAGTTTGGAGTTTTAAACATGACTTATCGGTCTCAGTTGCACATTTAATAATTATTATTATTCTTACGGAGTTTGATACTAGGCTAATGGTTAAGATGTGAATTGGGTATTATTGACACATTTTGTGGATGGTATACTGCAAATTTATAGATTTTCGGAACTGTTAAACAATGTATTAAACTTAAATTATTTCAATATATAAGGGTTCAGTGGTTGATATTGGAAATCGTACGTATAACTTGTCGGTAGTCACAAGAAGAATTAAATTCTTGGAATACATTTATTTCGGCTGAGTGTAAGAATTACCGATGGCCGTAATAAGATAATGGTTTAATGTGTGTTTTACTTTTAATAGTACAGTCATTTGGTGCGAAAAATAGTGGTTACCTAGAAAGTTTTTAGGGACTTTTGAAAATTGGTAGTTTTATAGATTTTGAGGTGCTCTTTCCGAATTTTGACTTTGCCACCTCGTATTGTTGACGTTTGCGCCGTCATATTGGAAAAATCGCGCCGAAAAGCAGTTTTTTGACAATATTTACTTTCCGACTCATTTTATGATAAAAAAAGTTATATACACAATGAAACTAGAGACAATTACCTACAATTTATGTAGACGGGTTGGAGAGAATTATTCTTTTGAGGCCGTTTTTCCGCGTTAGTGGACGACGAAAATCAACGGAGCGTGCCAGTAAGGGATTATTTTACAGAAAGTTGGGAATTGATAGGGTTGAAGGATAATAGTTTAATGTGTTCAACTTTTACTTCTAATAGTACAGTCATTTGGTGCGAAAAATAGTGGTTACCTAGAAAGTTTTCCGGTAGTTTTGAAAATTGGTAGTTTTATAGATTTTGAGGTGCTCTTTCCGAATTTTGATGATTTGTCACCTCGTATTTTTGCCGTTCGCGCCGCCATATTGGAAAAATCGCGCCGAAAAGCAGTTTTTTTGACAATATTTACTTTCCGACTCATTTTATGATAAAAACAGTTATATACCTACAAAATGAAACTAGAGACAATTACCTACAATTTATGTAGACGGGTTGGAGAGAATTATTCTTTTGAGGCCGTTTTTCCGCGTTAGTGGACGACGGAAGTCAACGGAGCGTGCCACAAAGGCATTTTTATACAGAAAGTCGGGAATTAATAGGGTTGAAGGATAATGGGTTAATATGTGTTCAACTTTTACTTCTAATAGTGCAGTCATTTGGTGCGAAAAATAGTGGTTACCTAGAAAGTTTTCCAGGAGTTTTGAAAATTGGTAGTTTTATAGATTTTGAGGTGCTCTTTCCGAATGTTGACTTTGCCACCTCGTATTTTTGCCGTTCACTTTCAAAGCTGATTAATACTTTAAACGGTAAAATCGTTTGCTATTACGTTATTCAATATCATACACTGGGTAGAGGAATTACTTGAACATTTATAATCAATATGGGAGTTTTGCAGTAATTTTTATGTGAAACATATATCAAAATTAACAAAAGAAATTTGTTGCATTTTTGCATGAAATGATTGTTATTCAACAGGGTGGTACATGAAATATTTGTTTGACGAATTTCTTCAAATAAAAAATATATAGGGGTATTTTTAATTGAATCTATTGAAAAAATTGGTAAAATACGTCTTGACTGAGCATTTATCGTGAAATATTGTAGTTTTGAAATTGTGTTAGTCTATTTAGATAGAATAAAATTAAACTAATGTTTCATCAGTTGATTAAAGTTATATGAAGTTTGAAGCTGTAAGAACCGACCATTATATATCTAAATTACGCATGTACCTGTAAAGATTGAAAACATTACTAAGGGTCCAGATTTAAATTTGGTAATATGTTTACATATAGTGTACCGTAAATAAATCGTTTTACGGAATTCTTAAAAATGTCGTTTACAGAATCTCAATTCTTTGAATACAGGGGAAATAAAGTAGTTTTGTGGGTATCTATGTGGAATTATATTTAATTTTTAGGAGATGATTGTGGAAGTCATATAAGATATGTTTAACGTCACAAGAAGAATTACATTTTTACAATTCATTTCATTAAACTGACAATAAGTATATTCTCGCCCATGGCTTATGTTGTTCTAGGATTATATTGATTAATAATGTAAAATGCAAAATCTTAGACTTGTAACATGTATCACTCACGTTTTTCTATATTCTATGCAGGCTAGGGAAATTCTTCAAATAAAAAATCTGGTGGTATCCTTAAAAAAATAATATTTTAGATAACTATTTTCAGGGTTTTGTGGAGTTTGGTAAAGTTTAACAAACACATTATGAAATATTCCAGACTATTTTTATTTAGGTCCGAACAGTTTCTTCTTGGGAAAGTTCTGTAAATAGGTCTTAACTGAACAATTTATCTGCAGATTTGGCAATGTTAAGGTGTTTTTATTGTAGTTTTGAAATTTTATTACTCCATTAAAGAATAATTAAACTTTGGCTTAACAAGTTGATTAAAATTTGGTTCGATTGTTGGGTGTCAAAATTTGGAACTTTCTTAATTACACTAGCCTGGTAATTTGAACCAATTGATCAATTCAACGTTACCTACGTTTCGGATGGTGTAAATAGTTTAGAGGGATATATGAAGTTTGATGCTGTAAGATGTTATATTTGTAAAGTTTGAAAATTTTACTAAGAGTTGAGATCTGAATTCGGTACTATTGTCATATCTTGTAGGTGGTGTTCCGTAAGATTATATTATGTTTTTCAATATTCCTAAAACATTTCGTTTGTAGGACCTAAACTCTTTCAATATTAAGAGAATGAGTAGTTTTGTGGGTACCCATGACGAAGTATATTTCAATTTTGGTGAATGATTGTGGAAATCATACATGATATACTTAATTTCACAAGAAGAATTAAATATTTGCAATCCATTTCTTATAACTGAGAATAAGTATGATCTTGTAGACAGTTGATTTTCACCTATGCGTATGTTGATTAAAAATTTTAACGGTAAAATCGTTAACTAACGATATTATGATGATCATTCACGTTAGTGGATATTCTATGTTCAGTAGAGGAATTGCATGAACCACTATAATTAAAATAAAATACTCGGTTTTGCTGTAATTTTCTTTTCAAACATTTTCAGTAAACTTGTATGTATAAGTCGGAAGAATGCCGTGAAATTTCTGTTAATTTGAACATTCATCGGCTGACTTGGAAATGTTGAAGTGTTTTTAGTGTAATTTCAAAATTTTGGTCTATTAATTGAAGTATTAACATTTGGTTTCACATGTTGATTTAAATATGTTTAGATTATTGGAGGTAAAAATTTGGAAGTGGCTAAAAAACATTGAACTGTTAATTTGATTTTGTGTTACCATAGTTAACAGTTAGTTGTTTTAAGGGTTACGACGGCTCTATGGGATTCCTGAATGTTGTTAAAATGTAAATAAATATTTCTCTGAAATATATTGGTTTGTTATTGAAGCCTGTTGTTTATAGTATTTTTTTTCTCGAAAATTTCGGCTAGAAAATCGACGAACAAACATGTGAAACAAATGAAATATATGTATGTGAAACAATAAAACGACAACATCTATTCCTGCCTTCTAGTTTTGTTGTAATACATTTTAAAAAAGAATGACAAAAATTCGATAGAATATATATCAATCATATATGTTTCTCAATAACCAAATATCTCTAATTGATGGAATCATATTTAAAACATTCTCCTATGATTCTACATGACGAATATTTGGACTTGGAATGTCTCTTATCTGACTTTGATGTCCACCCGTTTTTGTAAACGTCCCCCTTTGCGGAAAATGAAAATTCAACACGGTGCAATGCTTTTCCCAATAATTTGCTCTAGTTAAATTTGTTTTATTTTTAAAATAAAATTGATGTTAACAAATGAAACAAACTTATTTAATTTGCAATATAAGAGTTCACCACTGTGTCTACACGAATTTTTTAAATTGGGTGAAAACGACATACAATTATATGAAAGTTTTTGAATACTATGCTTTCTAATGAATTCAAGCAATCTCTGTTGTAGCATAATTTGTGTGTAGCGACAAACAAGTGATAATTTATATACTGAATTCAGGCTGAAGGATTAGAGTTGTCATCTTCGATTACAGATAGCTGTTGTTTTCATTGACAATAATGCACCATGGCATTTTACTAGTTATTGACTGCCTTAAAATCGAATGAATCAATCTCATTGACTGCATTATCCCCGGATTTGAAACCCAAGGGCGACACTTCGGAAAAACTTTCAAAAACAATTTATAGTCGAAGAAGAGAGAAGAATAGAATAGTTGTAAATGTTATTTTAGCAGCATACCAATGTTTCACGACGCTTATTGCATTGATGTCATACGTGAAGAAACACACTAGTAAAATCAGTTTCATTTCATTTTAAATTTTAAGCTTAAGTTAATTAATTTTTATTTAATAATAAATATTTTTTGTGGTTTAATAAAACTACTTCAGGATCAAGATGAGTGATACTTTCGGATAGTTTTTTAATTCGATCGACACTGAATGTTAATGAGTTAAAATTGAAAACACTAAGTATTAACACTTTCAAACCTATACATATTAGACATATGGTATGATACAGTAAGACATGTAGTATAAAAAAGCTCACATATAACATATATAGAGTATTTTAATAGTCTAAATAGATATATGACCTCACGTCATAAGTTAATAAAAAACTGAAATATATTTTATTTGTTTTTTAATGTATTTTTTAATGGACTAAAGTAAAAATATTCCCAAAAGGATCGTCTAAACAGCTACAGATATTTCAGTTGTGAACAGAAAACAGAGGTTAACACATTTACCTATCTTCCTCCAGTATATAGTTCAGCTTATTAGCAAGTTTGTTGACGAGTATAACTATAATTTGGTAACGAACTCAACACTATATACTAGGGATGGGCATTGAAAGGAATAGTTTATTTTGGTATGCAAAATTTTTGATTGTCATAGACGAATGGAATAAAACGAATCATTTTCAATAATTGTAAATTATTATTTACTATATCCGGGAATACAGAAGTTGTGTAAAGGTCAATGTTTTTTTTGCCTCTCTGAATCTAATTTTTTATATTTTGTTTCTTGAAATAAAACATCTCTTCTCATTAGTAAAATTATGCACTTTTAATTGATGTGTACATTGGACAAAGTAAATGATAATATTCAGACTGATACATGGTACTTCTAAAACATCACTGTGGAACATGTAAAACTCATCAAATTGTTTCTGATGACAATTTCCATCGCATGGTGTACAACAATTTAATGTTTAGTAAAAGTTTTTATTAGTTATGATAAAAGCTGAATATAATAAGTACACAGCAATTAGGGTTCTCAGATTTGGACTTTCGGCAGTTATTTCCCAAGAAAACCCTTAAAAGAAAATAGAGGATGTCAGAAATCAACTTCACAAAACGAGTAAAATGATTTATCCAAGAAAAACAAGTTTTACTTGAAATCGCTATATCTGACTAAATTATAATATATTTGATAAAAGAAGCATGCTATGAATGTTTAATCTGTAGTATTTGATAAAGTTTTTGTTCTGCCAGATTATTTATCATTTTGGTGTGTGTATTGAGAAATATAATATAGCTATAATTTTATCCCCGTGAAACTAGAGAATCAATTGACAATGACATAAATATAATTTGGGTCTTGTTCATTATTGTGCAACTCTCTGAGGTGTAATTCATCCATGTTCTGTCACTTTATATTGTATCACGGTTTATTGCTTGGTAAGGTAGGCAACATAATGTTAAATATCATTGTTAGGTACTTTCCTGGAATAATAAATACCCAAATTTCACATTTTGACATAGATAATGTCTTCAACATTTGCTGAATGGGGAGTAAATAAAAATTGGTCATTTGTACGGTGCAAATGCTAATAAAATTTAGTTTATAATTTATTTCAACAATTATTTTTACCGTATCATTTTCAAATATTTGCAATAAGAAAAATGGCGAGATAAACTCTTTGGAAACAAGTTAATTAGGATATTTTATCAATATAATTAACAATCACCAAGTAGTGTTTCAAACAAACGAGCTGCTTATGTGTAATTAAATATACAGGGTGTCCGAAATTCGCTTCTCTCTGCAAGGATCTTGACTCCTATTATACCTACAGGTAAATAGGTTAAATAGGGAAAGTTTTAGAGAAAACCTAGTGCATTGGATTTACAATCGGTCAATTGGTATTGGAAATAACCGGCCAAAACCGAAAACAGGGGATTTCTTTTTTCTCCGGTAAATTTGAAATGGTTAATTTGATCGCTCTCAAGATGAGAGATTATTTGGAAACTTTTTTTTAATCGAATAAGATGGTATTTATCACATGTCTCAAAAGTCTTTTGTCATTCCACAAACTACTTCCATTTTTCTTATGGCCTCCATATTGGATTTTTTAATTTTTAAAATGGGCGTAAAATTTCCAGTTTAGTAATATACCACTAGTGCATACAAGATTTGAGTATCAACAAAATATCACACTTCGTAAAGTTACGCCTTAATTTTTCTAAGTAGGTCATGACTTATTTGTCGCAAAGTAACATTAATATGAAAAGAATGTATTAACGCATTGAATTTTCAATAAAATATGAACGTAAATAAGGAGAAAATGATTTATTTGTCTCAAACAACATTAACAAGTAACACGTCTTATTTTCATTAGAATATGAATAAAAAAATCTTTGCTCAGAATCCCCAAGAAGAAAAGAAGATGGCCCATTCAACTGCTTTTAATTAATAATGTAAAAATATAAATATCCTTAAATTTCAAAAACACTATGAATAATATATCAACGTTTTGATATTCCCATTTTTAGTTTATTTTCATACAATTTAGAAATGTTCTGTAATTATTTGTATTTTAATTGTAGAACTAAACTAACAATTAAAAAACCCAAAGAAATTCATAATTTGCCATGAATTGTCTAACACGATTCTATTAGAAAGGGACGTATCATATTAATCTAATATTTATTAAATTTCAAACATTTACAATAAAATTTCATAATATCTAATGTTAAAAATTTCATATTTATTATGGGCTGGAATGCCGAATGCTTTTTTATCACAGTGGCCCATAGACGATTTTCGAATAATCGTCTTTCACCGAAATGTCGGTATAACGAAGCAGAGATCAAATAAATACACGACCGAAATATTGGCACATTTTTTATATACCAACAGTTAAAGATTCGGTCAACTAACAAACCAAAATAATTTTTAGAATAGACCAGAAGAATAAATATTATTACGAAGGCGATTGTTCACAAATTTTGGATTTTTCAAATTGTCGTTTTTTATGTAATTTTTGTGTTCGTTTATTCGAACATTCAGAGGTCTAGAGGTTTCTACAATATAAAATTTATTACATTTAATTAATTTGTTTCTAGTCAAGAACTTTCATGTGACTGATAGATCGAATAATTATTTATGTATTTCGCACAACTGCCCGAACTTTACTTGTTAACGTAAAATGAAAATCGACATCTTGGAGCTTCAGGGAAAACTAGCCAACAGATTAACAGTTAATCTATTTGTTATTTGTTTTTTGTGCTTACTATCCTAGGAAAAGTTTTAGTTTTAGTTAACGTATAAATTTATTTCGTGTGACTCCTATCATATGAATCAAAGGGTAAAAGCATTACACATGGCACGATTTTTTTTTCTTTTTAGTTTTCTCTAAAACTCCTAATAATTGTGCGTTAAATAGTTAAGCTTGGTTATATGTATGAAAAAACATTAATCATTATTCGAGATTTTAAAATGTTGAGGGACGCGCAACTGATAAAGTTTCTCGACCTGAAACAATATATTGTCTTGTATAATGTCCAGAAGATAGTATCAAAAAATAATTACCTAATAGAAAAAGTTGAAAAAATATAATGTAATTTAGCATTTGTTGCATTATTAATTAAATTTGTTACTTAAATCATATATTTAATCTATTTATTAATATGTAAAAGGAAATGTTGTAGCCCTATTTTAAGAAATTTAGGTGAATGATGGAGTGCAAAATTTGTCACGGTTAAAATAAATAATGTTAAAATTTACTTAAAACATATTTATTTTATTAACTAAGCCATAGGTTAGTTTAAGAGATTTAATGAAAAAAGTTTTCAACACAATGTCTTTTTTTTTAAAGGTTACCTAATATATTTCACAGTTTTAGGTGAAAAAAGTCAAAAAGTAAATGAATCAATTTTGCTTGGTTGTATGTAAAAATTGTCTTTGCCATGTATAATGAGATGATGTAATTCAGCATTTAAATAATATTTTCATAGTAACTAAAGCAGAAAAAACTATAGCTCAACGATGTTTTTGCTCCTAAAATATTCAACTTTCTGTCTGATGAGATTAAAGGGTTAAATTCACTTTCAATATTTAAAAAGAAATCCAAACAGTGGATACAGTCAATTCAAAGGGTACAAATGCATTAATATTATTATTATTTGTAAGCTGAAAGTCGCAAGGTCATTTACCTACGTAAAAGGATTATCCTTCTATGGGATTTTCATTATATTTATTTCAACCTGTGTTTTAATTAGGAGTACAAACGTGATTTTTTATTAATACTAATTTTTGTGTTATAAAAAAGAACTGTATAATGTTTTTTTTCATGTTGCTTCTATCAAAAATGGAAAAAAATATATTATGAGAAACAGCCAATTGAGTAACTGCATAAAATGGTAATATAAAGCCAATAATTAGTTCCTACCATCAGTGAAATAAATAGTCATAGTGAAGGATTTTATATTAGTTTTGTTACAAAAAATGTGTCCCTTATTATGTGTCGTGTTTTCAGTAATTAAATTTAGGATTTTTGGAGTTTCCAGTCCCAAATCGCAAAATATTTTATAAAAAAAGAGTACCTGTCATCTAATGATTAAAAATATTATATTTAAAATTGTATCAAATTATTTAATGTTATTAGCGTTTTGAAAGGTATTTACAATATTTGAACCACTAGTTTTTAGTATTCTAATTACTCATGCCTTCTGATGGGAAATATTACTACGAACACATCTGGTATCTTTGAAAAGGTTGTGAATTTCCCCTTTAGTTAACATGCGAATTTAAACTCATGACCAAAAGTATTTTATGAATAATAAGAAAACACACAATAATCAAAAATTATCATGATTTCTCGAACTCTTAAGGAACTGTTAGAATTATATAAAAATGTCGGATGAAAGGAAATTAAATGAATTATTGAGTTCAATTGAAAAATCAGTTTATCCGTGGTTAGATAACCTTTTCAAAATTGAACTGACGATAACTCGCACGATAAACAGTTCATCATAGTCCTTCTGGCTGTTGGTAGTATAAAGGGTGGCCAAGAGTTATTCTCCAAGTAAATCCTGCTATGGCATCAGACACCTGTGATATTTAACAGTGTCTAAAAGTCACACAAATTTTCGAAAAACACCCCAATAGTGCGTTTTAGATACTATTTAGTATACATAAGTCATACTGAAATTGACTGAGTAATCAACTTTTTTCAATATCTCACTAAACCTCATCCTCTCCTAACAGCAGAGTTTAAAAATATATATCAGCATAGCCACAATCTTAGCGAACGCTCGTATAAAAGTGGAGCAATACCGAATTACTGCAGTTCATATGTACAATTTAACTAATTATACTTATTTAGTTCACTATATTAATAGGGGTACATAATGAGGTTAATAGGCACATTAATACATATTTCTTTATTTTTTAGGGGTTCTTGTGTAGGGGTGTTTTTTTAATTTTACTTTTATTTTACTGGGTAATCTCGTAATCAATCTTATTTTAAAATAGCTATCTAGATTGAAGGTTACAAATGTAATCTAGTAGCTTCAAATTTCTAAAGACCCGAATGTTTCATTTTCTTAGTGTGCTATCCAGATATGAGGATAGCAAATATGGTGGCAACCCAACGAATCACCATGTTATAGTAAAATAAATGTTGAATGGTTCGTCTGCAAACTTTCAAAGGAAAAATAACTCCAAGATTTTTGTAGTTTGTATGATCATGTCTCTAGGCCTTACCACCCGAAAATATTATTATTATTATGAGGATATTGAAAGCAAGAAGAAAATGAAACTGTATGTTTTTGATAGCTGTGGTATTTTATTAAATAAATGCGTGACAACCTTCGGTTCTGTCTGAAGTTAAAATTGGAAATGTTCCTTAGAAACGGCTTAAGCATAAAATTGTTGATGACGCTACAAGCATCAAAATTATATTTAGTGAGGTCTTGAGGCTGTAAAAAATACAACTGAATAGATATTGACAATTTTTGTTAAGTGTGAGAAATCGAGTACCTAGTATGATTATCATTATCCCCTTGAAAATAAACAGTAAATTTTTATTATTATACTATTAATTTAAACCCTTTAGGCATATAGATACTATAAGACTCACATTCCTATTTAGTAGTATCATTGCAGAGCTTTTCACGTCGATAACGCTTAATAATAAGAATTAGTCTATACAACAACAATTTAAACAAAATAGTAATGTAATGCGAAATAATAAATGTTTATATATTTGCTTCATGTTAAGCAAGCAAATTTTAATCGGATTCGAAGTAATGCATTAGCAACTGTACCCGAAATCGTCATTATTTTGATGAGTCCTCAAACTATATTAAGAGAATGCATATTTTAGGGACAGTCCCCAAATTATCATTTCGTCTACCGCCGGTTTGCAAATTGCATGTTTTGGGGACTGTCCTCAAACTCTACGTTAGTTCAAACAATGCCTTCGTTAACCGAAAGATATTTTTTACTAGAAAAAAATGTTTATATAACAATTGAACTATATAGGTATATATAAAATGTGATTTAGAAGCTTTGGTGTCCCAAACCATGCGTTTTACACACACACCCACACACACACACACACATATACAGGGTGTAAATAGTTTGAGTGCATATATTTTAGGTGGAGGTAGTATACACCAAATTAAACAAAAAACTCTTATACCACAATGGTGAGTGGGCCTTAATAACCAAGAAAATCCCTAAAACATATTAAGTAAATTATTGTCAATCCGGCAACGTCGCTCGCGTTAGAAGCAGATTCACTCTTAGCGCGAATAATAAAGGAATGACTACGCCGACAAAAAAATAAACACCTGTGTTTTTGTATTGACTGATGATATTGACCTTAGAATTAAATAAAAGTGTATGAAATGTTTTGTTGAAAATATTTACGTTTTTAATACAAGGTATTGCAATTAGAATTTGTATTTGGCGGTTTCTTTTATGCAATTATACAAAGTTGGGTAAATATGATATGCAACTCAAGAGATCTGTATATGTAGTTTTTTACCAGTTAAATTATGCGAAGAGTCATTATTACTGATTTAATTAATATTATTTATATTAGACAAGTAAATATGTAATCTTACTTACCGAATTTATTATAATGATAGAACTGAGTTGAAACAAAGGATTATTCACAGCAAATGTTCAAAATGCCTACCATTACTATCGACACAAGCACGTCGCCGTTTAATCCAATTTTCACATATGCGAGAAAAAATTCCTGGAATATTTCGGATTTCGTCAGCAGCGTCAAAAATGCGTTGTCTAAGGTCATTCTCGTCAATAATTGGAGTCGTGTAAACCTTACTTTTCATGTGTCCCCATAAGTAGAAATCTAAAGGATTGAGATCAGGAGATCTTGCTGGCCAAGGTATATATCCGTTTCGACCAATCCAACGACGGGGAAATATTCTATTTATGAAGTCGACAACTAGATGACTTGCGTGGGCAGGTGCTCCGTCATGTAAGTACCACATACTGGAACGTGTTTGTAGGTTCACTTCATTTAACAAATCTGGTAGCGTGTTGTTCAAAAAATAAAGATAATTCTCACCTGTCAAACGTGCAGGCAGTATAAATGGCCCAACCAAGTATTTACCAACTATTCCAGCCCACACGTTAACTGAGAATTGGTGTTGAAATACTGACTGGCGTATTTCGTGCGGATTTACCTCAGACCACGAATGCGTATTATGAAAATTTATTATACCATTCCTATTAAAACTTGCTTAATCTGTTGTTAAAATATTGTTCACAAAATTAGGAAATTGTCGATGTTTTCTGAGGAACCAACGACAGAAATTGAGTCTTGGTTGAAAATCATCAATTGAAAGCCCTTGAACCCGCTGCATGTGATATGGATAGAGCAATTGTTCCCGTAATGTTCTATGAACAACAGTGTGAGAAATTTGCAGCTCACTTCCAATACTCCGTGTGCTCCGATATGGGTTGATGTCGATAAGTTCTAGTATTTGATCCTCAGCAGCTAAGATACGATTATGTCGCTGTGGTCCGCGATTGATTATTTATGGTATTACACTACCTGTTTCCAGAAGCCTCTGCGATACAGCTACGAATGTCCTAGCATTGGGCAGGCGTCTGTTTGGAAACCTTTCCCTGTATAACATTTTTGCTATTCTGCAATTACGTCTCCTTTCCCCATAAATTAAGAGCATGTCATGTCTTTCCCTAATTGTATAATCGGCCATTATTTATCAGAAATAAATACTGTCGCACTAATCTTTATTTTCGAACTTACACACTAATCACAACCGATTTTATTTATATAAAAAATATGTTAAATGGAAAGCAAACCACGAAGTCTACATCAAATTGTGTGTGTGTGTGTGTTTTTTTTTATCCGAAGAGGGTGGAAATACATTGCGTACTGAGCTAGCACGTGCTGGCCGTCGTGCGGGACTCCCGATGCAATGACTTCAAAGCAAGAGTAAATCGTTGCATTGAAACCAGTATACCGTATACCCGCTAAAACCCTAACCTCTTTCTCCTACAACCACGGTCCTCTGCGGCACTCTTACTCAATACTACTTCGCAAGGGTGGTTCATTGCAGATGTTTACTGCTCTTACATTGAAAGCCTCTAAAGCCTACTCCTCGAACGTATTGCGGAGTTCTTTGAGGATAGTCTCCGCGTAATCTGATACCAAGTTCCAGGCTTGGGGGCCCTTCAGCATGGCTTCTACTAATTGTTCTGGAACGATATTAGTCTCCAGAATCCTCTCCACTTCAGCACGTTGATCCTGAAACCGGGGGCAGGAGAAGAACACGTGTTCCGCGTCCTCTACCACGTCCGTACAGTGTGGGCAGTTTGGGGAGTTTGCCCTCCTGAACCTGTGCAGGTATGCTCGAAAGCATCCATGTCCAGTCAGGAGTTGAGTGATGTAAAACCCAACCTCACCATGCTGTCGGTTGAGCCAACGACTGATGTTAGGTATCAATCGATTTTACCGAAGTTTACCGCAACCCCATATCGCTGCTCTGTCCGTTGTGTCATTTACCCAGGACAGGGTGTCGAAGTTTTTGTACTGCTCGCAGATTATGGCCACGTCGCAATCCAATTCCCGCACCCGCTGTACCAGTAGGTCTTGGGCTGCTTCGCAATGGTTGAGGTTGAGTTGCAGTACTTTCATTTACGGGCTTGTGCTGCTCTCATCGCCTGTTGGTAGATCGGACATTTCCAACTACCCGCAACGTGCCGGCAGACTGACCTACTATCTTTCTCTTTGCAGAGTAAGCACTTGGCAGGTTGTTGACAAGCCGAGGCATTGTGACCAGCGCCTCCGCATCTGTGACAACAGCTGCTTCTGTCAGTCTTGCCTCTGTGTGTGTGTGTGTGTGTGTGCGTGTGTGCGTGCGTGCGTTTTTTTTTATTTTTTTATCCGAAGAGGGGGGAAATACATTGCGTACTTAGCTAGCACGTGCTGGCCGTCGTGCGGGACTCCCGATGTAATAACTTCAAAGCAAGAGTAAATCGTTGAATTGAAACCAGTATACCGTATTCCCGCTAAAACCCTAACCTCTTTCCCCTACAACCATGGTCCCCTACGGCACTCTTAGTCGATACTACTTCGCAAGGGTGGTTCATTGCAGATGTTTACTGCTCTTACATTGAAAGCCTCTAAAGCCTATTCCTCGAACGTATTGCGGAGTTCTTTGAGGATAGTCTCCGCGTCATCTGATACCAAGTTCCAGGCTTGGGGGCCCTTCAGCATGGCTTCTACTAATTGTTCTGGAACGATATTAGTCTCCAGAATCCTCACTTCAGCACGTTGATCCTGAAACCGGGGGCAGGAGAAGAACACGTGTTCCGCGTCCTCTATCACGTCCGTACAGTGTGGGCAGTTTGGGGAGTTTGTCCTCCTGAACCTGTGCAGGTATGCTCGAAAACATCCATGTCCAGTCAGGAGTTGAGTGATGTAGAACCCAACCTCCCCATGCTGGCGGTTGACCCAACGACTGATGTTAGGTATCAATCGATATGTCCACCGGCCTTTAGTAGCGCTGTCCCACCTCTCCTGCTATTGCCCTAGACTCATGGCTCTTTCATCGCTGTTTCCTGTCGGTTGGTCTTTCTCTAACTTTCTGCGATAAAGCCGTCCCCTTTCTGCAGCCAGGATGTCGATTGGTAGGGTAGAGGCAATCACACTCACCGCCTCGTAAGACACAGTGCGGTAGGATGATGCCACTCGAATCGCTGAGAGCCGCTGGACTGATTTCATTTTCCGGTGGTACGATGGTAGCTCGAGCGATTTCTCCCATACCGGTGCCCCGTACAACAAAACAGAAGTAGTTACTGTTGCCAGTAGCTGTCTTCTTATCTGTCTAGGGCCTCCGACATTTGGCATTATTCTAGATAATGCCCCCTGTACCCCAGCTGCTTTCTTGCTGGCCGCGATTATGTGCTCTTTGAAGTTGAGCCGTGTATCCAGGAGCACCCTCAAATAGCTGATGAAGGGCTGCGACTGTATGTAGGTGTCGCCTATTTTGAGGGTGATGGTTTCCCTTGCCTTTCGACTGCTAACAAGAAGTGTTTCGGTCTTTTGCTCTGCTAAACTCAAGTCCGCTGAGAGCATCCAATGCTGAATTGTGGCTATAGCGAATGAGAAGGTTGTTTGTATCTCCTCTATGTGCTTGCGCACTATGATCAATGCCACATCATCGGCGAATGCCAATAGCCTGACGCCCTCAGGCAGACCGAGAAGGAGCAGGTCGTTGTACATTACGTTCCATAAGAGGGGGCCAAGAACAGAGCCTTGAGGTACACCTCCTGTGATCTTATAGTCTACTTGCCCATTTTCAGTTTGGTACAATAAGATGCGGTCCTTGAAATACGCTGAAACCATTCTGCGCAGGTACTGAGGAACTTCCATCCTGGCAAGAGCCTCCAAAATGCGGTCCCAGCGGGCCGAGTTAAAGGCGTTCTTGATATCCAGGGTGGCTATTAGACAGTACTTTTTTCCACCTCTTCTCCATCTCTTTCCCGAGATGGCCTCTCTGGCGATGTTGGTAACGAGTGTCACGGCATCGATGGTTGATCTCCCCTTTCTGAACCCGAATTGGTTGGTGGAAAGTTTTGGCTCAACGTAGGGCTCCAGCCTATCTGCTATTATTCTTTCAAGGAGTTTTCCCGCAGAGTCCAACATACAGAGGGGACGATATGATGACGGTTGGTCTGGAGGTTTCTTTCCCCCTTTAGGTAGGAGCACAAGCCTCTGCTTTTTCCACTTAGTCGGGAAAACCCCCTGCTTTAGGAAGGTCTCATACATGTGTAGAAACATGTCAGGCCTATTGGCTATGGCGCATTTTAGCGCGATGTTAGGTATGCCATCTGGACCGGGAGCCTTACCGTTTTGGAGCCGGTTGCACGCGCCCATCAGCTCATTCATAGTCACTGATGGTATATCTTCGTCCCTCACCTGCCACGCAGGATAAGCGGGTAGCTCAGGCTTCGCAGGAAACAAGTGAGTGACAATGCGGTGCAATGATTCGGGGCAGTTTGTTGATGTCATGGGAGGGGCCTTAATTTTATGCATCACGATTTTATACGGTTTTCCCCATGGATCTTGGTCAACTTCGTCACACAACTCCTTCCAGTAGGATCTCTTGCTTGAGAGAATGGCTCTTCGTAGTTGTTGTCTTTTGATCTCATAGTCGAGCCTTAGTTCTTCTGTTGTGACCCTGTCGCGTCTCCGTGCTCGTTGATGCAGCCTTCGTGCTTTGAGACACTCTCGTCGGTGTTGTGAGATCGTGTCGTTCCACCAGTAAACTGGTGGGCGGCTGTTGTTCTGCCGTCTCCTTGGCATAGAAGCATCGCAGGACTTGACAACGCTTGTCATTACCTCTTTGGCAGTGGCTTCTGCGCTTGTTGCTATTGACAATGGTTTCTGCTCCATAACCAAGGCGAATGAATCAGCATCGAAAGCATTTTTGTTCCAACCGACTGGCTGTGAACTCGCACGACTGGCACACAATCTTCTTCGTTTGGGAGTGGTGTTGATTTCCCAAATAATAGCTTGGTGGTCGCTATTAGTAAACTATTCATCGACCCTCCACTCACAGCCCCCTTTAATTAGGTTGCTGCTAACGAATGTCACGTCGATAATGGAGCTGGCAGTGCCTTTGCGATATGTGCTTACGGCTCCTGTGTTGAGGAGTACCAGGTTGAGCGAAGACATGGTCTCAAAGAGAGCTCGTCCTCTCGCGCTCGTTTCCCGGCATCCCCAATCAATTGCCCAGGCGTTGAAATCACCTGCGATGGCGACCGATTCACGCTTCCGTACATCCTCCGCCAAGGTGTCCAAGAATAACTCGAACTCCTCGAGCTGTGCACTAGGAGGTGCATAGCAGCTATAGAAGTGAACCCCTCCCACTTTGGCTCTCACAAGCCATGGTTCGGGGGTATTTGGGAGTTGTTGGAACGGAAGTTTACCTCAAGCCCATATCGCTGCTCTGTCCGTTGTGTCATTTACCCAGTACAGGGTGTCGAAGTTTTTGTACTGCTCGCAGATTATAGCTACGTCGCAATCCAATTCCCGCACCCGCTGTACCAGTAGGTCTTGGGCTGCTTCGCAATGGTTGAGGTTGAGTTGCAGTACTTTCATTTACGGGCTTGTGCTGCTCTCATCGCCTGTTGGTAGATCGGACATTTCCAACTACCCGCAACGTGCCGGCAGTCTGACCTACTATATTTCTCTTTGCAGAGTAAGCACTTGGCAGGTTGTTGACAAGCCGAGGCATTGTGACGAGCGCCTCCGCATCTGTGACAACAACTGCTTCGGTCAGTCTTGCCTCTGCACGCCTGGGCGTTGTGCCCAAAGTGCCAGCATTTGAAGCACCGTCGAAGGCTGATCCTCTCGCGAACACGTACTGTGCCCCACGCAAGTTTCAGCTTTCCAAGTGCGATGGCTTTTTTGGCCTGGACCTCTGGGAGACAAACAACTGCCGTTTGTGTTGATCTATATGCCCGTCGAAGTGATTTCACTGCCTCCTCAGTGATCTCTGCCAGGCCGTCGATATTATCTTTGAGCAGGTTTACTACGTCTTCCTTGGTACTGTTTTAATTTCAATCTCGATTTGCGGTATTCGAGATTGTACAGTGGCCCCGCTTGGGAGCTTATTCTTGATGGCGTTACAATAGCGCTCCATCTCCTGAGCGTCTGCCTTCGCGAATAAAAACAGGAGATCACCCTTAGCTGTTCGTCGGATCTTATTGACTTTTTTGCCTATATCCTGCAAGGTGGGATCATTTTTGATACCTCGCAAGATATCGGCATGGGAGCTGTTCTCGCCTTTCTTTATAAGCAGCGTACAATGTGGCGCTGGTTTTTGCTTATTGGTCCTCGGGGCCTTTTTCCTCTTTACCACTTGCCAGTCAGTCGACTGGTTTGCAGATTGGTTTGTGGTCTGCGGTTTAAACTTGGATTTTAATCCATTGTTTCTCTCCGCTTCTGAATTGACCACCCTACTTGTTGTTCCCTGGGTGGTTTGCCCGATGTTCTGGCAACCTTCTTTACCGGGCTTTAGCTTGCTAGCTATCACCGGTTTAGGAGTTTTAAGTGGTGGTGCCTTACTTGATGAGGCTACTGAAGGCGGGACCTTCGGTGGCGAGGTCCTTGCTACAGAGGCTACTTTTATTGAAGCCGCCTGCTTTGGGGCCGCCGGTGTTGATGCAGCCGGTTTTGAGTTAGCTGCTTTTGAGGCAGCCGCTTTTGGGACCTCCTTTTGCTTTCCACCTTGTGTCTGAGTGTTTGACACCTTTACTGGCGATGTCTGTGTTGTAGCAGGTTTCGCTACAGGAGGTGGCCGCGTCGTTGACGTCTGATATTTGTCATATTCTGACTTAATGGCGTGTGCCAGTTTCTTGATCTCATGATGTACATTGTGCCTAGGCCCATTGAACCTCAAGAGCTCATCGATCTTTGCTCCTAATTTGTTTGGAGCGCCACTCTCATTTGTTGCCCTTTGTTGGACGTCAACTCCACTATTCGCCTTTTGGAGGACTTGGCTGGATAGTGTCTTGCTGCCAGCTCTAGTTGTAATGGTCGATGTTGTACCATTACTAGTGTTCTTCTTCTTGTCACTATGTGACGGAACCAGTGATAATTCGCTCCCCCCAGAATCCGTGGAGCGTGCACCGGCCACCGAGGCTTTCACTCGATCGGAACCGGTGGTGGGATTATCCTCTGTAGAGCTACCCACCTGGGGTATTAAGTTCACCTTATCACCCATATCCATAAATGGTTTATTTTCGGGGTTCCTTCCCCTATCTGATTTTGGTTCGCCCTGAGGAAATCCTCAGTACTCCCCATTTCTGGAGAGCTCCCCCTATCCGCCACCTGGGGAGGCGCCCGGTAGTGGACCAACAACCACCCCGGGTGTGTGTGTGTGTGTGTTTTTTTTTATCCGAAGAGGGGGGAAATACATTACGTACTTAGCTAGCACGTGCTAGCCGTCGTGCGGGACTCCCGATGCAATGACTTCAAAGCAAGAGTAAATCGTTGCATTGAAACCAGTATACCGTATACCCACTAAAACCCTAACCTCTTTCTCCTACAACCATGGTCCCCTGCGGCACTCTTTGTCAATACTACTTCGCAAGGGTGGTTCATTGCAGATGTTAACTGCTCTTACATTGAAAGCCTCTTAAGCCTACTCCTCGAAGGTATTGCGGAGCTCTTTGAGGATAGTCTCCGCGTAATCTGATACCAAGTTCCAGGCTTGGGGGCCCTTCAGCATGGCTTCTACTAATTGTTCTGGAACGATATTAGTCTCCAGAATCCTCTCCACTTCAGCACGTTGATCCTGAAACCGGGGGCAGGAGAAGAACACGTGTTCCGCGTCCTCTACCACGTCCGTACAGTGTGGGCAGTTTGGGGAGTTTGCCCTCCTGAACCTGTGCAGGTATGCTCGAAAGCATCCATGCCCAGTCAGGAGTTGAGTGATGTAAAACCCAACCTCCCCATGCTGGCGGTTGACCCAAGGACTGATGTTAGGTATCAATCGATATGTCCACCGGCCTTTAGTAGAGCTGTCCCACCTCTCCTGCCATTGCCCTAGACTCATGGCTCTTTCATCGCTGTCTCCTGTCGGCTGGTCTTTTTCTAACTTTCTGCGATAAAGCGCCATAGCCAATAGGCCTGACATGTTTCTACACATGTATGAGACCTGCCTAAAGCAGGGGGTTTACCCGACTAAGTGGAAAAAGCAGAGGCTTGTGCTCCTACCTAAAGGGGGAAAGAAACCTCCAGACGAACCGTCATCATATCGTCCCCTCTGTATGTTGGACTCTGCGGGAAAAATCCTTGAAAGAATAATAGCAGATAGGCTGGAGCCCTACGTTGAGCCAAAACTTTCCACCAACCAATTCGGGTTCAGAAACGGGAGATCGACCATCGATGCCGTGACACTCGTTACCAACATCGCCAGAGAGGCTATCTCGGGAAAGAGATGGAGAAGAGGTGGAAAAAAGTACTGTCTAATAGCCACCCTGGATATCAAGAACGCCTTTAACTCGGCCAGCTGGGACCGCATTTTGGAGGCTCTTGCCAGGATGGAAGTTCCTCAGTACTTGCGCAGAATGGTTTCAGCGTATTTCAAGGACCGCATCCTATTGTATCAAACTGAAAATGGGCAAGTAGACTATAAGATCACAGGAGGTGAACCTCAGGGCTCTGTTCTTGGCCCCCTCTTATGGAACGTAATGTACAACGACCTGCTCCTGCTCGGTCTGCCTGAGGGCGTCAGGCTAGTGGCATTCGCCGATGATGTGGCATTGATCATAGTGCGCAAGCACATAGAGGAGATACAAACAACCTTCTCATTCGCTATAGCCACAATTCAGCATTGGATGCTCTCAGCAGACTTGAGTTTAGCAGAGCAAAAGACCGAAACACTCCTTGTTAGCAGTCGAAAGGCAAGGGAAACCATCACCCTCAAAATAGGCGACACCTACATACAGTCGCAGCCCTTCATCAGCTATTTGGGGGTGCTCCTGGACACACGGCTCAACTTCAAAGAGCACATAATCGCGGCCAGCAAGAAAGCAGCTGGGGTACAGGGGGCATTATCTAGAATAATGCCGAATGTCGGAGGCCCTAGACAGATAAGAAGACAGCTACTGGCAACAGTAACTACTTCTGTTTTGTTGTACGGGGCACCGGTATGGGAGAAATCGCTCGAGCAACCATCGTACCGCCGGAAAATGAAATCAGTCCAGCGGCTCTCAGCGATTCGAGTGGCATCATCCTACCGCACTGTGTCTTACGAGGCGGTGAGTGTGATTGCCTCTACCCTACCAATCGACATCCTGGCTGCTGTTCCGCGTCCTCTATCACGTCCGTACAGTGTGGGCAGTTTGGGGAGTTTGTCCTCCTGAACCTGTGCAGGTATGCTCGAAAACATCCATGTCCAGTCAGGAGTTGAGTGATGTAGAACCCAACCTCCCCATGCTGGCGGTTGACCCAACGACTGATGTTAGGTATCAATCGATATGTCCACCGGCCTTTAGTAGCGCTGTCCCACCTCTCCTGCTATTGCCCTAGACTCATGGCTCTTTCATCGCTGTTTCCTGTCGGTTGGTCTTTCTCTAACTTGCTGCGATAAAGCCGTCCCCTTTCTGCAGCCAGGAGGTCGATTGGTAGGGTAGAGGCAATCACACTCACCGCCTTGTAAGACACAGTGCGGTAGGATGATGCCACTCGAATTGCTGAGAGCCGCTGGACTGATTTCATTTTCCGGCGGTACGATGGTAGCTCGAGCGATTTCTCCCATACCGGTGCCCCGTACAACAAAACAGAAGTAGTTACTGTTGCCAGTAGCTGTCTTCTTATCTGTCTAGGGCCTCCGACATTTGGCATTATTCTAGATAATGACCCCTGTACCCCAGCTGCTTTCTTGCTGGCCGCGATTATGTGCTCTTTGAAGTTGAGCCGTGTATCTAGGGGCACCCCCAAATAGCTGATGAAGGGCTGCGACTGTATGTAGGTGTCGCCTGTTTTGAGGGTGATGGTTTCCCTTGCCTTTCGACTGCTAACAAGAAGTGTTTCGGTCTTTTGCTCTGCTAAACTCAAGTCCGCTGAGAGCATCCAATGCTGAATGTGGCTATAGCGAATGAGAAGGTTGTTTGTATCTCCTCTATGTGCTTGCGCACTATGATCAATGCCACATCATCGGCGAATGCCACTAGCCTGGCGCCCTCAGGCAGACCGAGAAGGAGCAGGTCGTTGTACATTACGTTCCATAAGAGGGGACCCAGAACAGAGCCCTGAGGTACACCTCCTGTGATCTTATAGTCTACTTGCCCATTTTCAGTTTGGTACAACAAGATGCGGTCCTTGAAATACGCTGAAACCATTCTGCGCAAGTACTGAGGAACCTCCATCCTGGCAAGAGCCTCTAAAATGCGGTCCCAGCAGGCCGAGTTAAAGGCGTTCTTGATATCCAGGGTGGCTATTAGACAGTACTTTTTTCCACCTCTTCTCCATCTCTTTCCCGAGATAGCCTCTCTGGTGATGTTCGTAACGAGTGTCACGGCATCGATGGTTGATCTCCCCTTTCTGAACCCGAATTGGTAGGTGGAAAGTTTCGGCTCAACGTAGGGCTCCAGCCTATCTGCTATTATCCTTTCAAGGAGTTTTCCCGCAGAGTCCAACATACAGAGGGGACGATATGATGACGGTTCGTCGGGAGGTTTCTTTCCCCCTTTAGGGAGGAGCACAAGTCCCTGTTTTTTCCACTTAGTCGGGAAAACCCCCTGCTTTAGGCAGGTCTCATACATGCGTAAAAACATGTCAGGCCTATTGGCTATGGCGCATTTTAGCGCGATGTTAGGCATGCCATCTGGACCGGGAGTTTTGGAGTCGGTTGCACGCGCCCATCAGCTCATTCATAGTCACTGATGGTATATCTTCGTCCCTCACCTGCCACGCAGGATAAGCGGGTAGCTCAGGTTTCACAGGAAACAAGTGAGTGACAATGCGGTGCAATGATTCGGGGCAGTTCGTTGTTGTCATGGGGGGGGGGCCTTAATTTTATGCATCACGATTTTATACGGTTTTCCCCATGGATCTCGATCAACTTCGTCACACAACTCCTTCCAGTAGGATCTCTTGCTTGAGAGAATGGCTCTTCGTAGTTGTTGTCTTTTGATCTCATAGTCTAGCCTTAGTTCTTCTGTTGTGACCCTGTCGCGTCTCCGTGCTCGTTGATGCAGCCTTCGTGCTTTGAGACACTCTCGTCGGTGTTGTGAGATCGTGTCGTTCCACCAGTAGACTGGTGGGCGGCTGTTGTTCTGCCGTCTCCTTAGCATGGAAGCATCGCAGGACTTGACAACGCTTGTCATTACCTCTTTGGCAGTGGCTTCTGCGCTTGTTGCTATTGACAATGGTTCCTGCTCCATAACCAAGGCGAATGAATCAGCATCTAAAGCATTTTTGTTCCAACCGACTGGCTGTGACCTCGCACGACTGGCACACAATCTTCTTCGTTTGGGAGTGGTGTTGATTTCCCAAATAATAGCTTGGTGGTCGCTATTAGTAAACTCTTCATCGACCCCTCCACTCACAGCCCCCTTTAATTAGGTTGCTGCTAATGAGTGTCACGTCGATAATGGAGCTGGCAGTGCCTTTGCGATATGTGCTTACGGCTCCTGTGTTGAGGAGTACCAGGTTGAGCGAAGACATGGTCTCAAGGAGAGCTCGTCCTCTCGCGCTCGTTTCCCGGCATCCCCAATCAATTGCCCAGGCGTTGAAATCACCTGCGATGGCGACTGATTCACGCTTCCGTACATCCTCCGCCAAGGTGTCCAAGAATAACTCAAACTCCTCGAGCTGTGCACTAGGAGGTGCATAGCAGCTATAGAAGTGAACCCCTTCCACTTTGGCTCTCACAAGCCATGGTTCGGGGGTATTTGGGAGTTGTTGTAACGGAAGTTTACCGCAAGCCCATATCGCTGCTCTGTCCGTTGTGTCATTTACCCAGGACAGGGTGTCGACGTTTTTGTACTGCTCGCAGATTATGGCTACGTCGCAATCCAATTCCCGCACCCCCTGTACCAGTAGGTCTTGGGCTGCTTCGCAATGGTTGAGGTTGAGTTGCAGTACTTTCATTTACGGGCTTGTGCTGCTCTCATCTGTTGGTAGATCGAACATTTCCAACTACCCGCAACGTGCCGGCAGTCTGACCTACTATCTTTCTCTTTGCAGAGTAAGCACTTGGCAGGTTGTTGACAAGCCGGGGCATTGTGACCAGCGCCTCCGCATCTGTGACAACAGCTGCTTCGGTCAGTGTTGCCTCTGCACGCCTGGGCGTTGTGCCCAAAGTGCCAGCATTTGAAGCACCGTCGAAGGCTGATCCTCTCGTGAACACGTACTGTGCCCCACGCAAGTTTCAGCTTTCCAAGTGCGATGGCTTTCTTGGCCTGGACCTCTGGGAGACAAACAACTGCCCTTTGTGTTGATCTATATGCCCGTCGAAGTGATTTCACTGCCTCCTCAGTGATCTCTGCCAGGCCGTCGATATTATCTTTGAGCAGGTTTACTACGTCTTCTTTGGTACTGATCTCGTCCAAGTCTTTAATTTCAATCTCGATTTGCGGTATTCGAGATTGTACAGTGGCCCCGCTTGGGAGCTTATTCTTGATGGCGTTACAATAGCGCTCCATCTCCTGAGCGTCTGCCTTCGCGAATACCAAAGGTAGATCTCCCTTAGCTGTTCGTCGGATCTTATTGACTTTTTTGCCTATATCCTGCAAGGTGGGATCATTCTTGATACCTCGCAAGATATCTGCATGGGAGCTCTTCTCGCCTTTCTTTATAAGCAGCGTACAATGTCGCGCTGGTTTGTGCTTATTGGTCCTCGGGGCCTTTTTCCTCTTTACCACTTGCCAGTCAGTCGACTGGTTTGCAGGTTGGTTTTTGGTCTGCGGTTTAAACTTGGATTTTAATCCATTGTTTCTCTCCGCTTCTGAATTGACCACCCTACTTGTTGTTGCCTGGGTGGTTTGCCCGATGTTCTGGCAACCTTCCTTACCGGGCTTTAGCTTGCTAGCTAGCACCGGTTTAACAGTTTTAAGTGGTGGTGCCTTACTTGATGAGGTTACTGAAGGCGAGGCCTTCGGTGGCGAGGTCCTTGCTACAGAGGCTACTTTTATTGAAGCCGCCTGCTTTGGGGCCGCCGGGGTTGATGCAGCCAGTGCGTGTGCGTGTGCGTGTGCCTGCGTGCGTGCGTGCCTGCGTGCGTGCGTGCGTGTGCGTGTGTGTGTGTGTGTGTGCGTGTGCGTGCGTGTGCGTGTGCCTGCGTGCGTGCGTGCCTGCGTGCGTGCGTGCGTCCTGCGTGCGTGCGTGCGTGCTCGTGCGCTCGCTGTTATATAGTCGCCGCTCGGCGCCTGTCGGTTGGCACCGTGAACGGCTGCGTGTGATTGGCCCTTGGCGCGCAGTGGTTACGCCTCCCTCTTGCTGATTGGTTATATCCGGTTGAGTTGTTATAGGACGGGTCCGGGCCGGTACGGTGTTTAATAGAATTTTCCAACAATTCGATAAGTTCTGGATTTCATTGCGTGCGTTTAGACTGTGAGGCCTCTTCGCTATTTCAATTGCCTCTCTTACGAGTCTTGATTTCGGGTGTTCTATATTTGCCAGTACTCTTGTGTTCTCAAAGTATATTCGGTGTGATGTCGTGGTGGCGTGTTCCGCAATGGATTTTGTTTTTTCCTGCTTTCTTATAGCGTTCTGGTCTTCATCACGTCTAGCTTGAATTCTTCTGTTAGTTTGCCCCACATAGGTTTTATGACAGTCTGCACATGGAATCTCGTACACTCCCTGTTGTTCTAAAGGGATCCCCGTCTTCGGGTTCCTCAACACCGTGCTTATTTTTCTGTCTGTATTGAAAATAGTATCGATATTGTGTCTCCGTAGAATTCTTGCAATACTGTCCGTGGTCCACTTGACATACGGTAAATAAGCCTTGGTTATTGGTGTCTCATGCTCCTCTTCTGTTTGTCTCGGTTTTGACTTTAGGGATCTTTGAATATTTCGGCCTGTAAATCCGTTTTGTCTCAGAGCTGTTTTTAAATTGTCCATTTCCTGTTTGATGTTGTCCTGGTCAGCTAGTCTTTGTTATCTGGTTACTAAAGTCTTGACGACGGCTTGTAGTTGGGCTGGGTGGTGATGAGAATTAGCATGAAGATATCTGTTGGTGTGAGTTGCTTTCTATATACCGTATGGCCAAGGGTTCCATTTTCCTTCCTATTTATGAGAACATCAAGGAATGTCAGTTGATTGTTGGCTTCAACCTCCATGGAAAATTTTATTTTGTGATGGATGCCATTAAGGTGGTCTAAAAATGTGTTGAGGTGTTCCCTCCCATGAGGCCAAATCACAAATGTATCATCTACATATCGCAACCTTAAACTGGGTTTAAGAGTTGCTGTTCTTAGTGCCAACTCCTCCAAGTTCTCCATAAAAAGGTTCGCTATAACTGGTGAGAGTGGCGATCCCATTGGAGCTCCTTCCATTTGTTTGTATCATTGGTTCTCGTAAACAAAAAACAAAATAGGTATTCATCAGACAGTGCTTTGTTAAGTCTACAAGGTGTTGAGGTGGTTTGTATTTTTCTGTTATGATATCCAAGGCTTCGTCGATAGGGATGTTCGTGAAAAGGGACACTACGTCAAAACTTACAAGAAGACACTCTGGTTGTAAGACCGTTTTTCTAAGTATTTCGATGAAATGTGTCGAATTTTTTCACATATGAGTCTGCCCCCTCTGCAAACGGTTGAAGTTGTTGGGCTAGGTATTTGGCTAGCTGTTGTGTTGAGCTTACTATTGGCCTCAAAGGTGCACATTCTTTATGTACTTTTGGCAACCCATAGAATTTCGGACATCTCGATGACTTTTCACGCGGAATGAGTTGCAGTTGGAGATTTTTGTCGATCCTGCTTGCTTGGTTTTGGCCTTGGTTGTTTTCTCCAGATAAGTTGTTGGGTCAGTAGTAATTTGTTTATTTGCTGGATCTTGTAGCAATGTTTGAATTTTATTGGAATAATCCGCTGTATCTAAAATTACAGTCGTATTTCCTTTATCAGCAGGTAGAATGACAATGTCCTTGTTGAGGCGAAGTTGTTTGAAGGCCTCATTTTCTTCTATAGATTTCGACTTTCTTAGAACATCTGACACATCTTGTCTAATTATTTCAGCGGTGTTCGCATCTAATTTTGAAACTTCTGTTTCCACGCCACATATTATGCTCTCTGTTGGTATGTGAGAAAGAGCAATAGCTTAACTGAATCCCTTAGCCAATAGGCCAATCGAGGTAGAGTTCAATTAGACCGAAGATACGTTATAAACGGTTTTATTCGTTTCCAGTTGCCGTGAGGTTAGACTGTGACCGTTATTTTCAGAGAAACGTTCGTTATTGGGCTTCTGTTGGAGTTTCAGTTTGTTAAATTTTGTCTGTTGTTGCATTGTTGTTAACTCTGCATTCGTTTCGACCCTAAATTCGCTAATTTCATCGAATTTATCCCATGTTATCGGGAGGAGTGTATTGCTTACCTGTAGGTGGATAACTAAGAGTTTAGTATTAAGAACATCCAAATCTCTTCTGACATCACGTATGGCTTCCCTAAGTAGGGCACAACTAGCTTTCCATAAAATTTTCTGTGTTTTTTTGTTGTTCTTCCAGAACTTTAATGGCATGTTTTTCGGAATAACTCCTTCATCGCGACATCGTTGTAAAAAATGTAGATCGCACAAAAGTTTGCTTCTCTTCGCGCGTAATTTCTCAAATGTTTTACACAAATGAAAAGTATTCTCCCCGTAGAGATTCACTATATTTGTTTTTTAGTTTTCGCGGACACTAAATGTGTTAGGTGGTTTCCAGGAATTGATCCGCGTAATTGATAACTGATCCCTGCCGGGATCGATGGTAAAATGACGACGGTTCGGTAGAGTCACATCTGCCCTCTTCAGGTTAGTTCGCATAATTCTCGCAGCTTTCTGCTTTCGCTTCTAGTTACTCGAATACTAAGATTTCCAGGAGCGCGCTCGCAGTTATATAGTCGCGGCTCGGCGCCTGTCGGTTGGCACCGTGAACGGCTGCGTGTGATTGGCCCTTGGCGCCCAGTGGCCACGCCTCCCGCTTGCTGATTGGTTATATCCGGTTGAGTTGTTATAGAACCGATCCGGGTCGGTACGGTGTTTAATAGAATTTTCCAACAATTCTGGTGTTCTCAAAGTCTATTTGGTGTGACGTCGTGGTGACGTGTTCCGCAATGGATGTTCGCATAATTCTCGTAGCCTTCTGCTTTCGCTTCTAGTTACTCGAATACTGAGTAACAGTAACCACCTAATATATATGTATATATATATATATATATATATATATATAATATATATATATATATATGTTTTAGGTGGTTTCCGGGAATTCATCCGCGTAGTTGATAACTGATCCCTGCCGGGATCGATGGTAAAATGACGACGTTTCGGCAGAGTCACATCTGCCCTCTTCAGGTCGGTTCGCATAATTCTCGTAGCCTTCTGCTTTCGCTTCTAGTTACTCGAATACTAAGATGATCTTAGTATTCCCGGCAGGGATCAGGTATCAACTACCCGGATGAATTCCCGGAAACCACCTAAAACATTTAGTGCCCGCGAAAACTTAAAACAAATATATATATATATATATATATATATATATATATATATATATATATTTCCGCGGGCATTACTATGAACAAGGCTAGGTTCCGGGTGAGAACCGTGTCTGAATTTATTAAATACTCGACGTTACGACTCCTGCTTCGGAGCCATTGTCAAGAGACAAAAAATGAAAAAGAGTTTCAGACTCTAGATCGAACTCGGGCCCTCAACCTGCCTACTCCCCAAGAGTCACTAGGTGAATCTGCCCTGCTTCTTTTATTTATAGTTATCGGTCGATTAAGAGGGGATTTAGCGTGATGAAGGGGCTGTGCGGTGATTGGTTGGGTGTTGGTGGGCGTGTCTGGTTTGTTTAATCTGGCAATTACGGAGGTCCAAGCTGTGGGAAGGCGAGTGCTGTCATCGCCTCTATTTAGACAGAGAGGTCTTTTCTCTATTTTGATGGCTTCGCGAATAGTGGATGCCCTAAGAGAATTGAGAGATATGATAGTCCTACTGTCCTCGAAGTTGATAGAGTGCCCTGTTTGAATATGGTGACGCGCGAGAGCTGAAGTCGGATCTTTTTTACGGACTGACAGAGAGTGTTTATATATTCGATGGTTAACGCGCCTATTGGTACGACCGATGTAACTTTGTGGGCAATCGCGACATGAAATTTCGGAAACTCCTCGATCCTCGTTAGGTACTTTGTCTTTGGGGTTACCGGTTAAGTTGCCTATAGTTTGAGAGGTGTTGAAGACAGTCTTTATTTGATGTCGGTGTAAAATCCGTGCTATTTTGTCAGTGACTCATCGAATGTATGGAAGGACGGCTTTTCGATGTTGTTGGTCTGTTTCTGACGGGGTTGGTGTGTTTGGGAATTGTTGAGATTGATGAATTATACGCGCAATGTGGTCCGGATGATAACCGTTTTGTCGAAGGATTTGTTGAAGATTATTAAGTTTGTTTTGTCTATTGTCAATATCTGTTAAACGAATAGATCTAAGAGTCAAAGATTTCATTACAGAACTCAATTGGGCAGGGTGGTGGTGTGATTGGGCATTTAAGTATCGATTGGTATGGGTTGGTTTCCTATAGACGGTATGTGAGAATCTGTCATTGTTGGTTTTTGTTAAGAGGACATCAAGAAACGGGAGAGAAGAATCGGACTCGATTTCCATTGTAAATTGTATATTAGAATGTATACCATTGAGGTGTTGTAGAAAAAAGTCTAATGAATCTCTGCCATGAGGCCAAATGACAAAAGTATCATCTACATATCTAAGCCAACAGAAATGTTTTAAATTAGACGAGTTTAGTGCCTGGGTTTTAATTTGTTCCATGAAAATGTTAGCAAATACTGGAGAAAGAGGTGAACCCATGGGGGCCCCACGGACTTGTTTGAACAGAGTGTCTTGAAATGAAAAATACGTGTTGGAGGAACAGTGTTGTACGAGTTTGATGATGTCAGAAGATATATTGTGTTTTGTTTTTAGAATATCTAACGTTTGTGAAATGGGGACATTGGTGAAAAGAGATACAACATCGAAGCTAACTAGGATATCATTTTCTGAAATTCTATAAGCACTTAACATATCTAGGAAGGAAGAAGAGTTCTTTACGTACGAGGTTGCTTGCTCAGCTAGAGGTTGAAGGGTTTTGGCCAAGTACCGGGCTAATTCTTGGGTCGGGGATTGTACCGAACTGACAATGAGCCTAAGAGGAATGTCCGGTTTATGAATTTTGGGTAGGCCGTAAATTTTCGGAAATTTAGAAGACTTTTCACGAGGAATGATGATCTTTTTGACGTCAAGAGGCAGTTGTGTCCTGTTGATGATTTCCTTAGTCTTTTTCTTTAGGTAAGTAGTAGGATTATTGTTAATTATTTCGTAGTCTGCAGTGTGGAGTAGGGAATTCATCTTGTGAACATAGTCCTTCAGCCTCAATATCTGTCAGTTCAACCAAAGCTACCTCAACTTGAGAAATGATTTTTTCAGTTGGGATAGTTTTCGGCGTCACTGCGAACCTTTGGATAGAACGTGTAAACTGGTAGAGTCTAAGGGGAAGTCAGAAAAGTTATGGACGGTCGTCTGAGGGGGTGAGGTGACAGCCGGTTGTTGTTTTGTAATAAACTAACGCGACATTGGTAGAGTACACCGCACATCAAAGCCACCAAAATCAACAACTTCTAATGAAAGACATGCAATAAAACAACTACGTAACAACGATGACATAACTATTCTTCCTGCCGACAAAGCTAACGCGACTGTTCTTTTCAATACTAAGGACTATGTTCACAAGATGAATTCCCTACTCCACACTGCAGACTACGGAATAATTAACAATAATCCTACTACTTACCTAGAGAAAAAGGCTAAGGAAATCATCAACAGGACACAACTTCCTCTTGACGTCAAAAAGATCATCATTCCTCGTGAAAAGTCTGCTAAAATTCCGAAAATTTACGGCCTACCCAAAATTCATAAGCCGGGCATTCCTCTTAGGCCCATTGTCAGTTCGGTACAATCCCCGACCCAAGAATTAGCCCGGTACTTGGCCAAAACCCTTTAACCTCTAGCCGAGCAAGCATCCTCGTACGTAAAGAACTCTTCTTCCTTCCTAGATATGTTAAGTGCTTATAGAATTTCAGAAAATGATATCCTAGTTAGCTTCGATGTTGTATCTCTTTTCTCCAATGTCCCCATTTCAGAAACGTTAGATATTCTAAAAACAAAACACAATATCTCTTCTGACATCATCAAACTTGTACAACACTGTTCTTCCAACACGTATTTTTCATTTCAAGATACTCTGTTCAAACAAGTCCGTGGGGCCCCCCTGGGTTCACCTCTTTCTCCAGTACTTGCTAACATTTTCATGGAACCAATTGAAACCCAGGCACTAAACTCGTCTAATTTAAAACCTTCCTGTTGGCTTAGATATGTAGATGATACTTTTGTCATTTGGCCTCATGGCAGAGATTCATTAGACTTCTTTCTACAACACCTCAATGGTATACATTCTAATATACAATTTACAATGGAAATCGAGTCCGATTCTTCACTCCCGTTTCTTGATGTCCTCATAATAAAACCAACAATGACAGATTCTCACATACCGTCTATAGCAAACCAACCCAACATACAAGAATCCCGAAAACAATCAATTACATATATAATATACAGTGATGGGCAAATGTGTGGAACCAAGTAAATATCTTTGGCATTATTAGAGATATCAAAATGAAATTTGGAAGGTGGATACTGCAGTGGATTGCCTATTTTTTTCCAAATTTTTTACAATTTTGAACTTCCTGTTTTACCGGAAGTAATGTCGATTTTAAAATTGGCAATGAAACACCCTGTATAGTATTTTAGTTTCTGATGAAAAATTTTATTGCGAATACAAAAATATCGCGTTTGCTATTGTTTACTTCAATACCTACCGATATATTAACAGAAAAGTAACTAAGGAAAGGAAAAATTCGATGGTAGCTAAACTCGGTTCAGATTAGGCTTGGGTCGTTCGTGAATGAGTCGTTCAAAACGAAGGACTCTTCTACATGTGCCACGAATGAGCGGCACAGTTAAGTCAAATAGCTCGTTCAGTTCGCCATTAATAGAGTCATTCGGCTCGAGCGAGTCGAGAGTCATAGGATGTGCTAACCGCTCTATCACGAACTAGACTCGTTGACTCGTTCATCGTTCAATCTTTCGACCTGCACAGTCACCTCGGCTCGGAGCAGTGGAGAGAAAAGAGCCGTCAGCGGTCTGGTTCATGAGATGAAAGGTATTTTAAAATTTGGTCGGAAGGTCTTATTTTAAACGAATGGGTATTTTAAATTTTTCTTATGACAGGCACTAAGACACAGGATTGTTATTGTTTTGCAGTGTTTTTGTTATATAAATTCCTATTTGGATTATAAGTAAGCATAATAATTTGTTTTTAATGTTTAGAGTTTTTTTCTTATTTTTGTTACCAAATAATACAAAAATAAACATTTTGTATTTATGTAAATTAATGATCTTTAAATTATGACCCAGAAAAACTTCAATATTAGTTTGAGCAGTAAAATACACAAGTAGAGACATTATATAAATCCGCCTAAGGGTAAACGGCTGTGTTTTAGGAGATCGTTCAATTGAACGACTCATTGTGAACGACTCGTTTTGGTGAGCTGAACGAAATAAGCCGGCTCACTAAAAAGAGTCATAAAACCCAACGCTAGTTCAGATTTCATTTACGCCCGATATAAATAAACCGCTCGGTAAGGATTTGTATTTCTATTGGTCAATTGGTGGCATTATGCCGGCACAGCCAACAGCAAAGCTTGTTCCATAGTCGAATACACGTGCGTTTGTTTAAATCAAGCGCAAATTAAATCTGAATCCAGTTTAGTAGTCCATGAAATTCATTTCAGAAGTGAAAGTAGTTGTCAAAATAAGTTATTATTATTTTTTATTTGAACGTAAAAGGATTGTATTGTTTTTTGTTTAAATGGTACGGTTAATCGACATAACTGCCGCTACTGGTAGCAAAGTAATCCTAATTGGGTACAAGAGGCTCATACACAACATCCCCCAAAATTGAACATTTGGGCCGGCATTTATAACCACAGAATCGTGGGACCCTTCTTCCTTCAAGAAACTTTAAACGGAGATAGGTGTTTACAGCTCTTGGAGACACAAGTTATTCCAGCATTGGAGGTAAATGGACAATTACCAAATAATATCTCGCATTGTTCGAGATCATTTAGATAGGACATTTCATCACAGATGGATTGGAAGAAGGGGTACTTACGAATGGCCTGCACGAAGTTCCGACCTTAATCCACAAGACTATTTTTTGTGGGGTTACTTAAAGTCTAAGGTTTATGTTGATAGACCAAATAATTTCAAAGAATTAGCTGCAAGAATAACTCAAGACATCCAGAGAATTACACCAGAAGTAATAGCTATGTTACTAGAGAATTTCAAACCCGACTTGCTTATTGTCAAGAAGTAAACGGTGCTCAGTTTGAACATCTAATAGATTAAGTTTAGTTAAGTTTCAATGTTTTGAAAATCACTTAGATTTAATTAATAATTTTGATTATGTATTTCTTTAATGGATATTAGATTTTTACTTTCCTCAGTTACTTTTCTGTTAATATCTCGGTAGGTATTGAAGTAAACAATATCAAACCCGATATTTTTGTATTCACAATAAAATGTTTCATGAGAAACGAAAATAATATACAGGATGTTTCATTGCAAATCTTAAAATCGACATTACTTCCGGTAAAACAGGAAGTTCAAAATTGTAAAAAAAAATTGGAGACAAGTAGGCAATCTACTGCAGTATCCATCTTCCAAATTTCATTTTGATATCTCTAATAATTCCAGATAATACATATTTAACAAACTATTTAAAAATTATTTGTTTTGCTTGTAGTTTAAACCATTCAATATTCTTGATAGTGATGATATCTCTATTTTTTGAAGAATTACATTTTTCAAGGTTACTCCGTTATGTGCAAATTGATAAAGTCACATTTAGAAAATTAAGCTTTGTACCATACTTCAGTATGACAAAACGAATATACCACTTTAAGAATTTTTATATTTCGATGAAAATTGAGATTTCTGGGTGGTTTTGAACCTGGAGTCCCCAGTGTTCGTCGTGCTAGTTAAAAAGAAGGATGCAACCACCCGATTTTGCGTGGATTCCAGAAAGCTGAATGAAGTGATCAAGAAAGACAGCTATCCACTACCCCGAATTGATGACACTCTGACCACACTAGCAGGCTCCCGTTGGTTCTACACACTAGACCTAAAATGGATATTGGCGGGTTGGTCTCCACGAAAACGACAGAGAGAAGACAGCGTTCTCCACCAGTAAAGGGCTGTTTTAGTTCACGGTCATGCCCTTTGGGTTTTGCAATGCACCCGCTACATTTGAGAGGCTAATGGAGTATGTACTGAGCGGGTTAACATGGAGGACGTGCTTAGTATACCTCGACGACATTCTAGTCATGGGTCAAACATTCGACGAACATCTGAAGAACCTGGACGAAGTATTCTCCAGAATTAATAACGCCAACCTCAGACTCAACCCGAAGAAGTGGTCCTTGTTCTATAAAGAAGTAGAGTTTTTGGCCACGTCGTTTCCGAGTCAGGAATCCGCACCAATCGAGAGAAGATAGAAGACATCCGTGCATGAACTACGTAGCTTTTTGGGGCTCTGTTCCTACTACATACGATTCGTTGAAGGATTTACCACCATCGGCAGACTACTATGAAAGACGACTGAAGGTGACACTATGTTCCAGCCCAATCCTAGCATTTCGTACACAGTCCGGCAAGTTAATCTAAGACACCGACGCCAGCAACACAGGTTTGGGGGACCCGAAGAAGTGTTCCATGTTCCAAACAGAATTAGAGTTTTTGGGCCACGTCGTTTCCGAGTCAGGAATCCGCACCAACGAGGAAAAGATAGAAGCCATCCGTGATTGACCAGTCCCAAGAGACAAGCATGAACTCCGGTTCTTGGGCCTGTGTTCCTACTACAAGCGATTTATTGAGGTATTTACCACCATTGCCGCGCCTCTACATCGGCAGACCTCTGAGCAAGAGACCTTCCTTTGGAATCAGGATTGCGAAACATCATTCAGACGACTGAAGGCAGCACTATGTTCCAGCCCAATCCTAGCCTTTCCTATACAGTCCGGCCTTTCCTACACAGAGAGGGTAATCGAGTACTACAGCCGTGGATTCTCGAAACCGGAAATTATTGCGTCACCAGAAAAGAACTCCTTGCAATAATAAGGGTTGTAGATCATTTCCACAAATACTATTACATTATATATATATTTAAGTTGTAAATATATTATTATATATTTACAACTTTCAAGTACACAATTTCACGAAATGATCGCCTTGACGATATATTTATTCAAATCTGTTTTTACAAAGTCCTTCTTGGAGATACCCTTTCCGCGAACTTCTAAATGCGTTTTGTTTCACAATTACCTAATTATAACCGGCCAATACCTCAGCATGTAAGTACCTACTACCCCAGCTAACTATTACGGTATTGCATTAAGGGATCTTTGAAACTAATTTATAGTATTAACTTAAATCTCGTTCATTAAATTTTTGTCTAATTAAAAATTTATATAACTTTTACTACTTAACAATACTTTGATATGGCAAAATTTATGCTAGATGCTCAAGACTATATTTTTATTTATCTATTATGCAAGAAATCTGTAAATTAATAATTTACTTATTTGTATTAGTTTTAAATTACAAAGACAACAACTGAGAAGTAATACAAATTCCAAGTTCTCAAATTCGCCCTGTATAAACTAAGATTTTTATTTAATGAAAATGACATGGTATCGGCATCTGTTATTCATATTTATATTACATATTAATGTCCTCAAAATATGCATGATATAAATTTATTCAAACTGTTCTCAAAATATGCGTAATATAACAACTTCTGAAATGTCCCCAAAGTATGCGTTAGACATGTAACAGTTTGGGGACCGTCCCCAAAGTATACAAATGTCCCCGAAGTATACAATAATCTGAAATTTTGTCCTTAAACTATGCGTCCTACATGTATATATATATATATATATATATATATATATATATTTGATTGAGAAGTCTTGGGTTTTTGGGACCATTGAAATAATTCTAATTTAGTTTTTCGTGGTAATTATTATATTTTACGTACGTTTCGACCAATTCTTGGTCTTTTTCAAAAATATTGTTTTTTGGAAAATTAATGACAACCTATGAAATGTATAAATAAACAAAAAACTAGTCAAATAATAAAATACTGTTACTTACATAATTTTACACACACTTAACCACTGTATATAAACTTAACATATTTGAAAAGTATTGCGCCACTACAACTAAATTTATCTGCCTGCCTTATGATAGTCAATATGCAAGATGTGTTCGCCTCTTCGGGCCGTAAAGAAATAAATCACTCGTTCGTTTGCATTTTTAAGTGTTTGGTTATATACAAGGGCGGTATAATTATTTATCATTATAATTATTTATATATATATATATATAATTATTTATACCGCCCTTGTATATAACCAAACACTTAAAAATGCAAACGAACGAGTGATTTATTTCTTTACGGCCCGAAGAGGCGAACACATCTTGCATATTGACTATCATAAGGCAGGCAGATAAATTTAGTTGTAGTGGCGCAATACTTTTCAAATATGTTAAGTTTATATACAGTGGTTAAGTGTGTGTAAAATTATGTAAGTAACAGTATTTTATTATTTGACTAGTTTTTTGTTTATTTATACATTTCATAGGTTGTCATTAATTTTCCAAAAAACAATATTTTTGAAAAAGACCAAGAATTGGTCGAAACGTACGTAAAATATAATAATTACCACGAAAAACTAAATTAGAATTATTTCAATGGTCCCAAAAACCCAAGACTTCTCAATCAAAAATATATAAACCGAGGACCGAGAACCATTTGGAAAGATAAAACAATTGTTCCCTTTCCACATAATATATATATATATATATATATATATATATATATATATATATATATATATATAAACTTTATGATAAATAAGTTAATGAAAAAAAAAACCCAAAAATGACAGACTGCAAAAATGTAACACACCAATGAATAATTATTGTTGTAACATTCAATGTAAGCTGGTAAAATTTAAGAAATCCTCGAGAAATTAATCGTACTAAATAAAAAGTAAAATTATGATTACGATAAAAAACATCCCGGGCAATTCAATCTATGGAGGAACGCGTTTGATTTCATTGCGGAAGCAGAAATTATAATCGATTAAGGTGGTAAAATAGAGAGAGAATCATCTCGAAACCAGTGAGACTACAAGAAGAGGACGGAATCCGTTGATATACTCTATAAGCTTTGTGTTTATTTTGGGTCAAATAAAAACGTTTCAAGTGCGTGTAACAATTTTCTAACTGAACCCAAGGAGTCTACTACAAGTCATAGGCGGAATGCATAATAGTCAAACATATAGTTCTATGTTTCTAGAACAAAACAAAACTTTGATCCTCGATTAAGCGTCGCATGTCACTGAATCAGGTCAAATCCATTTTAACAGTACGATCTAGCTATGCTTACCCGGATGCCATTTAGTCTCTCTAACTAGGTTTCATCCCAGCTATTTTTTGAACTTCTACCCTAAGTACGGAACTGAACCTTCAAATCTAAAAGAAAATACTCAAAGACCTTTCGCTACTAACACACCCACACAAGTTAAAGGAACTTACCCAAAGGGATTTATTCCCTTAATGCGAGAGTCACCTACCTGTGAAGAAAGAAGAAAAAACACATAAACTAGCTCACTAGGTAGCTTGCACATTTGCTGAAACTAAAAGAATCCCAACTTAGGAGTTTTTCTGCCCTAAGTGCTAAATTTGGAAACCGTTAAACAATGTCCCTGATACCCCAGGTGGACAGGTGAAATACCCTTCCCTCAGTAGTCCAGTGTACAACTCTTGTTGTCCCCCAAATCCTGCATATCGCGGTCGAACTTTCAGTTCATTTCTTGATTTCTGGTAGAGAACTGTCTTCTTCTTCGAAACTTTTGTGGTACTTATCTACCTATAATTTAATAATAAATCCTCGTTCTTCTGACTTTAACATTATTAAACAAATTTTGTCAGTAGGACTGCAAAATTGGCATCTTTACCGTAACTGAAGTATAACCGGCCATTTATGTTTATTGTTTTGGTTGGTTCGGTAAATTAGTTTTTATTACGATGATTAATTCCGAGAGAATTTTTCTATTAGTAATGTCAAATTAAACCTTACAACACTGCCTCGTTGATGTAGAGCCAGTCGATCCAATTAGACTACTGTCAACTTGACCCTCGGATTCAAGGGAATACGATAGACCATTTAACGTTGTAACTAAATATTCAAAAAAAATTTGTTTCGTGTTTGTTTTAAACTCTTTTGTTAATTAAAAACACGTTGCACATGACTATTTTACCAGACACTAAAAAATAACGAAATAGACCAAAATAAATAATTCTGTTTATGGTAGGCTTTCAAATATAAGAAATGCAAGATATGTTTTATTATTTTAGGTGTCGTACAGTACCACATATCACACAAAAATCTTGAGATTTACGAAGATAATATAATCAAAGAAATACTTGTTAAAAATTTTATTTGGGCACAGTGGGATCCTTTGCAGCAAATTCTTTACTATATACACAACAGGAAACAAAACAGGTGCTTGGTGGATGGTGAAGAGAACTTTGAAGAGATTAACAAAACATTAATACCTACACTTTCTGGTCTTCAGTTTAATGACGAATTGCCCCATGAAACTGTGGTAAACAAAATATATGCATATTTATCTGTCCTTACATTATTATTTCAGATGAATATTCCTCTGAATCTTCCACATGTAACAACTACAACAAACAACTGTCTTATTTATGAAGACGATGCCATTCCTCTTAGAATTCACGACACATCATTTGATTTTATAGTCATTACTGAACCAAATGGCATTGTCTGTATTTGCCATCATTATCTTTACCAGGTATGTATAAAAAACGTTGAAATTTTGCAGCATGCTAGACATTTGCAGAACGGTTTGCTTCTCTCGAAAAATCTAGATCAGGAGTTAAGTTACCACAATTGGGATATCGGATGGAAATAATGAATAATTATAGAAGCATATTAAATTTAGTAGTTTCCGATGATAGCCTTTCAGTTGAGCACATTATTGATCTGAAAGCAATATTGTAAGTTAACATTTACGTTGAGAAATAAAGCACATATTTTAGACAATTTAATATAAGCGGAAGCAAAATTTTCAATAAATTTAATTGGTACACAATCTAATTAATTAGTAACCATTCAGATTCCCTAGATGTGTTACCATTAAAAAAAGTAATTTAATAGTAAACAGGTGCAATGGAAAAATGTATCAATATGCACTGGTAATGGACGGATAAGTAAAAACTAAATACACTGCGCAGAAAAAACAGAATAATGGAAAATAATTTTTATTTTGTGCTCCTTCCTCAAGAAAATACAGCATATACCGCAGGCTCTTAATAGCGACTTTCAATGCTCCGCGTATTGTTAGTCCTATAATATACTTTTCAGGCAATAGTTACTACTATTTTAAACCTATATCCCGCCACGGAAAGGAAAATCCGAGATATACAAAACAAACTCTCACCATTTGTTTAGTATAGCCGGATTAGTCTACCCTGGTTAGCATGGTGGTTTTTTCAAAATGTCTCTGCAAATTATTTAAATTAAAATTGCTCAGAAACTACTTATCCGATAATATCCATCTTCTGCCTATATAAACAAAACCTAAACTATAAATTAAAATTAAATCTTTCCTCTGTGCAAAATGCTACAATCAGGACTTATAAACGCTCCTTAAGAATAATATCTGACTCATTACAACTTTTTTCAATGACGGCATTAGGATCTCATTATCACGTTTCACAATATAAGCAAAAAAATAAAAGTAATTCAGATTTTGTGTTTTTTATTATTTAAATAACTTAAGTCTACGAATTTGCTGTTAAAATCATATTAAGAGTCCCTATAAACTGTCAGTGAAGTGAAGATATATCTGAATTAGTGTTAATTTTTATGTCTCAAAATGCCTTCAACTTTCTACTCTATTGTTATGGTGTACTAATGAATTAAGAGTACTTTTTTTATACATGAAATTGAAACATTTTAAAACCTTTTGAAACAGATTCCCGGAGAATAAATCTCCAAACAATTTTTTGAATATAGATGCAAAATATTGATTATTTATGTGAAACAAATATTCCAGCATTTGTTCAAAAGTGTCAAAAACTTCCACAATAATTAGAAATAGGTTTCGAATAAACAGGTACAAATAATTTTTTTCAGTTTGACTATTTTTTTATTTTGACTTTTATCATGGTCCAGATTTTACAACGTAGCTGTAGTGGGCACTCTTATCAAATAATTTGGTCAAGTGCGAGTTGAACTCGCATACTTAGGGTTCCATACTACCTTCAAGATTCTAATATTCCAGTTTCAGACAAGCAGGGAATGAGTGCATTTTCTTATATTTACCCTTATATCTTTTAAAGGAAACGTTTTAAATTTATAAAAAATATACACTTTGATTTTCCACACATAGACTTTTTATTTTATCTGCTTCAGGATTCGTGTGATTTTTATCAGAATACATATGTATTAAATTCTCTAATTTGGCCCCCAAAAATTAACATTAGAGTTTTATTTTACTAATAAACTTTCAGAGAAGTCTTTTATAATCTACTGTCTGAGTTTTGAGGCTCTGTAAATTGGAAGATAAAGGGCAAAATAGGTCAAGTTTTAAGATATAAATTATTAAATCTGTTATTCAAATTATTAAAAAATACAAATAAAATATATTTTTCAAAATTTAAATATGTAATTTCTAAAGTGGGAATTAAGTTGATGTTTAATATTTTTGTTAATATCTTTTAACCAAATGATTTAAAAATATGATATATTTGTAATTCACATAATGAGCCTTTTATCTGATATATTACATGATGCTTTTGAAAACTGAATCTTTATTTTCCATTTAATTGTATAATATGTCCCTAAAATTACTATGGGGGTTTTCTAATAATTTATTTTCCATTTAATTATATTATTTGGGGGCCAAATAATAGTATTAGGGATTTTTTGATATTTTTCCAATAAACAAAAAAATTTAGGCGTTATAGTTTGGGGAATAACGGGGGGAATAGGTAATTTTTTTTTTTTAAATATTCATTTTAAAAAAATTAAAAAAACATTTGTATTCATCATAATGAGCCCTGTGATTTGATATATTACATGACCCTTTAGAAACAATTATAATTTTTTATTTTCCATTTAATTCTATAATTTGCCCCCCAAAATGAATATTATAGGTTTCTCCTTATTTTTCCAGTAAAGTTCAGGTTCAGGCTATAGTTCCATTTTTTGCAAAAATTTTTTAGTTTATGGTTTCGGAGAAAAAGGGGGGAATGGGTAAAATTTTTTATATTTTTGTTAATATCTTTTAATTAATTTATTCTAAAAATATGAAAAAAATATATTTGTTTTCGTCGTAATGGGCCCTTTCATTTGTTATATAACATGATGGGTTAGAAACAATTATAATTTCATATTTTCCATTTAGTTCTGTAATTTGTCCCCCAAAATTAAAAGTAGGGGTTTCTCCTTATTTTTCCAGTAAACTTCAGGTCAGACCCTATATCTCTATTTATTTTCAAAATTTTACGTTTTATAGTTTCGAAGATAAAGGAATGGGTAAATTTTTGGTAATAACTTTTTAATTATTTTTTTTAAATATGAAAAAAATATGTTTGTATTCCTCAGAATGTGTCCTTTCATTTGATGTATTACATTATGCGTTTGAAAAAAAAATCATTTAATTCTATAATTAGCCTCCCAAAATTAATATTAATGGTTTCTCCTTATTTTTCCTGTAAAGTTCGGGGAACGTTCTATATTTCGTATTTTTTCAAAATTTTGGGCTCAGTAGTTTCGGAGATCAGGGGGGGACGGTCGATTGTTTTAGTTTTCCCCCCCAGAAGTACCCCTAAAATAAAAATTTCTTTTTTTACGATTTGTACTCCTGATCGGGTCACCAAACTATATATTCATACCAAATTTTAACCTTTTCCGTCCAGTAGTTTAGGAGAAAATTGCTGTGATGTGACAGAGGCTGAAATCCGGTGTGATATTATAAGGGTATCCGTATATTGTTTATACGGAACCCTAAAAACGGAGTAGCACATGTGTTACGTTAATAACAAAATTAATATGTTTTTTATAAAAATTATTTTTACTAAAACTCTTTTACACTTTGAATTGTTACTTTGAAATTAATAGAAATTGTTATAATGAATTTATGCGGAGTTTTGCAGTCGCGGGGGTTGACTGGTATATTAATACGTACTAATATCAGCTCCCCTACAGCTTTTCAAACAATTTATAGGTTCTGTCATGATGACTAAAGTGGCCTTAATAACACGTGCAGTTTTACTTAAACAATAGAATAATGTTAGCTATTAAGCTCACCTCTAAATAAGCAAATTTGAAATAAACAAAAATATTGATTACATGAAACGAAATGGCAAAGATAAGATACAATCTTGCCAGAAACGGGTCTTTCAGTCTGGCTCACGTAACAACTTCCCACTATACAATAAAATGCATCAAGTTTTCAGAAATAAGAATATGATGTAGATCTGAACGATTATCAAAAATAGGAATTGGATATAATTGGTAAAGGATATAATTATCAGGTTTTTCTAAAGGTGTTTTTAATACGAAGACAATTTTTGAATAAATTTAAACTGCTTCTAACTGTATTATTTCAACGTGCTACTGTTGAAGTGTAAACTGGCATAGGTAACTCATTCTTATATAGCGATTCAGATATCTTTTGTATTGAAATTAATGGCTCATTGGGTGAAATAATCAAACTTTGTAAAATTTTAAGTCTAGAAAATGAAAAGTAATTTAAAATATCATCAAGAGTTTCTTCGATAAAACAACATAACTTGTCATCAATCTAGTATTTTTATTTACCCTTGATAAATCGCTAAATCATCTGAACTTGCGTATTGAATTTCTTGAAGATCTTTATTAAATGTGGACTCGTCAATTTGCAGCTTTTGTATCGTATTATTAAAATTCTTAATTACTAACGTGGTCACTGATATCTGATTCTTTAATAAATTTTTCTATCTGGTGTTCATCTCGCGTAATGCGGTCAATACACTGAGTATAATATTCACCATTTGATGAGTCTAAATTTCCTGGTATGACTTTCCATATTGTACCTAATCCATTAATAATGCCACGATTGCGTCTGTTTGAACCTGAACCTACATACATACATACATACATACATACATACTTTTAGTATCAGCAAATATTTCTTTATATTTTTCAACATTGTTCGCAATTTGTTTTAAAAGACTAATATATACCTTGATACCTACTTTAAATGCAGTCATTCGATTGTTATTTTCTTTAAGTGAGTTTAGCAAAGGATCTAAAAGTTCATCGTTGTTGGAAATCGCTTGTTTAATATGACTGAGCTCTTTGTATACCATGTGTCCATTTTCAATTTGATATTTTTAAATTACTTTCTTCTTGGAAGTATATACCGATCGTATTATTTACGGGTGATATTTGATATTGGCATCTTGAAATGGTGTTTATCCACCGGAGGATTAAAATTCTAAAAAGAAGAAATCATAATACGGTTTAAGCCTATCGAAATTTACTTTTGTAGTTTGATTAGTATAAGGATTAAACAATTTTGCTGAGTTTTGATAAAGTTCTGTAATTTCATAAGAGCCATTGAAGTTATTTTCCGATTTATTTTTAATTTGAGGTTCTTTGAGGTATACTTTATCTCCTATATTAAATTCAGGTTGGTTTTGAGATATACTCTTATCAAACCGAATTTGTGATTTCTCTTTTTGATTATTTATCTTTGCTCTCGCTATTTATGGTAGTGTTCCATATCTGTACTATTATAAAATTGTAAGTTTGTTTGTTTGTTTGTTTGTTTGTTCGGGCATCACGTAAGAACTACTTAACTAATTTTACTGAATCTTTTTTTTGTTGCGAAGCCTATAGTTTGACTTAACATCTGGTAGACATTTTATCTTTCTAAATTGGCAGAAACGGTAGATATAGTGAAAAAACTTCTACCATGTTGAATAATTCAATTACTCAATTAGTTCCACCGCACGCACACAATGTTAGATACTGGCATCAGCTTAGCTTTTATTCAAAATTCGGAATGTGCAAATGTAACATGTTTCGATGTAACAAAAATCAACATATATCAAGCGTAATTTTACAGGGTGTTCTGTATATAGGAAACTTAGAGCGGAGTGGAATTACATGCATTTTAATAATCTAAAAAAAGTTATATTTGGTGTCCTATAAGCAGCTGGATATATACGATGTGGCGGAAATAGGGGGGAGTGGAATTAGTTATACTTCCAAAAAAGTTTTATTGAGTGGGCCATAAACAGTTCCATATATCAAGTGGTTGAAAAAGGGTAGAATATTTATACAGTGAATAAAAAAAAACTTAAAAAAATGAGTTATGTAAGCAGTTAGGATCTTTGAATTATGTTCATAAGATACTATAGTTAGGAAATGCGTTGAAGAAATGTTAGAAGCACTTGTTTATACAGGGTGTTTGAAATATAAGGTAGAGTGGAATTATAGTTTATGTTGTGGTTAAAAACTTGTTTTATTTCCACAAGTAGTTACATATACAGGAAGGTTGAAATATGTTGCGGAGTATAATTACAGCTCTAAGGTGGGTTTAAAAATATTTTAAAGTAATACTATGATCTACAAGCTGTTCCATTTACCGGATAGTAAATAGTATAGGATAGTATAGAAATATAGGGTGGGGTAGGATTCTAAGGATACAGGGTTGTACAAAAATGTTATATTTGGGGGCAAATAAGTAGTTGCATATAAAAGGTTGTTAAAATATATAAAAAATGCTAGAATAATTTTGTTATATTGCACTTGCATATATAGAGTACCTGAAGTATGGTGAGCAGTGAAGTTATAGTTATACATTGTCATTCAAACAAGGTTAGAAAAAGTTGTAAATGAAGGGTGATTTAAATGAAAGATGGAGAGAACTTATACTTTAATATATATAAGGAAAAAATGTGAAAAGCGTAGTTCATAATAAATTGCAAAGATATGATAGTTGAAACATAGACTGAAGAAGTGTTATGATAATTATTTAAAAAATGTTATATTGTTTGACCAATAAGCAGAAGCGTATACAGGGTAGTTGTAATACATACAAGGTGATTCAAAAACATGTTGAACAAAATTGTTATTTTCGGTGCCCCATAAGCAATTGCGGTTTTGGAGAAATATATTTGGCATTGCTGGATTATACAGGGTGGTAGAAAAAATGTTATACTGGGTGGCCGATAAGTAGTTGCAAATACAAGGTGATAGAAATAGCGGGTGGAGTAGATTTATAGTCAAACAGGTTGGATAATTTTTTTTGTAGGATAGAACATCAGCTATTGCTTATCTGCAATATCTGAAACATGGATCGAAGTAAAATTATAGTTCATACAGTGTGATTAGAAGTATTTAAAAATTTTATATTTGGTTGCCCCTAAGCAGATGCACATACAGGGTGGTTGAAATATTTTGTAGAGTAAAATTATGGTTATACAGGGTGGTTCAAAAATAAGTTGTAATGTTTGACAAATTGGCAACGGTGTATACAGGATGGTTTTAATGTAGATGGAAGTAGAGTTAGTTATACAAAGCGGTTAAACATTTTATAGAATAAAATTGTTATACAGGTTGGCCAATAAGCGGTTGCAGTTTGGGTGAGGGTTTAAATAGAAGTTTGGTGTTAGGGTGTAAAACTGTGTTTTTATATTTGTGACTCACGAAGGGATCCACATCATTTCTATTAGGATGGATCAAAAAATTAAAAAAAAAAAATTATATAGGGTAGACCATAAACAGTTGCATTCTACTATATGGAATATCTGAAATATGGGGAGAACCAAGAATATAGTTGTAGAGTGTGTAACACAATGCTCAAGCTCATATAAAGGTTGATTAATATATATAGTAAAGAGAAATTTTACTTTAAAAGGTGGTTAAAAAAATATAAGAAATAATTGTTATACAGGGTACACCCTAAGCAGTTGCATAGCTGAGATATAGGGTAGCGATAAATTATTAGTCAGGTGTTCAAAAAATTATAAACAGCAGCATATATAGGATGGTTGCAATATAGGGTGAAGCAGAGTTACAGTTATTCAAGGTGATTCTAATAAAATAGTTATACAGGGTGGCCCATAAGTACTTGCAGTTTGGGTGAAATATATTCGGGATTGGTGGATTTTTGGTTAAGTAGGGTGGTTCAAACAAATTTTTTTTATGTAGGATAACCCATATATTTCATAAGTTATTTCTTTTTGTGAAGGCTTGAATACAGGGACGCCTATTTCAATGGCTCTGAAGTTAATCAGAATTGTGTCAATAAATAAACATTTAATTAAGCATAATGATTCCAAGCAAATTTCGTATTTTGTGGCATTAATTCCCGCATCTTCTGTTCTTCACCTAGGGACCAATCCAGAAGGTCGACAGAAATTGGACTCATACCTTGGGACTAGAAAGCCTTTGTTTCTTCACCACCAGAAATTCTCTGTTGATATTGGCTCTAGGACTTGAAACGGTAGTCTTGAAAAAGACTGTTTTCCCATATAGGTGCTGAGGAACTGTGTATGTGCGTGTTTAACGATATAATTTTTTAAAGCCAAAACGCACAAACGAATGATCTGACAAAAATTTTCTATTTTCAGTTGTAACTGTTACGACATTGTGTTCATTCGATCGACGTATTTGCTTACTAACAATATAAATAGGTTCTTCTTCTTCACTCAAAACCATACGCTTGATGGTGTCAAAGTTTACTAATTGCGAGGCTGTACAATCTAAAATAATACCCTTAACGTTACATACCGTTATATAGTCTTGTGCCTGCATTTAACAAACCATATTTCTCTAAATAGCTGTAGAGTTTCACACGGGCCAGGGCTGTTACGTAGGATGCGATAACAACGTTAAGAAAACAACGAGAATCGGTAGTCTCTTCTTTGTACTCCCAATTTACAATGAGGGTATTCTGGTTAACAGGAAAAGAGTATTGTCATAAATGGTAGGGTTTGCCAACATAGAGAAAAACTTGCGTTGGTTTTCACGCTGGCCAAGCTCCCCACAGAAGGAATTTATGTATGTATGAAGAATGTCTTCCCTCTCCAAAAACTCGTCAAAATAGCGGTTCTTTTCCTCTTCAGTTTTGCAAACAGATTAGCTACATTTTTTCCAAAGTGAATTGTTTCGTTAGACCATAGTTCATCTCTAGAATTTTGTACCCCATATCCAGGGCCTTCAAAACCAACTCAATCACATAAGTGCCAGATAGGGCGCGTTCCTCTTCTGAATGACGATATTCATCGGCGTTGAATTGTTCCCCACAAGTGCGATAGAGAAGAAACCGTAGTTTGTTGTTAATTTTATGTGGAAGAACGGCATATAAAATGTCTTTATGCGGTAAAATTTTACACTTCACGAGGCCGGACAAGGAGGAGGGATCAGAGGAACACTCTTTTCCAACATACACCCCTGGATGACCAATCGGAAACTTTCCATATTTACACACCCAAGGGTAGAGGGAACACACATCGACATACTTGATTTTCTCACCCTCTTTAACCTTGTAATACTGGGCCATGTTACCACTCCTGCCACCCGCAAAGGCCTCTCTCTGGTCTAAAGGCGTGAGCGATACAAGAGGGTGATTTTCCGTAAACGTTTTCAGCGTGTCGTTGACAGATCGAATTTTACGGAACTTGCGTTCCCACATCTCTAGCACCTCGTAACTGAGAGAGCGGAGTCTACGAAGTTTATACAGTGTGGCTTCGTTTCTCAGGTTTAGAGTTTGTGAGGGGTCTTCATGCATTATCTCTTTGGTATGTGTAGCATGATGTGATGTGTGATGTGCCGAGGATGTCATGATAATGACATCCTCGGAACTCAAACACCAAATTCGAGTCTGCAGAATAGCCATCTACCTTGACTCCACCCACTATCGCTTCAGAACCATTCGCTGCGTGTTGGATGTCTATACCACGTCTTTAGGAACAATACCAATGGTTTCTGACTTGAAAAAGTTCCTGCTCTAACAGAACTTCGAAATACAATAGTTGGCGATCTCTTGTTGAAAAGTAAACACATATCCCTCTTTAACACATTCATCGTACCAATGCAAAACCTTTTCTCTTTTATCAGATTTCATACCATCAGGGTCGTAATATTCAAGGGCAGGCATGGAACCCACATAATTTTGATTTTCTGCTTGATTAAAAAGATGAAGAAAATAACCCTTCTTGCGTTCTATTATGTTAAATGCTTTGTCTAGCCTGGACAGCGTCATGGGAAAGTAATTTAAACTATCGATGAATGTCACCTTACCATATGCCATAGAAATGAGACGTGTTCCACACATTATAAGTTATGGTTTCAAGCCACCCTTTGTTAGAATGTAATTAAGGATGAATTGGTGATCGAAGCCACAACCATTATGGGCCAAAACAGTGACTTTTTTTAAACTTTTTTCTACTTTCTAGGTGTTTCATAAATTCAGTAATAACATTATTACTGGTGAAGACCATTTGACGATCCTCGCACGACACGATTGCAAGTTATTAAATCCCTGCATTTTATGAATACAGTTGTGACAACGTTGATACATTACACACAGATTAGGGATGTGTCGTACCGTTTCTTGTCCAGTTTTAAGATCATAGAAAACAAACAAAAAGTATTTAGTGTGTGGTGTATTGAAATCGGGTTGGATATAACAGATGAGCGGTTGGTTGATGACAATTGCAAATCTTGCAAAAAATTTGCCTGCACACATGGGTTCTCTTACATTGAATGGTTTTGAAACATTTTTCATACCGACAAATCTGCTGACAAATTCCGAACTGAAGATGTTTATCGAAACATGGTGTTCCTCTGAAAGATCTCTTACACTTGTCGCAATGTACCTTAACTGATTCTGCAGAACAAGACGGTAACTGTCTGCAACCAGGACAAGCGTCGCCACAACGAAGTTCTCCCTTATGTTCGTATGGTATATGGCACCTCTCGCAATAATTTTTGCAAAAGAAAGATGATGCTAGAGAAGTTATCACATTGTAATGAGAGTCGTGGTATAGTAAATTGATACTTGACCCTTTAGAATTTCCTTTAAAGATGCCATCAGGACAATTTGAACCATACGCGTACACCGTAATATTATAAGATGAAAGATAGGATTGAAACGATTGCAGTTCTGAAATTCCAGCCCCCTCTTCAGGAATCACCACTCCTGCACCGTCAACTCCACAGCTCTCACCATCTGTAATTTCCCTTTATCCATCCTAACTTTGGGATACAGTGGATCCTTAACCACAAAAGCCTTTGCTACGACCAGAATGCGCGGTAGGCAAAGATCGTCTTTGTTGTTAATAACGACGATATCTCGACGTTTATAACATTCCTCATTGAAGCCGTTGTAAGAGCGCCCACGGCCTCTTCGCAACGGCATTCGTACGGTAGTTATGCCTACACAGGAGGTCTCGGTGTTGAATTGGACTGATAGATGGAAGAGATTTTGTCCCATACATCATCGATCGTAACGTCTGAGACATCTTTGAATCTCAACCAACCCTTCCCTCTAGAAAAATCTTTAGAACAAAACGTAATACCGACTTTGTCCGTAGATTGTAGATTTTTTGATCCTTTCTGTACAATTTGAGTTATCAAATTATGGAATTACCTTGATTTAAAAATCAATGACACGACTGTCAATCACGAACCGCCTAATTTTCTTTGTAACATCTTTAACTATCGAATACTTTTCCATTTCACCAGTGATGATTTGGGATAAACCCACAAATATTTGTAATGTAATACATCAAACGCTCAAATGGAGAGAAAGTTACAATGAAAAGAAACAAGTTAAAATTGAAATTTTTAGCGCATACACACTTAAGGAGCACACTGGAAAATACGTCTGCACCACACAAGGTGAACAGAGCTGTTGACTACTGACGACAAATGAGTTGTTTTTATAAGACACGGCTCGCTGAATTGGATGGGGTAAAGAACGCAGGAAACACCCGAAAATGTACGGCCTTTCCCTACTGTAGGACACTTCAAGATACTGTTGTCCCGAGACTAAATTAATCTGTCGTTTATTTATGAAAATAATATTTGCAAGCACGGCATTAGTAAACCATTATAACTCTGGTCGGCTGTTTAACATGATTACCAAGAGATTTATTATACGAGGAATATTCATCAAAATTTTGATTGATTTTGATTGTTATTTTAAATGAAACAATTGCTGTGTACAATGAGAATACAATATCACAGATTAGATATATATGAGAAAATTTGTGTTTTAATATGTATTTGAGTAACCTATTTGGTACTCTAATTTGCTAATTTAAGTAGTTCGTGCAATATTCTTTGAAGCATGTGTGTGTATTTAGCATTTGATGTGTGATACTTGAGGGTTTTTATGAGCCCCTGCGATGTCTAGCGGGTATTTTGTACTTGATTTACTTGTACTGATTTAATGGGAGCGTATGTTGGCTGATTAGGTGAAACAGCTCTTGAGTTATCCTTGTGATGATATATTTACACAAAATCCCCGGTTCTACATACATGAAATAAAAGTAAATCTATTCAGCTCTCTACCCTGTAGCCATTTCCCGTCTAGAAACCCAGGAGCGATTAGATCGTCTTTATCTAATTAATATAATATAATTTAATATGTGGCTAAAATCTTATTTAATACAGTTTTTAGTTGATCATACAGAGACATGATAGGGCTATCAATACCGAAAATATCTAATGTCAGTTTATCGGTCTTTTGGAGTGAATTAGTAAACTGATTGAATTCAAAGTTTCTATTATCATGGAAGAAGTATATCAAGCCATTAATATACCATTATATATGATATATGAATTTGTATGTAAGCCTAGAAATTGGAGATATTTAGGTTCGATTTTAAACAAATCTATTGTTTTATTAGTTTGGTTATTATTTTCTACTCTTGTAATAATATTCTTTGTTGTGCTTGCAGGGGCAGTTGACCTAATTGTGTTTGAAGGGATAACTGCAGACCTTGATGTTGTTTTTGTTGTTGTTGTTTGTTTCTTGGATCCATACAAATACTGGATTGCAATAATATCATCTTGATCTAATTTAGCTTGAGCTGAGTTCACCCTCCGAGTGACTTATACCGCAAATGTGTTCGAATTCATGCGCCAAAACCCAAAGCATACTGGTTTGTCCTGGGGGTACATCACCACCATCCTCTTCGCCTAAACACCAGTCTTCCATCCTATCTAAATGACCCTCACGGCACTCATCATTATTGGGAAAATATCCGTGTGCCAATACCATCGAATTTAAAAGCATTCTGACAGTTTTTATAATTTGTGTGATCATATCTCCCGTCGGTCATGGAGAATACGATATTCGGGCTTCATAAGTCGGACACCTGAACAAACCGCATTCGTTCATCTGCTAGCTTAAAATAACATTTCAGGGTTGTTTTATTCCAGTTTTGTGCCGAAAGAGCAAAGTTTAGCGGGAAATCTGGTACTCCACAACGAGGTTGAGCCATTAATGCCATCGTCTCGTTATTTGCTGTATCGTCTACATTTAAATTGTATTGCTCTGTAAACTTTACCAATGCGTGTTCCACGCTTGTTACAGCAGTTTCTTGATTGCCATTCAAATACCCATAGCTTTTAAGGAAAATTCCTACATTGACGTTTGTCTCACCAATGTGAAAAATAATGATGATAAGGTAACAGGTTAGAAGCATTCCAACCAACTGCTATGCCACCTATAGTTATACTGATTATGCTATCGTAGTTATAGCTCTATTTATACCATCAATTCCATATATATATATATATATATATATATATGTTATATAAGTTATTCCATCGACTTATGTGAAACCATCTAGCAACAGTTCCCAAGCTGAGTCAGCATCCACGTGTCGTCTCAGATTACCTTCGACGACGTACATCCGTGAGAACAGCAAACGCTGCGACAGCTTAGTCAGCATTCTAATGTTATAAATTGTTCAATTGCCTTATGTCTGTATTCATTGTTACTTATAGATTTGTCTAGTTAGTTTAACACTCATTTTTTTTTCTTTTTTATTGTTATAAAGTTTTATTATTATTTTCATTATATTCAAGTTTATATTAAAAGTTTTATTAATTGTGCAAGTATAAATAAAGTCTTTTTTTAAAAGTGAAATTTTGGAAGTGTGATATAACAAATTGGCGCAGTCAGTAGGATCCGTCTAACGTTACTAGAACACGAGTACTCTAACTGGTAGCGGCGGATTCCTATCCCTCAACGGAACAACGAACCTGGAAGAAGTCCTCACTGCAATCAAACGTAGAACACGGCGCTTTCAATGTACCTGTTGATGTAAGTAATGGTGAATCGTCAGTCGTTTTAAGTAAATATTATTTGATTGAGCATTGATTTTTAATAATTTGATTTAGTACATTTGATTTCATTGATTTTTATTGATTTTATTATTTGATTTTTATATATTTGATTTGAATGAAATATTGATCTATTTCATTACTTGATTTATTTGATATATTTATTTTATTTCTTTTATTGACATTTTATATATTTGATTTATTATCTGAATAATTGATTTATTTGAATTGATATTTTCATCTATCGTGTTTAATTGCCTTACATTTTTTATACCATACTGTTCTATTGTTCAAGCAATCGTTAATTCCCACTAACGTATTCTACAGTTCATTAATTTTCTACACCTTTTAACATTTTATTCTATAAACCTTATATTCCAATTTATTTATATCGATAAACATGGTACAAGTTTCACCAAATTCAGGTACCCCTGAAACAGAAAGATATCGGTTAACGGAAATATTTTCCGTTATACCCGAATTTGAAGGCGACCAAATTTCCTTGGGAACCTTTATAGATGCGTGTAATTGCGCATATAATATGTCCACGGCGGATCAAAAATATTTGTTGGTGATCCATATCAAAAATAAACTCAAACGGAAAGCGGCGCAGTTGATAAATTCAAGGAACCCTGGATCGTACCTTGAAATCAAACAACTATTGACCCTACACTTTGGAGATTCTCGTGATCTCTCTTCCCTTATTCACGACTTACAACGTCTAAAACAACTGTCGAACGAGTCCCCATTAACGTTCTACAATCGTCTCCAAGTCTTGAGTGCTAAAATGCACTCCTGCATTCATAAAACAGCTGGACTAAGTCCAGAACAAAAAGACGCCCAGACCACACTAGTGGATACTATGGTCATGAATACCCTTCTTACGGGATTAGAACCCCGGTTAGGACAAGTAATTCGTGCAAGTAATCCAAAAGATCTTCTAGAGGCTCATTCCCGAATTAGAAGAGAGCTTCAGTTATCTTATTTCGAGGATCAGAAAACAAACAAATCTGTTCCTCTCAAACCAAATTTCCCACCTCGAAAGCCGACACAACCACCTAAGTGTCTTCATTGTGGTCGATTAGGCCACATAGCCGCAAATTGCCGATTGAAAAATCAAAATTTTTCTCAACAATTCAACCAAAACCATAGGCCAAATCCTGTTGGGCCTAACCAACAAACAAGGCCAAACTTCCCCCCAAATAATCCCCCGGTTCAACAAGGACAACAGTTTCGTCCACAAAACTTCCAGAGACCCCCTTTTAGATCTCAAATGAACCCAAATTATTCTCGTCCTTCGGTTATACAGAATAACCCGAATAACCGTCCTGAAAGGACACATCATTTCAATCAACATCAAAATGATGGTTACTCACAATATTCGGATTATTATACCGATAATTACAATACTTATGACTACGAGGATGATAGTCAAAATTATTCAGGCTTCGAAGAAACTTTTGACGATACCCCTATCGAGCCTTTTAATTGTCACGATTATCAGGATTTTCTAGCGCTTCCGAGCCTAGATCAACCTCCCGATTCGACAACAACTTTGTGCGAAGTCGAAACCCAGATTCAAAACCTCAATCTGGACGATTTGAACCCCGACTTAAACTTCCCGGAGCAACTATTTCTCTAAGCCCCCTTCTTACCGTTAATTCTAAAAACCTTTATTACATTCTTGACGCTTCTTCTAAATTCAAACTACTTATTGATACCGGAGCTGGTATCTCTATCTTCAAAGAAAATACCGTAAAGAATTTCACCCAAAGATCTCCTGAAAGGGTAACTATTCAAGGTATTACCCATGAAAAAATCCCTATTTCACAATCTACCCTAATTCCATTCGCTCCACGTAACCCACATAAAGTTTTTATATACGATTTGGACATTGAGTTTGACGGCATACTAGGTTTAGATTTTCTCGAACACTATGAATACATAGTTGACTTAAAATCTAAACAGCTAATAACAAATTTTAAAACCATCCCTTTACACAAAGTTCCCGATAACGATCAACCCTTGACTGATGTACCCGACACACTCAACGTTAAGCCTAATATTACTTCACAAACACCTACACAAAACAAAATAACCATTGAGGCACGCACAGAAAAGATCTTTAAACTTAAATGCGATCTTTCTAACATCGACGCCATCTTACCAACTCAAGAAATTGACAGAGTACGACTTCCAAACGCACTCGTACACATTAACTCAAAAGGTGAATTTCTAACTTCCATTATCAACGCTAACGCGATGCCCAAAACAGTAACTTTTTCTGATTTAAAACTGGAACCACTTGACAAAACTCACCCTCTTCTGAATTTCAATACAGACGATTATCATGAACCCCAATACATAGACAGAAACTCGACTATTAGACAACAAATTAGAACTGAACATCTAAATGACGAAGAACGCGAACAAATCACTGATCTTTGTTTGGAATTTCAAGACATTTTCTATCTTGAAGGTGACGTCTTGACTTTCACTAACGAGGTTAAAAATTCGATTGATACGAACAATGCAAAGCCCGTTTTCACTAAATCCTATAGATATCCTCAAGTACATAAAGAGGAAGTGAAAACCCAAATTGGAAAAATGCTTGAACAAGGTATCATTAGGCACTCCTCATCTCCTTGGTCCTCCCCTGTATGGGTCGTCCCCAAGAAGCTCGATGCTTCTGGTAAACAAAAGTGGCGAGTTGTTATCGATTACAGGAAATTAAATGAATTGACTGTAGACGATAAATATCCTCTGCCAAATATATCCGATCTTCTCGACCAACTTGGAAAGTGTCAATACTTTTCGACACTGGATCTCGCTTCCGGGTTCCACCAGTTGGAAATCCAAGAGGAAGATATTCCTAAGACTGGCTTTTCTGTCGAAAATGGTCATTACGAATTTGTTCGTATGCCATTTGGTTTAAAAAATGCACCTTCTACTTTTCAGAGGGTCATGGACAATATTCTTCTCGGTATACAGAATGAACGTTGTCTCGTCTACATGGATGATATCATCGTCTACTCTCCGACCATCCATGAACATATTTCCCGGTTGACAGAAGTTTTTAAACGACTTCGGAAGTCTGACCTAAAAATTCAACCTGATAAGTGCGAATTTCTTCGTAAAGAAGTGGCTTATCTTGGCCATCTTATCACACAAGAAGGTGTAAAACCAAACCCTTCGAAGGTTGAATGTATTCAGAACTTTCCTCAACCCCAAACTCCGAAAGACATCAAATCTTTTCTTGGTCTCGCTGGGTATTACAGACGCTTCATACCAAATTTTGCGAAGATCTCTAAACCTCTGACAAAACTACTCCAAAAAGACGTCAAGTTCATCTTTGACGCAGATTGCAAGTCTTCCTTCAATGAACTGAAGCAAGCCCTTGTATCTGACCCAATCCTGATATATCCAAACTTTGAAGAACCCTTCCTGCTCACTACTGATGCTAGTGCTTTCGCTATTGGAGCGGTTCTTTCTCAAGGCCCCGTGGGAAAAGATCTCCCTGTTGCATACGCTTCTCGCACCCTCTGTGCTGCAGAGACACGATATTCCACCATCGAACGAGAATTGTTGGCCATAGTTTGGGCTGTTAAGCACTACAGACCGTATCTTTTTGGGAGAAGGTTTACACTCCTGTGTGACCACCGTCCGCTTACTTGGCTCTTTTCCATCAAAGATCCTCGCAGTCGTCTAGCCAGATGGCGCCTTAAGCTAGAGGAATACAATTATAAGATTGAGTACAAGCCCGGCAAGGTAAACCAAAACGCAGATGCTCTTTCTCGCATCAAAATCAACCATTTCAAGCAATGTGCTGATTTCCTTTCCAAAATCAAAATTTTCGCTAACAACGAAACTGACTCCGACCAACATGAAAACTCTGACAATGACGACGAACATGACGAAAGAATTATCGCTGAGTTTAATCGATTTGTTCAACTCTACAAAACTGAGTCAATAATCGATTACTCTAAAATTGAAATATCCAATTCTCAACTTTTAGACAAGTCCCACAAACGCATAGTTACATTCTTTTGGCAAAACAAAACTAACGACTTACACGACAAAATTATTGATGACTTTTTCGAGGAAGAACCTAATTTCAGTAATGACACTCTTAACATCATGGCCAGTAAATCTGTCAGGCATAGAAAATACTTAGTTGTACCTTTGCCCTATGACCCTGAAACTGTCGTCTCACATCTTTTCAAAATTATTTATACCAACCAAGACCAATTCAACGACTCCGAAACATACTGCATAGAAATAACATAGAACTTCCCATTCTTGAAATTTTATCTTTCATTCTCTCCGACAAAGAAATCAAACTGAAAATCTGCCAAAACATTGTTACAACTCCTACCGAAGACGAAATTCCTATAATAATACAACAATACCACTCTGGTAAAAACAACCTCCATCGTGGCATTAACGAAACTATCAGACGTATTAGGGAAAAATACAATTGGACCGGCTTAATTAAAACTGTAGAACAATTCATCAAATCCTGCGAAACTTGCCAAAAGGTAAAGTTCTGTAGGAAAAACCTAAGTGCACCTTTTGTTATTACGGAAACACCCAAGACTCCTTTCGAACGTATTAACATTGACATCTTCGAGTATCCATCTAGAAATCATGCACTGACTATTAGGGATGAACTAACGAAATTTACACAAGCCTACCCCATAAACGACAAAACAGCTTCAACTGTCGTAAACACCCTTTTGATTTTCTTTCAACATTACGGCACCCCACTTCGCATCCATTGTGACTATGGACGTGAATTTGACAACACTTTAATGCGGGATTTATGCCAACTATACGACATAAAACTGACATTCTCCAGCGTTCAACATCCCGAGTCAAACGGTTCTATTGCAATATTTCACGCGACCTTAGCAGAAATGATAAGGGCAAATACAGCGGAACATCCAAACGAACATCCATTTAACGTCCTCCCTTATGCCATCATCTGTTATAATAACACGAAAAATAAAACCACCGGTTTCACGCCCTATGAACTCATATTTGGGCACACTTCAAGTAGGCCTCCAGAAACCCTTTACAACCAGGAAAAACTGATTTCGAAATACGTAAGAGACCTAAATAACAGAATGGACTATTACTACAGACTCGCCCGTGCTAAGACCGAAAGACAGAAAGAAAAATCTAAAGTGCGATTTGACCAACACGTTTCTACTAAACAACCCGATTACAAAGTAGGCGACAAAGTCTACGTAAAAGAGTCCCAAATCAAAAACAAAGCCGAAAACAAATTCAACGGCCCCTTCGAAATTACCGCAATACGAAAAAACTCTGCCACCGTCATAAATTTACAAACAAACCAAATAACTAAAGTTAACTTTGACAGACTAAAACCCTATTTTGAATAAATCCCTTTTTTCAGATTCTGTGGACTGTTTTCAGTCGTGAACCTTCAACAGTACTCCATTACGCCTGTTAACAATACTATAGGAGTTTTCTTCCATGAAGAAGGCACCCTTAAAATTTCTAATGAGAAATGGACACTCCTTGTTTACAAAGATCTAAACCCCTTTCGAGACGCTATTTCTAACAACGACAATATACTGAACAGACTTTTAGAAACTATTAACGACAACAAAACTAACATTAAAATCTTCAAATCAAAAGTACAGACTCACGTAAGCCTCCTGAAACAAATATCAAAATCTGTTAACATCAAATATACAGAAATTTTCGCTGACACTGAGACTTACAGTACCAACAGAAAGAAACGCGGACTAATTAATGGACTGGGATCAATTTGGAAATCTATTTCCGGTAACTTAGATGCAACAGACGGACAATACTTTAGTGACTCTATAAATAAAATAACTAAAGACCAACATCAAATTGAAAACTTAATGAAACGACAATTATCCGTAACAACTTCGATCATTAAGAACCTTAACACCATAATACAAAAATTTCAGTCCGAAGAGAAAATATTTTCGGAAAATATTGAAGCAATTAGGAAGTCAATTGAGTTCATTACAGACGATCTTGCTTTTTATGAACTTCAAGCCAATGTCTTGGATTTGTGTGAAAGCTTAATGGAAAGTTACGTATACATTGAAGATACTCTCAACGATGTATTAACTGCAGTCTCTTTCGCCCGCCTAAAAATTTTACATAGTTCAATAATAAACCCAGTAGATTTGGTCGATTCCCTTCAGAAAATATCACAGTCACTTCATGAAAATAACTTACCACTTCCAACCTATAGTTCAAATGTTGCTCGATACATCGATCTAATAGAATTGGAAGCTTTTCAAATCAATACTAAAATTGTTTTTGTACTAAAAATCCCCTTAGTCAATCCTGAAACTTATACACTATACCGCTTGTATCCTATCCCAGTTTTGGATTATCGAACAGGATTTCACCATATTCTTCCAACAAAATTAAAATATATCGCGAGAGATGACGATTCGCTATTGTACGCATCTTTCGAAGACTTAAGTGACTGTAAGCCATTATCTAAAGAACATAAGATCTGTTCCAAAGTTATTCCACACACCATAGACAAAGAAGCCCTCTGCGAAGCACAGCTTCTTAGACAGCCAGCAGCCCTTCCTCCAACTTGCAAGCCTTTAATATTATATGCCGAAGGGTATAATATTCAAGAGATTGACCTGAACCATTGGTTAATCTCGATTTCCGGACAGTTGCCCATCAACATCAAGTGCAAGGGAGAAGATGTCGTTACCCAATCCATATCGACAAATTCTCTACTGACCATCCAACCCAGTTGCAATGCCTTCATCGGAAACACCAGGGTCCATGCCAGAAGGACCACCAACAACGTTGACAACATCACACTTAAGAGTCACCCAGTCAACATCCCCTACAACTGTTGCGACAACCTGCCAACCATCAGTCAGCTTCCAAAGTTGAAACCCATGAGACTACAAGAATTGGATGCCAGAGACCTGAATATCGCTAACCATAAGCTTAGACAATACTCCAGGGAATTGGAAAAGCTCCTAGACCAACCATTCTTGGAGAAACACACCTCCTGGTTTACTATCATCACAATGGCAACAACCGCAATTGTGGTTGCCCTTCTTTCCATGAACATCATCAGGAAGAAATTCCAGAAGCCTCCAACGATCAGCCCTCCTACCGATCCAGCACCACCACCAGGTCCATCAACCATCAAGCCCAGGGTAAAACTCCATAGCCTCCTTAGTCCTGTCGAGGATATGGAATTGCAGAACCTCCCTTAAAAGTCGATGCAGTAGCATCAACTTTTTTATATGGATGGGAGTTGTTATATAAGTTATTCCATCGACTTATGTGAAACCATCTAGCAACAGTTCCCAAGCTGAGTCAGCATCCACGTGTCGTCTCAGATTACCTTCGACGACGTACATCCGTGAGAACAGCAAACGCTGCGACAGCTTAGTCAGCATTCTAATGTTATAAATTGTTCAATTGCCTTATGTCTGTATTCATTGTTACTAACAGATTTGTCTAGTTAGTTTAACACTCATTTTTTTTTCCTTTTTTATTGTTATAAAGTTTTATTATTATTTTCATTATATTCAAGTTTATATTAAAAGTTTTATTAATTGTGCAAGTATAAATAAAGTCTTTTAAAAAGTGAAATTTTGGAAGTGTGATATAACATATATATATATATATATATATATATATATATATATATATATATATATATATATATTTAGCTGTAATATAAAGCGAGGACCTACTGAAGAGCACATGATGTGAGAACCGGCAGAAGGAATAAAAATTAAGGGAATTTTTTATCCAGCAAATATTAATTCTAAAATAGCCTCAATTTTCTCACTAATATACGCACAAAAAATGTAAGATAAAATTTTTTTGTTCCCTAAATATATTAAAACGAAGTGAGAACCTTATAAGCTACTATTCAACTCAGGCCCAACAATAATTTTAATGTACTACTAACATTCTGAGGACAGTATATAACTTGGACCTACCAAAGCGAGAGCTGCGCATAGTTGCAACATTTAAGTAGTTATGTATATTCTGGCGATAACGTCCTATAAATCTACGCATGAAGTGAGGTCCATAGATTTTTATTCCGGCAAATTCAGTTGTTTTGACTAGTCGTTATATGTTTACGTTTTTTTATATTGTGACGATTCAGGGTCAGACGTTCTGTCTCAGAACGGTGGTTTGAAATAAATTCATTTAAGGGCGATTTATGGAGTGGTGTAGTGCTGTGTATGTTTATGGTGATTTTTATGATGGATAGAAAGTCCAAAATTTTACGGAATGCATTTTATGAGGAGATATTAAGTATTCCCAAATACGAAAGCACGAAAGGGCTTGTTAAAGAAGAAATTGATTTGCTTCTTCAGAGTAAGTACAGTTTTTAAATTGTTGCTTAATAATTGCTTTTTATAGTGTCAATAATTTCCAAAAAATAAGGCTCTCTTGTTTTTTATTTGCGATTATAACGTCCTTATTTTATTGTAGATAGCTATAAATTATTTGAAATCCCTAATACTGGTGGCGGAATATTTTCTTTTGTAAACCAAGAAACAGATGCAGAGGATTTAAATGAATTATCGATGGGACATATTAATACCGCTGAAAATATTTCCGACAATGAGATCTCGGAGAAAAGTTTTTCTGAAAACAGTGGCGACAATTACGAACCTGAATCAAATTATTCTGAGGACAGTGAATCGGACAATTCACGAGATTCTGGTTTAAGAGAAAAGGCGGTAAGTTATTTTCAACATTATCTTAATTTTGATATGGATAAATTAATTGATTATGATTAGAGGCCCAGTAGCGCGTATAATGAAGTCTAGAACTGCGTCAAAATTAAATTAAACTTTTTACTATACAGGGTGTCTTAAATACCGTGTGCCACTATTGCTATCTCCAAAAGTATAAGTATTTTCTTGAAAAGCGAACGTACCCACAAGTTTTCGGTCCAACATACCAAGCCACACATTGATACCCAACCTTTTCTGGAATTCAGTTTCACGGTGAAAGTGTTCTTTGCCTTGAGTCCACCAGTAAACAATCTAATATTGTAAAATCGACTTTAATCTGACTATAAGGAGTTTTTTCAGGCGTTGTGGGTTTTAAATGCTGCACTTTTCTACAACAATAGTATCTAAAGCTTTTGTCACACTAGTTTCTCTATATATTTCCCTTAAGAAAACGTTCCCGATGTTATCATTTAAGAATGTACATATCCTCAAAAAATACAGACCACTTATTAAAAATATTTATACATTATAATTAAAAAAAATAATAAAAACCTAACACGTTCTTTTTGTTTTTGAGGCTTATTAAAAGATCTGTGCTCTCGTATTATTTTTATAACCTTGCAAATATTTTGTGATTGGGCGTACTTGTTTGTGGGTACAAATTGTTTTACGTTTGAAACGCCTTCACTGGCAAATATCTGTCTTTTCATTATTTTAGAAAAGTGGAAGTTGTAAAATGCCAAAATTTGTAATATACAACATCAAATAAATTTAACTGTTGGTTTTTCAATTTTCAAAGCCTACTTTTGGAAAGATTGTGTTTTTATTAATTATTCTGTAATAATATTTTAAGATACTTACGTTACAGATATATTAATAACAGGGAAATTTCCTCAAAGAGAAACCGGAGTGTTATCAAGTTTGTCAAAGAATATTACTGCATAGTAATAAATTTAATTGTCTTGACCTTATTTTCTTTGTAACATCTCAAGTTTTTTTGAAGGTTATTTTTAAATATTTTCATTTATACTTAAATGGTATACCCAAAAGACAGGGCCGTACAAAGGAAATTTTTAATTTCCCGATGATGGATTTTTCGGTTAGAAACGTCGGTAAATATATCCGTATAACATGTGGTTGTGTAGCAATTAAAATTTCCTCTCATAATTACGAATAAAAATTCCAGGTCCGTATTTAAATAAATTAAGTTGATAGCGATAGCCCGAACGTCAAACGTCAGAAATAAAATTGGAAGACACCATGTTATAGACCGGAAATAATTACTAAACATTCAAATTTGAACCGTGTCTCGAAACTCAACAGTTTTTAACCATACAACAAAATTAATTCAGCCATATTTCACAAAAAATCCTGTATATCAGAAAGTAATAGGATGTTTTCAAAACAGCAGAAAGATCTTGAATGAGTGTCAATTACCTCGTAATACTTATACTTTACGAGATAGCAATAGTGGATAAAACTTTTAATCCCAGTTTTCAAATATTATTTACAGATTTGTACTTTGTACTCCTTAGTAACATCATTAATGGTACATTCAAAATAATTCAAATTTCATGAGTAGATTCAACTATTTATATTTTCATTATGAAAATACATATTTACTATATCTATTATGTATTTTTTTATGAGATATGAATGGGCATTATCTAAGCGATGATAATGTTTTATAATTATTTTGTCTTTCATTTGGGACTGACAAATCAACATGAAACTTCATACACCTTTTATTTAATATCGAACTTTTAAATATTGTCAGTTTTGTGACATGAAAAATCTGTACTTATATATTTTAACTAATATTTTTATTGTAAATGATTTTCGAAAAGTTGATATAATTTCGTTAGATGAAAGAGTAAATTTGCAACTCTTCATGCTAAAATTCCAAATTATTTTTAAACTCAAAAAATCTCGTCAAAGAAAAAAAAAGTAAAAGTCCGTAATCTTTTTAAGTGCTTAAATTCATATTTAAATGTATAATAAATTTTATCTATTTGTTATAGCCGTATTTGGGGTAGTTACTGTAACTGCTAACCCTTGCCGTGTCAGCTCTATTTTCAAAACTAAATTAATATTATTAATTATGTAGATAGAGAATTCATACAATGCACAATGTTTCCAAGTTATCTGCAAATAATGTGTTTACGACATGGGGGGGCGATGGGGCGATCGCCCCCACCGAGAGCCTCAAAGTTAGTAAATTTAATATTAAAACGAAGTAATCTTATCTCCAAGCGCCTAGAAAAAGGTAACTTCTATGGGTTTAAACCTCACAAATGTTATTTTTAATGTAGTAGCTGAAGAAATCTGGGCATAAAATTACATTTAGGTAACTTTAGTACAGGATCGCCCCCCCACCGAAGCATGTAATCGCCCCGCCCCCCCGAGACAGAAATCCCCCTGGAAGCACGTGTCTGGATCCGCCCCTGATTTACGAGCCTAGCATGGATTATGAATTTTATAAATTTGTAAACTAGACTAAATGTTTCTATACTATTGATGCTTGACAACTGATCATTTACAGTTTTGATTCTATTCAAAATTTAACAGTCATTTAATTATTATTTAACGGTTCGGTAACATAATAATTGTGATACAGTTTTGACCATCTAATGCAAAATTATTTCGAAGGAATTCAAATTGTTTCTGTGAATTTAACGTTTCTTTAATGTCTGTGTTGACACATTATATATATTTTAGTCTAGTTAATACATTAATAGCTTTACTGACTTTTCGAAATTTTTCAATCCATTGAACGCAAGACAGTAAATTGTTTCTAGTCCAGAACCTTCATCAGTTGTGCTCCCTTCAACTGATTGAATTCTCGAATAATTATATATGTATATAGTACAGATAACTGAATTTAATATTTTATCGCGAAATCAATTCCGAGTTTCACGAAAATCTAGTTCACAGAGGCTCCAAATCGGGAGTCGTACTGTGTGTAACGTCGTTTCCCTGTGATTCCTAGGATAGAATTTTTCGTGTGATTTCTATCCTAGGAATCACATTCGCGATAAAATAATAATAGTTTTGTCAATTTTTTACTGATCTTATTCCCGATTTTCTCAAATAACTTTTCAATAATTTATGCCATTGGTAACTATATTACTAACATGTTGGCATTTTCTAAAATAGTAATATTTACTTACTTTTAAGATATTTTAATTTTAGGTTCAAGATAATTTAATTGTCGAGGATAAAATATCAGTAGAAAATAAAACAAGTGATACCAAACAATTAATAGATCAAAGTAAACCAAAAAAGAAAAGAGTCTGGAATAAAAAAGACTTCTGTATATATTGTGATACTGAAGTTATAAAATTATCTCGACATATGTTAAGACATCATCAAGATGAAATGGAAGTGCAACTAATTTTAGCTATTAAAGTGGGCGACAAGAGAAGAAAAGTACTCTTCACTAAACTAAGAAATCAGGGCAATTTTCTGAAAAGCACATGTGAAGAAAATATCGTTCCTGTTAGAAAATTGACATGTGGTGATTTACCGAGTACATCGACTCATCTTCCATGCAAATACTGCAAAGGATTTTACCAGAAGAAATATCTTTATAGACATGTCAAGTCATGTCCTCATAATAATGATGACAAGTCCGTCAAATTTAATGCTCAATCTGAAGGTCAGTCATTGTTTTCTGCGTATGTTAAAGATGATATTTTACGACAAAAAATTTTCCCTACAATGAGAGCAGATGCAATATCGTTGGCAGCTAAAACAGATATTTGAAAAGTCATCGTGATAAACAGTTCCACGCTGTTGTTTCAAGAAAAATGAGGCAATTAGCAACATTACTAATTGAACTAAGAAAAAAAATTCAAGAGAAAACCCTGATGAAAATGCTCGATCCCTTGAATTTTGATTCAATTGTTGCTTGTACTAAAATTATTTCCAAGTACGATCCTGAAACTCAAACTTATGGAGCCCCATCCCTGGCCAGCAACATGGGCACTCTATTAAAAGAATGCATTGATGTTGCCTTTACATTGATTTTAAAAAGAAACCGAGAAGAAAATGTAAACACAAACAAACTAAAAACTTTACGAGACATTGTTACCAGTGAGTGGCGTTATGAAGTTTCAACAATAGCAAATCACGATCTGCAGCAAAAAAAGTGGAACAAACCCTCGTTAATACCTCTTGCTGAAGATCTTACACTGTTAAGAACTTATTTGCTTGAAGAGTCAGAAAAATTACAGAAAATGTTATGCCTGAATCCAAATAATGAGCGAGCATTTAAGATACTTCAAGAAATTTGTTATGTTCAACTACTATTATTAAACAGAAGAAGAATTGGCGAGCTGCAGCGAATGACTTTAGCGACATATGTCTCCCACATAAATAATAACTACAACTATACTGAATTTGACGCAGCTATAACCGATGGTGAAAAACATCTAGTAAATTACTTTAAAAGAGTAGTTATTAGAGGAAAACGAGGAAGAGGAGTTCCCGTATTATTTACAGAAAATATGGTGAAAGCTATTAACGCACTTTTACAAGTAAGAAATAATATCTTATCACAGAAAAATCCATACTTATTCGCAAATACGAAATCGCCAAACAGTATCAGTGGTTACAAAGCTGTCTACGTACACGTCAGGCTTGCTGGCGTTAAAAATCCGTCAGCTCTAACATCTACCAAATTACGCAAACATCTCGCAACAATGTCTCAGCTGATTAATTTGAATCAACAAGATTTGGAACAGTTAGCAAATTTTATGGGTCACACATCAGAGATCCATAAAATCTACTATCGGTTGCCAAACGATGTCTACCAAATGGCAAAAGTATCAAAACTGCTTTTGTTAAACGAAAAAGGAGAAGCTTCAAAGTTTAAAGGCAAGACTCTGGATGAAATTGATATTGATTTAAATATACCATATGAATCAGATGAAGAAAATATTGAGGACAAAATCGACAGTACTTCGGATACAGAATCAATTTGCCAGAAATATGACTACAAAAGTAAAGAAAATAATTCAGAGGTATTTATTTGCAATTATTTTTAAAACAAAAACATATCCAGTGTGGCCCATTTCAACTGGTACCACCTCTGCAAAATCTTTATTAGTTGGCCGATTTTGGACGAGTTTTTTTAATTAGTGCATAGATGTATATGTTATCCAAAATTAGAATTTTTAAATCTGATGAAGTAAAGGCCTACTAAATTGAAGAATCTAACTTAAAATATAAAAAGTAGGCTAGGGATTATTTTAGTAAAAATTTTAATAAACGGTTGTATTCTCAGTAATCACTAATTTAAAATGACGTTGTCCGAAATTCTGTAACAAAAAGTACCAGAGCAATTTGTCATTTTTTTAAGAAAAAAAAGTAACTGTTGAAATTGTTCAAAAAGAGATAGAAGAAACTATTTGAGCATGTGTTAGCTTTTTAATTCAAAGATTCAAATTTCTAAGTAAAATAGACATTTGTATGCTTCCTAATTAAAAAAAAATGCATTGAAATCGATATACTAATGAAGAATTTATAGAAGCGGCACCAGTCGAAATGGTTCTCAATGTACATTTGTTCCTTGCTTTGGCTAGTAATTGTTGTGAGAAAAGTGACATGACACTCTGAAATTCAAAACATAATTTTATAAATATAGTTCAGTAGTTCTCATACATTAAATTATGCTATTAGTATTTTATTCTTTCATTTATATATCTAACTTTTTCGTAGACATTACCAAAGAGGAAACCTAAGAAAAGGATTTTAGAACCCTGGACAGACAAGCAGAAACTGGTTGTCTTAGATCATTTTGAAAATCAACTCAGAGAGAAAATTCCACCTAAGAAAAACGAATGTCTTCAGTTACAGAATTTATACCCGGACCTATTTATTAATAAACGCTGGGAGAAAATTAAAATTTTTGTTGTGAATAATTATGTTAAAAAAGTGACATAAAAAAAACCGTTGTCTTGTAAAAAATAAATTTTTGAACACAGGAACTGTTTAAGTTTATTGAAATTTACCTATTTTCCAACTTTCTTGTATATAATTGTACAACTAATAATATATCTAAAGGACCAGACACCTTTCTTATGGAAAAATGGACTTCCGTTTAAATTGTTTGAAATTTTGTTATGATATAGAAGTTGACGTTATGACAAAAAGAGTTCATGGGCTCAAACAGATTCTATGACTGGTTTTCGAGATACAGAGTGTTAAACATCGAAAATGCCGCTTTTTAGGGTTCCGTATATACAATATACGGATACCCTTATGATATCACTCCGGATTTCTGCCTCTGTCACATCACAGTAATTTTCTCTTAAACTACTGGATGGAAGAGGTTGAAATTTGGTATCAATGTATAGTTTGGTGACCCGATCAGGAGTACATATCGTAAAAAAATGGATTTTAGGGGTACTTCTGGGGGGGAAAAACTAAAAAAATCGACCGTTCCCCCTGATCTATGAAACTACTGAGCCTAAAATTTTGAAAAAAATAGGAAATATACAGCGTTGCCCGAACTTTACAGGAAAATTAAGGAGAAACCATTAATGTCAATTTTGGGAGGCAAATTATAGAATTGAATAAAAAATTTAAAAATAAAAAAATTTCAAACGCATCATGTAATATATCAAATGAAAGGTCTCATTCTGAGTAACACAAATATATTTTTTTCATATTTAAAAAAATATATTTTAAAAGATATCAACGAAAATATACCAAAATTTACCCATTGCCCCCCCCCTTATCTCCGAAACTATAAAATGTAAAGTTTTGAAAAAAAAATAGATTTATAGGTTCTGACCTGAAGTTTACTGGAAAATAAGGAGAAACCTCTACTTTTAATTTTGGGGGTCCAATTTCAGAATTAAATGGAAAATATAAAATTAAAATTGTTTCTAACCCATCATGTTATATATCAAATGAAAGGGCTCATTACGAAGAAACCAAATATATTTTTTTCATATTTTTAAAACAAAGTAATTAAAATATATTAACAAAAATATAAAAAAATGTACCCATTCCCCCCGTCCTTATCTCTGAAACCATAAGCTGGAAAATTTTGAAAAAAATGGAGGTATAGCCCCTCACCTGAGCTTTACTGGAAAATTAAGGAGAAACCACTAATATTTATTTGGGGGGGGCAAATTATAGAATTAAATGGAAAATTAAAATTGTTTCTAACCCAGATTGTTATATATCAAATGAAAGGGCTCATTATGACGATAACAAATATATTTTTTTCATAATTTTAAAATAAATAAATTAACAAATATTAACAAAAATATAAAAAAAATTACCCATTCCCCCCCCTTATCTCCGAAACCATAAGCTGGAAAATTTTGAAAAAAATGGAGGTATAGCCCCTCACCTGAACTTTACTGGAAAATTAAGGAGAAACCCCTAATATTCATTTTGGGGGCAAATTATAGAATTAAATGGAAAATTAAAATTGTTTTTAACCTATCATGTTATATATCAAATGAAAGGGCTCATTATGACGAAAACAAATATATTTTTTCAAATTTTTAAAATAAATTAATTAAAAGATATTAACAAAAATATAAAAAAATTTACCTACCCCCCCCTATCTCCGAAATCATAAGCTGGAAAATTTTGAAAAAATATTGGAGGTATGGCCCTCACCTGAACTTTACTGAAAAAATAAGGAAAAACCCCTAATATTTTTTTGGGGGGCAAATTATAGAATTAAATGGAAACTATAAAATTAAAATTGTTTCTAACCCAGCATGTTACATATCAAATAAAAGGGCTCATGATGAAGAAAACAAATATATTTTTTCCATATTTATAAAATAAATTAATTAAAAGATATTAACAAAAACATAAAAAATGTTACCCATTCTCCCCCTTATCTCCGAAACCATGAGCTGAAAAATTCCGAAAAACTGGAAGTATAGCCCCTCACCTGAACTTTACTGGAAAAATAAGAAGAAACCCCTAATATTCATTTTGGGGGACAAATTATAGAATTAAATTTATTTAATCGCTTCTAACGGGTCATGTATATCACATCCCAGGGCTCATTATGACGAATAGGTACAAATATATATTTTTATTTTTTTAAAAATAAATATTTTAAAATATATTAAAAAAATGTTTTAAAAAACTTACACATTCTCCCCGTTATTCCCCAAACTCTAAGACCTCATTTTTTTTGTTTATAGGAAAAATATAAAAAAAATACGTAATCTATTATTTGTCCTTCAAATAATAAAATTAAACGGAAAATAAATTACTAAAAAAACCCCATAGTAATTTTAGGGACAAATTATACAATTAAATGGAAAATAAAGATTCAATTTTCAAACGCATCATTATGGCTCATTATGTGAATTACAAATATATCATATTTTTAAATCATTTGTGTAAAAGATATTAAAAATATTAAACATCGACTTAATTCCCACTTTAGAAACTACACTATTTAAAATTTGAAAAATATATATTATTTATATTTTTAAATAATTTGAATAACAGATTTAATAATTTATAATTTAAACTTTGACCTATTTTGCCGTTTTTCTTCCAATCTACAGAGCCTCAAAACTCAGACAGTAGATTATAAAAGGCATTTCTGAAAGTTTGTTAGTAAAATAAAACTCTAATGTTACTTTTTGGGGGCCAAATTAGAAAATTAAATACATATGTATTGTGATAAAAATCAAGCGAATCCTAAAGCAGATAAAATACAAAGTCTATGTGTGGAAAATCAAAGTATATATTTTTTATAAATTTAAAACGCTTCCTTTAAAAGATATAAGGATAAGTATAAGAAAATGCACTCATTCCCTGCTTGTCTGAAACTGGAATATTCGAATCTTGAAGGTGGTACGGAACCCTAAGTATGCGAGTCCAACTCGCACTTGACCAAATTATTTGATATCAGATTTCCAATGATAGACATTCTTTATTTCCGGTTATTGGAGAAATTGTGATTTGAACATTATTGGACATAAATATTTCCCAAACAATTGCCATAAGAGGTGGTGGATTACAGGGTATTTAAAAAATACATAACATAGGCTTTTGGAAAAAATATATTTTTTAAATATAACGTTGAAAACATAAGATGTTTTTACTCATTTAATATCTCATTACAGTAATAATTTCTTGGATATGCTTCATACAGTATACAGTTTGAGCCTTAAATATAGCTAGAGAAGACATATATTGTTTTTCCTATTAATGAGTCACCCTATATGAACCATTCGTACTGCAATTTTAATAAGACAATAAACAGATATATGATCCGTCTCTTGATACTCAACAGAATGTTAAACTCATTGCAAAAACTATACATATTGAAAAAAGGTAGTTTTTTATACTATCTTGTAGTTTTTAAATGCTCTCCGTCAACTTTGTATGTTATAACATTGCTACGTTAACAAATGTTCAGTGTTTAACGAACCAGAATTTTGTTAAAATTGTATGACTCGTTTCTGAGATATAGGAAATGTTTCCATTTTCTTATGAGATTTCTCATAACAGACGTGTGTTATTTCCGTACATTGCTGGAAAGATAATTTCCTCATTATTTGACAAAAATATTGAATAAAACAATTACCATTAATTATTAATATATGTAACATGTTTTTCAGAAAATCCATTTTTTATTACAACGATGAATACATAAGATGTAATCACACAATTAATAAGAAATGAGTTCTTGGACGAGTTTATATATTATACAGTGTAAGTCATAAATATAGCTATAGTGGGGATATACCATTTTTTACCATTAATGAGTAACCCTGTATAAACTACAATACTTCAATTTGTACAATTTTTGCAAACCTGTAGAATTTAGTGTGACGAGTCGTTGACTTCCATAATTTAATATAAAAATTCCAGGACGCATGGTTTATACAGGGTTACCTATTAATGGAATACACTGTATAATGTATGAATACGTCCAAAAATTAATTTCTTTAACACTATATTAACTAAGCAATAAGATCTTCTTATGTATTCAACATTATAATTAAAAACGTTTTCTAAAAAACATGTTACGTATATGAGAAACACCCTGTAATAAAAAATAATTAATATAATTTTTTTGTGCAATATTTATGTCAAACAATGTGCAAACCAGGTCTTCTGCAATAAAGGGATATAAAACACATCTATTATGAGAAATCTGATACGATAAAGGTGACATTTCCGAAGTTTAACACTCTATATCTCGAAAACTAGTCATACAATTTTAATAATATTCTGCTCAGTAAATCGCTCAACATTTGTTAACGTAAAAATGTAATAACATTCAAAGTTGACGGAGAAAATTTAAAACTACGGGGTAGTACAAAAAAATACATTTTCTCAGTATGTATAGTTTTTGCAAACAGCTAAACATCCCGTTGAGTATAAGAGACGGATAATATATCTGTTTAATGTCTTATTAAAATTTCAGCACGAATGGTTTGGACAGGGTGAGTCATTAATAGGAAGAAATAATATATGCCTTCTCTAGCTATATTTATGGCTCACACTGTATATTATATGAAGCACTTCCAAGAAATTATTACTTTAACGAGATATTAATTGTGCAATAACATAACAATAAAAAATACATTTTTTCAAAAATCACAAGTTACGTATTTTTTAAATACCCTGTAATCCACCAAAACTTATGGCAATTGTTTTGTGAAATATTTATGTCCAATAATGTACAAATCACCAATTCTTCCGTCAGCAAACCACCCACATTTGATGGCAGTTTATCTTGGGCCATGTATAAACGGCAATTTGAAGCCATGGCTACAGCTAATGGAAAGGAAAATCTACCTCTTTTGTAATTTCCTTAAAAGGTCCGGCCTTAGAACTCCTCCAAAGCATTCCAGTCGATGAACAAGACAATTTCGACAAGATCATCGCCATCCTGGACAAAAGATACGACATCAATCCCTGAGCCAAGTATACCAGGTGCAACTAAGTAAAAAACGCAAAAATCCGGAGAGAGCTATCAGGAATTCGAAGCAGAGATCAGACGGTTAGTACACTTGTATTACCCAGATCTGCCCGAGGAAACGAAAGACCAATTGGTCACACAGAGTTTCATAAACGGTATCAGGGATGTGGAAGTACAAAGAACTATAAGACTTAGTGGCATCAAGAAAACTAATGAAGATTTACTTCGGGTCTTGGAAGTAGAAGCAGTCATGAATATGTCCAAACCGTGGGTGCGAGCAGTTTCCTTCATCCAAGACGAACAAGAACCATCCTTCCAGGCAGTGTTGTTCGGAATCCATAAACTTCTAGAACGATCACAAAGAACTGACCACAGAGGAGCATTCTACCGGTGTGGACAGACAGGACACATTCAACGTGACTGCAGAGTGGGGCTACCTGAACGATCACCAACCAGAAGTAGCCCAAACAACAACCTCACCAACAAGGGAAACTCCAATCAGTCAGCATAAGGGGGCGAATGCTGACTAACCCTCCACCAGCCCCCAGGACAGTATCAGGGGCACCATCAATCCGAACAATTACCATCACCATCGACACCGGCGCCGCTGTGTCCATTGCCAAGTCCGGAGTTTTGAGGGCATCAGAAATCCGGCCAGTTACCAACAACATCCAACTCAGAACAGTCACCGGTGAGTCCATGTCAGTACAGGTTAAGGCAGATGTAGTACTACAGTTAGGGGACAACCGAATCCGGCATAGGGTCCTGGTAGCGAATATTGAGGACGATTTCATACTGAGTATGGACCTAATCAGCCAGCATGGATTTATGTTCGACCAACAGTTCAGCCACCTCCATAAAAATTGAGGCAAAATCCTCAGCCAGAATTCCCGGTCGAACGGAGCAGATAATTCATTGGCAGCTAGAAAGCAATCCTGGGAGCTGCGTTGGAGTGGTGGAGCCCGTACACTCGGCTCATGACTACTTAGTTGGACGGGCTATAGTTAAAACCGGACGAGATTAGAATTGCCAATGGTCAAGATATAGCTTGTTTCGAGCCAGTAAAGACCATCATTAATGGGAAAGAAGTGTACCAGACATCAGTGAAGAAGACAAGTCCCAGTAAAGAGTTCCTACAACAGTTTGCTGACCATTTGACACACCTTACACCAGAGGAATAGAAGAAAGCCAAGCAATTTATTGCAAAGTATTGGCAAATTTTTAACAGGTAAGTTGGAACCACTGGTCGCACCAAGATCATTCAGCACCGAATAGACACCGGAAAGGCTCAACCCATCAGAATACCACCTAGACGACTACCATTAGGGCAACAACAAAAAGTCGAGGAAAACATCGAGTCCTTTTTACAAAACGGAGTTATTGAACCATCCATAACCCCATGGTCTGCTCCCGTCGTGATAGTTAAAAAGAAGGATGGAACCACCCGATTTTGCGTGGATTACAGCAAGCTGAATGACGCCAGGAAGAAAGACAGCTATCCACTACCCCGAATTGATGACACTCTGACCACACTAGCAGGCTCCCGTTGGTAACGATAGAGAGAAGACAGCGTTATCCACTAGTAAAGGGCTGTTTCAGTTTACGGTCATGCCCTTTGGGTTATGTAATGCTCCCGCAACATTTGAGAGGCTAATGGAGTGTGTCCTGAGTAGGTTAACATGGAGGACGTCCTTAGTATACCTCGACGAAATTCTGGTCATAGGTAAAACATTCAACGACCATGTGTAGAACCTGGACGAAGTATTCTCCAGAATTAATAACGCCAACCTGAGACTCAATCCTTTCCTACATACTTCAGCAAGTTCAGTTTAGACACCGACGCTAGCAACACAGGTTTAGGGACGGTCCTATCCCAGGTGCAAGATGGTGAAGAGAGGGTGATCGAGTACGTACAGCCGTGAATTCTTGAAACCTGAAAGAAATTATTGCGTCACCAGAGATGAACTTCTTGCAATAATAAGGGCTGTAGACTATTTCCACAAATACCTCTATGGTCGTCATTTCTTAATCTGAACAGATCATGCCGCCCTCAAATGGCTACTGGACATGAAGACACCGGAAGGACAACTGGCCAGGTGGATGGAGAAATTACAACAATACGATTTCAAGGTGGAATATCGTGCCGGCCGTTTGCACAAAAATGCCGATGCCCTATCATGAAGACCCTGTAGAGTAGAATGCGGACATTGTCTGAAGACCAAACAGCGAGAATGTATCTCCATCAAACAGATCTTAGTGCAGGCCAATGAAGACTGGACAACGGAACAGTGCATCCAGGACCAAATGGCTGATTCAGACATCGAAACAATCTTGTCGCTCAAAAAGAGAGGGGCACCCAGACCACTATGGGAAGAACTAGCGAGATACTCGGGCGTCCTGAAATCTCATCTCTCATCTGGGTATGAATAAAATCCTAGACAAAGTTCGCCAGCGGTACTACTGGGTAAATTACTTCGAAGACGTCAAAGCTTGGTGCCGGAAATGTGCAGCCAGTAAGGGCCCGAAGACCCGGACCAAGGACAGAATGCAGCAGTACAATGAGGGCGTCCCCGTTGAGAGAATTGTCATCGATGAGGCCGGTCCATTTCCCGAGAGTGTAAGGGGGAACAAATACATGTTGGTCGCAATTGATTACTTCAGTAAATGGCCTGAGGCATATGCGATTCTCAATCAAGAGGCAGCCACGGTAGCGACGGTGCTGGTAGAACAGCTATTCAGCAGGTTTGGCGTCCCGATGGAATTACATTCAGACCAGGAGCGTAACTTCGAATCGAATGTATTCCAGAAAGTCTGCACGATATTGGGATCAGGAAAACGAGAACAACACCATTACACCCACAGTCGGACGGAATGGTGGAAAGATTCAACTGGACCTTCGAACAACACCTGATTGGGATGAGCATATTGATCTAATCCTGTTGGCATATCGCTCGGCCGTCCATAATAGTACAGCCCTGACTCCAGCCAGGGTCCTATTCGGAAAAGAGCTGCGATTACCCTGTGATTTGGCTTTTCTCTCTCCCGAAGAACCTTCCCAAGGCATCAACGATTATGCCGACCAGCTCCGACATAACATGCTGGCAATACACGAATTAGCCCGAACGCAGATGTTATCCACCAGTGACCAGATGAAGACACGATATGACCTCAATGCCAATTCAGTCGGGTTGCAAGAGAGGGACAAAGTCTGGCTATACAACCCCCAACGGAGCAAGGGTAAATCTCCAAAGCTTACGCCGAGCCTAGGATGGTCCATACGAGGTGGTCAAGAGGATTAATGACGTCCTCTACCGTATCCGTCGATACCTCAGGGCTAAGTTGAAGGTGGTCCATTTAGATCGACCCGCTCATTACCATGGAGAGAATGTTTCTGACCGGGACGATCAGAATTAAAAGGAGGGCTGTGTTATAAATCATTTATTCCGTCCTTAGCGAGTAAAGTAAAGCATTTCATTTCATTGCATCAATCGCTGGGATGACAAAAAAATCTCGAAATAACTCGACAACTCTAAAATTGACACTCGGTTTGACTAGAAGAATTCCATGCGGATTTTAAAAGGAGCTGCCCAGCATCAGGGAGTTAGTTATTTATTGCGAAGAGCTTATTTCGTGTTATTATTGTGCTATTCTAATCAGCTCTTGTGAATATTTGATGTGAATAAAAGTTTCTAGAAAGTGATACTTAGTGAATATTAGTTTTAATTAATTGAACCGTCGGAGTTTATAACAATATCTAGCCTCAAATATATTAGTCCTGAGGATTGTCAAAGAATAAACGGAAATTAGAATTTTCAGTTAAACCGTAAACATCGACCAAAGAAATTTACTACTTACTTAAACGTCAATGGAAATAACATGTATATTAATAAATAGAATGTTATACCAACCTGCACTCTTAGTGAGGACTGTACATCGTTGCCGATTTTATGTCCTCACTTATTGCATAGAATAATATTTGAATAGTCGTAAAAATATACGTCGTGAAAATATACGTACGGTGAAGCGCCCTCAGTCTAAAATTCGGTGAACTAAATTTTCATTTTTCGTCAAAGTGAGGTCCAGTCAAAATAATGCTAGAATTAATAATTGAACATTTTGGGACTATTTGAGAGTGATATACAAAGTGAGGACCATATACGGTCCTCTCTTTGACTTGGACCTCACTATTACCGGGAATTTCTTTGAGAGGTGGCTCACTTCTTGCTCTGGGCAAATTTATATATATATATATATATATATATATATAAATTTAGCTGTAATATAAAGTGAGGACCTACTGTAGAGCACATGATGTGAGAACCGGCAGAAGGAATAAAAATTAAGGGAATTTTTTTATCCAGCAAATATTAATTCTAAAATAGCCTCAATTTTCTCACTAATATACACACAAAAAATGTAAGATAAAATTTTTTTGTTCCCTAAATATATTAAAACGAAGTGAGAACCTTATAAGCTACTATTCAACTCAGGCCCAACAATAATTTTAATGTACTACTATCATTCACAGTATATAACTTGGACCTACCAAAGCGAGAGCTACGCTTAGTTGCAACATTTAAGTAGTTATGTATATTCTGGCGATAACGTCCTATAAATCTACGCATGAAGGGAGGTCCATAGATTTTTATTCCGGCAAATTCAGTTGTTTTGACTAGTCGTTATATGTTTACGTTTTTTTTTATATTGTGACGATTCAGGGTCAGACGTTCTGTCTCAGAACGGTGCGTTTGAAATAAATTCATTTAAACATAAGATGTTTTTGCTCAATTAATATCTCATTAAAGTAATAATTTCTTGGATATGCTTCATACAATATACAGTTTGAGCCATAATTATAGCTAGAGAAGACATATATTGTTTTTTCCCCATTAATGAGTCACCCTATATGAACCATTCGTACTGCAATTTTAATAAGACAATAAACAGATATATGATCAGTCTCTAGATACTCAATAGGATGTTAAACTCATTGCAAAAAGTATACATATTGAAAAAAAGTAGTTTTTTATACTATCTTGTAATTTTAAATTATCTCCGTCAACTTTGTATGTTATAACATTGCTACGTTAACAAATGTTCAGTGTTATTATATTGTTAAAATTGTATGACAAGTTTTCGAGATATAGGGTGTTAAACATCGGAAATGTTTCGATTTTCTTATCAGATTTCTCATAGCAGACATGTATTATTTCCGTACATTGCTGGAAAGATAATTTTCGCATTATTTGACAAAAATATTAAATAAAACAATTACCATTAATTATCTTTGATTACAGTGTGTTTCCAGTATATGTAACATGTTTTTCAGAAAACCCATTTTTTATTACAACGATGAATAAGATGTAATCCCACAATTAATAAGAAATGAGTTCTTGGACGTGTTCATATATTATACGGTGTAAGTCGTAAATATGGCTATAGTGGGGATATACCATTTTTTGTCATTAATGAGTAACCCTGTATTAACTACAATACTTTAATTTGTACAATTTTTGCAAACCTGTAGAATTTAGTGTGACGAGTCGTTGATTTCTATAATTTAATATAAAAATTCCAGGACGCATGGTTTATAAAGGGTTACCTATTAATGGAATAAACAATAGATGCCCCCTTTAGCAATATTTACAACTTACACTGCATAATGTATGAATACGTTCAAAAATTTATTTCTTTAACACTATATTAACTGAGCAATTAGATCCTCTTATCTATTCAACGTTATAATAAAAAAATGAGTTTTCTAAAAAACATGTTACGTGTATGAGAAACACCCTATAATAAAAAATAATTAATAGTATATTTTTGTGCAATATTTATGTCAAACAATGTTCAAACCACGTCTTCTGCAATAAAGGGAAATAAAACACATCTATTTTGAGAAATCTGATACGATAAAGGTGACATTTCTGAAGTTTAAAACTAGTCATACAATTTTAATAATATTCTGCTCAGTAAAACACTGAACATTTGTTAACGTAAAAATGTAATAACATTCAAAGTTGACGGAGAGAATTTAAAACTACAGGGTAGTATAAAAAAATACATTTTCTCAATATGTATAGTTTTTGCATTCAGTTAAACATCCCGTTGAGTATAAAGAGACGGATAATATATCTATTTAATGTTTTATTACAATTTCAGCACGAATGGTTCGGACAGGGTGAGTGATTAATAAGAAAAAATAATATATACCTTCTCTAGCCATATTTATGGCTCACACTGTATATTATATGAGGCACTTCCAAGAAATTATTAATTTAACGAGATATTAATTGTGCAATATCATCTTATGTTTTCAACGTTGTAATAAAAAAAATATTTTTTCAAAAATCACATGTTACGTATTTTTTAAATATCCTGTAATCGACCAAAACTTATGGCAATTGTTTTGTGAAATATTTATGCCCAATAATGTACAAATCACAATTTCTCCAATAAACGGAAATAAAGCACGTCTATCATTGGAAATACGATATCAAAAAGCGGCATTTTCGATGTTTAACACTCTGTATCTCGAAAACTAGTCATAGAATCTATTTGAGCGCACGGACTCTTTTTGTCTGAACGTGAACTTCTACAACATACCAAAATTGCAAACAATGTGACGGAAGTCCATTTTTCCATAAGAAAGGTGCCTGGTCCTTTAAAGAAGCAACTTCCAGACTATATAATAGTGCTTTCTATAGTTGAACAGATTTGAAGAAAAAGGAGAAACAACATCAAGAAGAAATCGATCAAAGGTTAGTGAAATCTTTTAATGAAAAACGTAAAATAGGATTAGAAAATCTTTTAACTAATATTGATGAACAATTAATGCAAATAGTAGCACTAGTTAATGAAACAGTGAATGAAAGAATTCAAATAGTTGAGTCAGACATAAAAGAGATAAATGATGGCATTAAGCCCATAAAAAATACCATAGATACTCTTGAAGTAGATGACCTCGATTCCATCCAAAGCCAAGTAAAATTTGAAATCAGTTCAATTCAAGACCCATTTCAAGACCAAGTCAGTTCCATTAAAAAACAGTACAAAGTGAAGTACAAGATAAAATCAATGTAATCCAAAACAAGGTAGAAACAGAAATTAAAAAAATGCAAAAGGACTTACAGCGAGAAAAATACCAGAACATTAGTACCAAAGGTTCCGTTAGCAAACCACCCACATTTGACGACAGTTCATCTTGGCCCATGTATAAATGGCAATTTGAAGCCGTGGCTACAGCTAATGGATGGGATAACCAAGAAAAATCTACCTCTCTTGTAATTTTCTTAAAAGGTCCGGCCTTAGAACTCCTCCAAAGCATTCCAGTCGATGAACAAGGCAATTTCGACAGTACCATCGACATCCTGGACAAAAGATACGACATCAATCCCTGAGCCAAGTATACCAGGTGCACCTAAGTAAAAAAACGCAAAAATCCGGAGAGAGCCACCAAGAATTCGAAGCAGAGATCAGACGATTAGAACACTTGTATTACCCAGACCTGCCTGAGGAAACGAAAGACCAATTGGTCAGACAGAGTTTCATAAACGGTATCAGGGATGTGGAAGTACAAAGAACTATAAGACTTAGTGGCCTCAAGAAAAGTAATGAAGATTTACTTCGGACCTTGGGAGTAGAGGCAGTGTTGTTCGGAATCCATAAACTTCTAGAACGATCACAAAGAACTGACCACAGAGGAGCATGCTACTGGTGTGGACGGACAGGGCATATTCAACGTGACTCTGCAGACTGGGGCTACCTGAACGATAACCAACCAGAAGTAGCCAAAACAACAACCTCACCAACCAGGGAAACTCCAATCAGCATAGGGGGGCGAATGCTGACTAACCCTCCACCAGCCACCACGACAGTATCCATCCGGGAATTTTGCCGATATAGCAGCAGCCTACTCATCAGGGGCACCATCAATGGCCGAGCAATTACCGTCACCATCGACACCGGCGCCACTGTGTCTATTGCCAAGGCCGGAGATTTGAGGGCATCAGAAATCCGATCTGTTACCAACAACCTCCAGCTCAGAACAGTCACCGGTGAGTCAATGTCAATACAGGGTGAGGCAGATGTAGTACTGCAGATAGGGGACAACCGAATCCGGCATAGGGTCCTGGTAGCGAATATTGATGACAATTTCATACTGGTTATGGACCTAATCAGCCAGCATGGATTTATGTTCGACCCTAGATATGATGTTCTTCGGTTCCTAAATGAGGAATTTGTATTGACACGGCCCGTCAACACATCAGTCACCCCCATAAAAATTGTGGCAAAGTCTTCAGCTAGAATTCCCGGTCGAACGGAACAGATTATTCATGGGCAGCTAGACAGCAATCCTGGGAGCTGCGTTGGAATGGTGGAGCCCGTACACTCAGCTCATGACTACTTGGTTGGACGGGCTATAGTTAAAACCGGACGAGATATACCAATCAGAGTCCTGAATTTGTCCAACAACGACATCAGAATTGCCAATGGTCAAGAGATAGCTTCTTTCGAGCCAGTAGAGACCATCATCAATTGCGAAGAAGAGTACCAGACGTCGGTGAAAGAGACAGGGCCCAGTAAAGAGTTCCTACAACAGTTTGCTGACCATTTGACACACTTGATACCAGAGAAAGCCAAGCAATTTATCACAAAACACTGGCAAATTTTTAACAGTAAAAATGGAACCACCGGTCGCACCAACATCATCCAGCATCGAATAGATACCGGAAAGGCTCAACCCATCAGAATACCACCTAGACAACTACCATTGGGGCAACAACAGGCAGTCGAGGAAAACATCGAGTCCATGTTACAAAATGGAGTTATTGAGCCATCCATCAGCCCATGGTCTTCTCCCGTCGTGCTAGTTAAAAAGAAGGATGGAACCACCCGATTTTGTGTGGATTACAGAAAGCTGAATGACGTCACGAAGAAAGACAGCTATCCACTACCCCAAATCGATTACACTTTGACCACACTAGCAGGCTCCCGTTGGTTCTCCACACTTGACCTAAAAAGTGGATATTGGCATGTTGGTCTACACGCAAACGACAGAGAGAAGACAGCGTTCTCCACCAGTAAAGGGCTGTTTTAGTTCACGGTCTTGCCCTTTGGGTTATGTAATGCACCCGCTACATTTGAGAGGCTAATGGAGTATGTACTGAGAGGGTTAACATGGAGGACGTGCTTAGTATACCTCGACGACATTCTAGTCATGGGTCAGACATTCGACGACCATCTGAAGAACCTGGACGAAGTATTCTCCAGAATTAATAATGCCAACCTGAGACTCAATGCGAAGAAGTGTTTCTTGTTCCAAAAAGAAGTAGAGTTTTTGGGCCACGTCGTGTCCGAGTCAGGAATCCGCACCAATGAAGACAAGATAGAAGCCATCCGTGATTGGCCAGTCCCCAGAGACAAGCATGAACTCCGAAGCTTCTTGGGCCTCTGTTCATACTACAGGCGATTTGTTGAGGGATTTGGCACCATTGCCGCGCCTCTACATTGGAAGACCACTGAGAAAGAGACCTTCCGTTGGAATCATGATTGCGAAATATCATTCAGAGACTGAAGGCAGCTCTATGTTCCAGCCCAATCCTAGCCTTTCCTACACAGTCCGGCAAGTTCATCTTAGACACCGACGCCAGCAACACAGGTTTGGGGGCCGACCTATCCCAGGTGCAAGATGGTGAAGAGAGAGTGATCGAGTATTACAGCCGTGGATTCTCGAAACCGGAAAGAAATTATTGCGTCACCAGAAAAGAACTTCTTGCAATAATAAGGGCTGTAGACCATTTCCACAAATACCTCTATGGTCGTCATTTCTTAATCCGAACAGATCATGCCGCACTCAAATGGCTGCTGGACATGAAGACACCGGAAGGACAACTGGCCAGATGGATGGAGAAATTACAGCAATACGACTTCAAGGTGGAACACCGTGCCGGTCGGTTGCACAATAATGCAGACGCCCTATCCAGAAGACCATGTAGAGCGGAATGCAAGCATTGTCTGAAGACGGAACAGCGAGAGGGTATCTCCATCAGGCAGATCCGAATGCAGGCCAATGAAGACTGGACAACGGAACAGTGCATCCAGGACCAAATGGCTGATCCAGACATCGAACCAATCTTGTCACTCAAAATGAGAGGGGCACCCAGGCCACGATGGGACGAGGTAGCTGGATACTCCGGCGTGCTGAAATAGTTATGGGCTCAGTGGGACTCTCTAAGAATAGACAATGGAATGCTCAAGCGAGTTTGGGAAAGCGCTGATAGATAAGAAACCAAGTCCCAACTGGTAGTTCCGAAAAAAAGGTACCAGCCATCCTGACTGAAGTACATGATGGAATTACCGGAGGCCACTTGGGCATGAATAAAACCCTAGACAAAGTTCGCCAGCGGTGCCACCTGTGCAACCAGAAAGGGCCCGAGGACTCGGACCAAGGGCAGAATGCAGCAGTACAATGTGGGCGTCCCATTTGAGAGAATTGCCATCGATGTCGCCGGTCCGTTTCCCGAGTCTGAGAGGGGGAACAAATACATTCTGGTCGCAATGGATTACTTCAGCAAATGGCCTGAGGCATATGCGATACCTAACCAAGAGGCAACCACGGTAGCGACGGTGCTAGTAGAACAACTATTCAGCAGGTTTGGCGTCCCGATGGAATTACATTCAGACCAGGGGCGTAACTTCGAATCGAATGTATTCCAGAAGGTCTGCAAGATGTTGGGGATCAGGAAAACGAGAACAACACCATTACACCCACAGTCAGACGGAATGGTGGAAAGATTCAACAGGACCTTGGAACAACACCTATCCAAGGTCGTCAGCAATAACCAGCGTGATTGGGATGAGCATATTCCCCTATTCCTGTTGTCATATCGCTCTGCTGTACATAATAGTACAGGCCTGACCCCAGCCAGGGCCCTATTCGGAAAGGAGCTGCGATTACCATGCGACTTGGCATTTGGCTCCCCGGAAGAACCTCCCCAAGACATCGACGATAATGCCGACCAGCTCCGACATAACATGCTGGCAATACACGAATTAGCCCGAACGCAGATGTTGGCCACCAGTGACCGGATGAAGACGCGATACGACCTCAAGGCCAATTCAGTCGGGTTCCAGGAGAGGAACAAAGTCTGGTTGTACAACCCCCAACGGAGTAAGGGTAAATCCCCAAAGCTTACACCCGCCTGGGATGGTCCATACGAGGTGGTCAAGAGGCTTAATGACGTCGTCTACCGGATCCGTCGAAACCCCAAGGCTAAATTGAAGGTGACGGGACGATCAGAATTAAAGGGGGGGGGGGGCAGTGTTACGAAATTTACCCAAAGCCGACCCTGTTTCATTTCAGTACGACAACAAACGCTCTAAGATAAAAAAAACGGTTCTCGAAAAGACTCGGCAGCGGAAGAAGTGATGAAGATTTTGACGAGAATTTTCTATGCTGGGGTTATAAAAGAAGCACGCCACGACCGCGTCGACTAGCGTATATGAGAATGTATTGTGAATCAGCTGTTTTAATGTAAATAAAGTTCTAGAAAAGTGAAAGTAAATATTAGTTCTTATAATTTTAAAATTGAACCCACGAAGTACATTGCAATATTATTTCCATTGACGTTTATGTAAGTAGTAAATTTCTTTGGTCGATGTTTACAGTTAAACTGAAAATTCTAATTTCCGTTTATTCTTTGACAATCTTCAGGAATAAAATATTTGAGGCTAGATATTGTTATAAACTCCGAGGGTTCATTTAATTAAAAACTAATATTCACTAAGTATCACTTTCTAGAAACTTTTATTTACATCAAATATTCACAAGAGCTGATTCGAATATTACTATAATAACACTAAATAATCTCTTCGCAATAAATAACTAACTCCTCGATGCTGGGCCGCTCCTTTTAAAATCCGCATCGAATTCTTCTAGCAAAACCGATTGTCAATTTTAGAGTTGTCGAGTTATTTCAAGATAATTTTTTTTGTCCTCTCAGCGATTGATGTATTGAAATAAAATGCTTTACGTTACTCGCCAAGGACGGAATAGATAATTTATAATACTGCCCTCCTTTTAATTCTGATCGTCCCGGTCAGAAAAATCCTCTCCATGGTAAGGAGCGAGTCGATCTAAACGGACCACCTTCAACTTAGCCCTGAGGTATCGACGGATACGGTAGACGACGTCATTAATCCTCTTGACCACCTCGTATGGACCATCCTAGGCGGGCGTAAGCTTTGGAGATATACCCTTGCTCCGTTGGGGGTTGTATAGCCAGACTTTGTCCCTCTCTTGCAACCCGAATGAATTGGCTTTGAGGTCATATTATGTCTTCATCTGGTCACTGATGGCCAACATCTGCGTTCGGGCTAATTCGTGTATTGCCAGCATGTTTTGTCGGAGCATAATCGTTGATGGCTTGGGAAGGTTCTTCGGGGGAGCGAAAAGTCAAATCACAGGGTAATCGCAACTCTTTTCCGAATAGGACCCTGGCTGGAGCCAGGCCTGTACTATTATGGACGGCCGAGCGATATGCCAACAGGATTAGATGAATATGCTCATCCCAATCAGGTCTTGTTCCAATGTCCTGTTGAATCTTTCCACCATTCCGTCTGACTGTGGGTGCAATGGTGTTGTTCCCGTTTTCCTGATCCCCAACATCGAACAGACCTTCTGGGATACATTCGATTCGAAGTTACGCCCCTGGTCTGAATGTAGTTCCAACGGGACGCAAAACCTGCTGAATAGCTGTTCTACCAGCACCGCCGCTACCGTGGCTGCGTCTTGAGTGAGAGTCGTCTATGCCTCAGGCCATTTACTGAAGTAATCCATTGCGACCAAAATGTATTTGTTCCCCCTCACACTCCCGGGAAATGAACCGGCGACATCGATGGCAATTCTCTCAAATGGAACGCCCACATTGTACTGCTGCATTCTGTCCTTGGTCGAGGTCTTCGGGCTCTTACTGGCTGCACAGGTGTCACATTTCCGGCACCAAGCTCTAAGGTGTTCGAAGTAATTTCACAGTAGTACCGCTGGCGAACTTTGTCTAGGATTTTATTCATACCCAGATGACCCCCGATAATCCCATCATGTACTTCGGTCAGGATGGCTGGTACCTTTTTTTTGGAACTACCAGCTGGGACTTGGTTTCTCGACCGTTAGTGCTTTCCCAAATTCGCTTGAGCTTACCATTCTTTACTCTTAGAGAGTCCCATTGGACCCATAACGATTTCAGGACGCCCGAGTATCTAGCTACTTCGTCCCATCGTGGTCTAGGTGCCCCTCTCTTTTTGAGCGACAAGATGCACTGTTCAGTTGTCCAGTCTTCATTGGCCTGCACTAAGATCTGTCTGATGGAGATACCTTCTCGCTGTTCGGTCGTCAGACAATGTCCGCATTCTACTCTACAGGGTCTTCTTGATAGGGCATCGGCATTATTGTGCAAACGGCCGGCACGTTTTTCCACCTTGAAATCGTATGGCCAGTTGTTCTTCCGGTGCCTTCATGTCCAGTAGCCATTTGAGGGCGGCATGATCTGTCCGGATTAAGAGATGACGACCATAGAGGTATTTATGGAAATGATCTACAGCCCTTATTATTGCAAGAAGTTCTTTTGTGGTGACGCAATAATTTCTTTCCGGTTTCGAGAATTCACGGCAGTAGTACTCGATCACCATCTTGCACCTGGGGTAAGACGGCCCCCAAAGCTCTGTTGCTAGCGTCGGTGTCTGAAATGAACTTGCCGGAGTGTGTAGGAAAGGCTAGGATTGGGCTGGAACATAGTGCTGCCTTCAGTCTCTGAATGATATTTCGCAATCATGATTCCAACGGAAGGTCTCTTTCTCATTGGTGTGCCAATGTAGAGGCGCGGCAATGGTGCCAAATCCCTCAACAAATCGCCTGAAGTAGGAAAATATGCCCAAGAAGCTTCGGAGTTCATGCTTGTCTCTTGGGACTGGCCAATCACGGATGGCTTCTATCTTGTCCTCGTTGGTGCGGATTCCTGACTCGGAAAGAACGTGGCCCAAAAACTCTACTTTTTTGGAACATGGAACACTTCTTCGGGTTGAGTCTCAGGTAGGCGTTAATATCTGGAGTTCTGGTTTTACCCATGACCAGAATGTCGTCGAGGTATAATAAGCACGTTCTCCATGTTAACCCGCTCAGGACATACTCCATTAGCCTCTCGAATATTGCGGGAACATTACATAACCCAAAGGGCATGACCGTGAACTGAAACAGCCCTTTACTAGTGGAGAACACTGTCTTCTCTCTGTCGTTTTCGTGTAGACCAACCTGCCAATATCCACTCTTTAGGTCTAGTGTGGAGAAACAACGGGAGCCTGCTAGTGTGGTCAGAGTGTCATCAATTCGGGGTAGTGGATAGCTATCTCTTTCTTCGTGACGTTATTCAGCTTGCTGTAATCCACGCAAAATCGGGTGGTTCCATCCTTTTTTTTAACTAGCACGACGGGAGCAGACCATGGGGTTATGGATGGCTCAATAACTTCGTTTTGTAAAATGGACTCGATGTTTTCCTCGACTGTTTGTTATTGCCCTAATGGTAGTCGTCTAGGTGGTATTCTGATGGGTTGAGCCTTTCCGGTGTCTATTCGGTGCTGAATGATCTTGGTGCGACCGGTGGTTCTATCTTATCTGTTGAAAATTTGCCAGTACTTTGCGATAAATTGCTTTACTTTCTTCTGTTCCTCTGGTGTAAGGTGTGTCAAATTGTCAGCAAAATATTGTAGGAACTCTTTACTGGGACCTGTCTTCTTCACTGATGTCTGGTACACTTCTTTGCCATTGATGATGGTCTCTACTGACTCGAAACAAGCTATATCTTGACCATTAGCAATTCTAATGTGATTGTTGGGCAAATTCAGGACTCTAATTGGTATATTTCGTCCGGTTTTATCTATAGACCGTCCAACTAAGTAGTCATGAGCCGATTGCACGGGCTCCAACATTCCAACGCAGCTCTCAGGATTGCTTTCTAGCTGCCAATCAATTATCTGTTCCGTTCGGCCGGGAATTCTGGTTGAGGATTTTGCCTCAATTTTTATGGAGGTGGGTGAACTGTTGACGGGCGTGTCAATACAAATTCCTCAGTTAGGAACCGAAGAACATCATATCTCGGGTCGAACATAAATCCATGCTGGCTGATTAGGTCCATACCAGTATGAAATCCTCCTCAATATTCGCTACCAGGACCCTATGTCGGAGTCGGTTGTCCCCTAATTATAGTACTACATCTGCCTCACCCTGTATTGACATGGATTCATCGGTGACTGTTCTGAGCTGGATGTTGTTGGTAACTGGCCGGATTTCTGATGCCCTCAAAACTCCGGACTTGGCAATGGACACAGCGGCGCCGGTGTGGATGGTGATGGTAATTGCTCGGCCATTGATGGTGCCCCTGATGAGTAGGCTGCTGCTATATCGACAAAATCCCCGATGGATACTGTTCTGGGGGCTGGTGGAGGGTTAGTCAGCATTCGCCCCCTTATGCTGTCTGATTGGAGTTTCCCTGGTTGGTGAAGTTGTTGTTTTGGCTACTTCTGGTTGATGATCGTTCAGGTAGCCCCACTCTGCAGTCACGTTGAATGTGCCCTGTCCTTCCACAACTGTAGCATGCTCCTCTGTGGTCAGTTCTTTGTGATCGTTCTAGAAGTTTATGGATTCCGAACAACACTGCCTGGAAGGATGGTTCTTGTTCGTCCTGGATGAAAGAAACTGCTCGCACCCTCGGATTGGATATATTCATGACTGCCTCTACTTCCAAGGCCGAAAGTAAATCTTCATTACTTTTCTTGATGCCACTAAGTCTTATAGTTCTTTGTACTTCCACATCCCTGATACCGTTTATGAAACTCTGTGTGACCAATTGGTCTTTCGTTTTCTCGGGCAGGTCTGGGTAATACAAGTGTACTAACCGTCTGATCTCTGCTTCGAATTCTTGATAGCTCTCTCCGGATTTTTGTGTTTTTTCACTTAGTTGCACCTGGTATACTTGGCTCAGGGATTGATATCGTATCTTTTGCCCAGGTTGGCGATGATTTTGTCGAAATTGCCTTGACTGGAATGCTTTGGAGAATTTCTAAGGCCGGACCTTTTAAGGAAATTACAAGAGAGGTAGATTTTTCTTGGTTATCCCATCCATTTCCTGTAGCCACGGCTTCAAATTGCCGTTTATACATGGGCCAAGATGAACTGCCATCAAATGTGAGTGGTTTGCTAACGGAACCTTTGATACTAATGGTGTTTTGGTATTTTTCTCGCTGTAAGTCCTGTTTCCTGCTTTGGATGGAATCGAGGTCATCTACTTTGGTTTCAAGAGTATCCATGGTATTTTTTATGGTCTTAATGTCATCATTTATCTCTTTTATGTCTGACTCAACTATTTGCATTCTTTCATTAACTGTTTCTTATCTTATCTTATCGTCAACTTTGAATGTTATTTGAATGTTATTACATTTTTACGTTAACAAATGTTCAGTGTTTTACTGAGCAGAATATTATTAAAATTGTATGACTAGTTTTCGAGATATAGAGTGTTAAACTTCAGAAATGTCACCTTTATTGCAGAAGACGTGGTTTGCACATTGTTTGACATAAATATTCCACAAAAAAATATTATTAATTATTTTTTATTACAGGGTGTTTCTCATATACGTAACATGTTTTTTAGAAAACTCATTTGTTATTATAATGTTGAATACATAAGAAGATCTAATTGCTCAGTTAATATAATGTCAAAGAAATTTATTTTTGGACGTATTCATACATTATACAGTGTAAGTTGTAAATATGCGTCCTGGAATGTTTATATTAAATTATAGAAATCAACGACTCGTCACACTAAATTCTACAGGTTTGCAAAAATTGTACAAATTAAAGTATTGTAGTTTATACAGGGTTACTCATTAATGGTAAAAAATGGTATATCCCCACTATAGCCATATTTACGACTTACACTGTATAATATATGAACACATCCAAGAACTCATTTCTTATTAATTGTGCGATTACATCTTATGTATTTATCGTTGTAATAAAAAATGGGCTTTCTGAAAAACATGTTACATATATTGGAAACACACTGTATTCAAAGATAATTAATGGTAATTGTTTTATTTAATATTTTTGTCAAATAATGCCAAAATTATCTTTCCAGCAATGTACGGAAATGATACATGTCTGCTATGAGAAATCTGATTAGAAAATGGAAACATTTCCGATGTTTAACACCCTATATCTCGAAAACTTGTCATACAATTTTAACATTATAATGACACTGAACATTTGTTAACGTAGCAATGTTATCACAAACAAAGTTGACGGAGAGAATTTAAAATTACAAGATAGTATAAAAAACTACTTTCTTCAATATGTAGACTTTTTGCAATGAGTTTAACATCCTATTGAGTATCAAGAGACAGATCATATATCTGTTTATTGTCTTATTAAAATTGCAGTACGAATGGTTCATATAGGGTGACTCATTAATGGAAAAAAAACAATATATGTCTTCTCTAGCTATATTTATGGCTCAAACTGTATATTGTATGAAGCATATCCAAGAAATTATTACTTTAATGAGATATTAATTGACTAAAAACATCTTATGTTTAAATTAATTTATTTCAAACGCACGGTTCTGAGTCAGAACGTCTGACCCTGAATCGCCACAATATATAAAAACGTAAACATGTAACGACTAGTCAAAACAACTGTGAATTTGCTGGAATAAAAATCTATGAACCTCACTTCATGCGTAGATTTATAGGACGTTATCGCCACAATATACATAAGTACTTAAATGTTGCAACTATGCGTAGTTCTCGCTTTGGTAGGTCCAAGTTATATACTGTCCTCAGAATGTTAGTAGTACATTAAAATTATTGTTGGGACTGAGTTGAATAGTAGCTTATAAGGTTCTCACTTCGTTTTAATATATTTAGGGAACAAAAAAATTTTATCTTACATTTTTTGTGCGTATATTAGGGAGAAAATTGAGGCTATTTTAGAATTAATATTTGCTGGATAAAAATATTCCCTTAATTTTTATTCCTTCTGCCGGTTCTCACATCATGTGCTCTACAGTAGGCCCTCACTTTATACTACAGCTAAATTTATATATATATATATATATATATATATATATATATATATATATATATATATATATATTTACATCCAACTTCCCCCTGAGCGTCCGTACATTAACCAATCCCTATCTTCAGAGCGTCCATGAGATACAAGGCGTCCGTATACGGATGCTCTGTTGTATCCCTATTGAGAATTATTCTGATGCTCTCTGCCAACATAATGAAACGTTCTACAAAAATTGTGTTGGACGCTCTATAGATAGCGGACTGTGTAATATATTCAATTGTCCGTATACTATTGGTTCAACCAGTTGCCCGCGAGGGGGATTTGCCGTATATCAAATTTTGTATATTCATATTTTTCATTTTGCTACTTACTCGATTTCAAAACGTCCGTAAAATTGGCAACATTCGTTGCATTTATTTCCGCGCGAAGATATTTGATATTTTTGAGTAAAACGAAAGTCGCCCATTTGAAGACGTCAAAAAATAAGTGAGATATAATAAATTATAGGTAGGTATTAGGTATGTTTTAACGCCGGATTACTCTTATTTTGCAAAACTAAAAAACTAAGAATTCGTAAATACATATTTTGCTTCGTTAGGTGCTGGTGGTGTGAATTATTTGACAGTTGTGAAAATGTTACTAGCTAATATTTTTATTAAAACTTTAATTTTGGGAGGATACAGTTTAATTAATAAAATTAACTTAACACAGTCAATAGCTAGACGCGAAGGAAGCGGGCTGTTATTATTTGATTGATCTAATTTATGAGGTTTTAGTAAAATATTACGTATTTAGAATTTAGCAGTTAGTCCTGAAAGAAGGCACGGAGCTAGTCTGACAGTCATTTAAGGTCACTCTTGAAGTGTAAGGCTTGGTAGCTATTAAGGTGCAGACTCATCTATCTTCTATCTATATTATTATAAAATTGTAAATTTGTCTGTATGTTTGTTTGTTTCTTTGTTTGTTTGTTCGGGCATCAAGTAAGAACTACTAAACTGATTTCGATGACTCTTTTTTAGTCGCAAAGCCTATAGTTTGATTTGAAATCAGGTAGGCATTTTATCTCCCTAAATTGACAGAAACGGTAGATATAGCGAAAAAACTTCTACCATGATTGGTAAAAGAATAACTCAATTGGTTTCAGCGCACGCATAAAATATTAGATATTGGCATCAGCTTAGTTTTTATTCAAATTTCGGAATGTGCCAATGTAACATTTCGATTTTAAAAAAACAACTGATGTAACAGGCGCAAATGTAATTATACAGGGTGTTCTGGATATAGGAAACTTAGTGCGGAATAGAATTACATGGATTTAAAAGATCTAAAAAAAGTATACTGGATGTCCTATAAGCAGCTGCATATATACAATGTGGTTGAAATAAAGGAGTTGGAATTATATGTACGGGGTAGTCCAAAAAAGTTATATTAAGTGGGCTATAAATAGTTGCATATTCCAAGTGGTTGAAATTTATAGAGTTTGGATAAAAAAATCTTAGAAAAAAATGTAAGCAGTTAGGATCTTTGAATTATGTGCATAAGATATTATAATTATGAAATGGGTTCAAAAAATGTTGGAAGCAGTTGTTTATAGAGAGTGGTTGAAATATAAGATGAAGTGGAATATAGTTTATAGTGTGGTTAAAAACTTGTTTAATATTCACTAATATTTGTATATATAAGATGGCTGAACATATAGCGGAGTATAATTAGAGGTACATAGGTGGGTTTAAAAATATTATAAAGAAATGTTATGATATACAAGCTGTTCCACTTACCGGCTGGTTGAAATATAGGGTGGAGTAGGATTCTAAGGATACAGGATGGTACATAAATGTTATATTGGGTGGCAAATAAGTGGTTGCATATAAAAGGTTATTAAAATATAGGGTGGCTTACAGTTAGAATTATACAGGGTGGGTAAAAAATGCTAGAAAAATTTTGTTATATAGCAGTATCTGAAATAGTTCATAATTACTTGCAAAGATAGGATAGTTGAAATATAGGGTGAAGAAGTGTTATGTTTAATTATTTAAAAAAATGTTATATTGGTTGACCAATAAGCAGTATCGAATACATGGTAGGTGACATACATACAAGGTGAATCAAGAACATGTTGAACAAAATTGTTATATATCGTGCCCAATAAGCAGTTGCAGTTTTGGTGAAATATATTGGGCATTGATGGATTTATAGTACAGTGTGGTACGAAAAATGTTGTACTGGGTGGCCAATAAGTAGTTGCATATAGAAGGTGGTTGAAATAGCGACTGGAGTAGAATTATAGTTAAACATGTTGGATATTTTTTTTTTTTAGGACTGAACATGTAAAATTATAGTTCATACAGTGTGATTAAAACAATGTTAGAAAAAGCTGCATATAAGGGGTGGTTGAAATATATGGTCGAGACAAATTATACTTTCAAATGTGTTTAAAAAATAGTTATATGCCGTAGCCCATAAGCAGTTGCGTACATAAGATAGTGAGTTATAGTTAAGTGTTTAAAAAATTTTATATTTGTTGGCCTCTAAGCAGATGCACATACAGGGTGGTTGAAATATTTTTTAGCCTAAAATTATCGTTATACAGGATGGTTCAAAAATAAGTTATAGTGTTTGACAAAATGACAGTAGTGTATACAGTATGGTTTAATGTAGATGGAAGTAAAGTTAGTAATACAAGGCAGTTCAAAAAAAAAGTTGAATAAAATTGTTATATAGGGTGGCCAATAAGCGGTTGCAATTTGTGTGAGTGTTTAAATAAAAGTTTAGTGTTACTCTGCAAAACTGTATTTTTACATTTGTGACACATTAAGGGTTACACACCTATTTCCATTAGGGTAGATCAAAAAAAGTTTAAAAAATTGTTATACACGGTAATATATTTTTAGAGTGTGTTTAACAAATGTTAGATACAGTTGCATATAAAGGGTGATTAAAACATAGGGTAAAGACAAATTTTACTTTAAAAGGTGGTTAAAAAAATATGAGAAATAATTGTTATACAGCGTAGACCATAAGCAATTGCATAGCTGAAATATAGGGTAGGGAAGCAGTATATACAGGATGGTTGCAATATAGAGTGAAGTAGAGTTACAGTTATTCAAACAAATGTCGAACAAAATTGTTATATAGGGTGTGGCCCATACCAAGTGAACACATTTACATAATTGTTACGTCAGAATGACATCATGCTGTGTCACGATTTACATAATATAGAAGTCATATTTGAGTCATATATGAGTCATTATTTCACACTTTTTGACGTAAGATTCTTACGTAATATATATGGCGTAAATGTGACATCCATAATTGTGATTCATTTGATGTCAAGATGACATAACCATGCCATAGAGGAGATGTAAAATTTCTTTCATATATGACATAAATATGACATCATTCTGATGACATAATAATTACGTCCATACCAATATATATATATATATATATATATATATATATATATATATATATACGTCCCAAGACTACATACGTATCTCATAATAATAATCTGGGTCAATAGTCGTAAGCATAACTATCACGGATATGGGATTCTTCGAGAACTGTGCCACCCTTTAAGGATTTCACGTAGTACAACTGATGAAAGAATATTCTAACAATGAGACAAAACTAGCCCGACTAAAAAATCCCAGGATTTTCCTCTTAAGGTGTCGAAAGAATGGTATAGTCCCCAATCACATTCTTTACAATCTAACAAGGGTTCACAAACAAATAGAATGGAAAACGGGAAGTCAAAGACAACAAACTAACAACTTCATAACAAAGTTAGCCAGCAGCATTCTGAATTTAGAAATTAAATTAACAATGAATAATTTAAAGTTTTTGACATCTAGACAACCTATCATTAAAAATAAAATTATATTGTCAATACCCCTTAATGTTTGGACAACTTTTAAACGCAAGATCAAGGTTAGAGCCCATAAATTGTTTATTAAAACACGAATAACGAACGTGAAGAAATTTGACAAGATAATGGAGAACAAAAAAAATAACCATAATAACACAGAACTCTTGGTTGAGAAATCTGACAGATGTCGTTCTACCAGAGGAAGTCAAAACTATACTCCAATTAGGTCCTAAATCCTGTATACCACCGTCAAGTCATGATATCAACATTCCTTCTCTTGTTGCTGAACTACAAAATATCAATCTGGGGTCCTCAGATCCGAATATGAGAGACATATTTAATGCAAGAGTTACTAACATCATAACGAACTACATAATTAATGACAAACAAAATACAGACTACCTGAATAAATGTCTCCAAATAACAAAGAAATTTCTTAATGCTAACCAAGATTTAGTTGTTACTAATGCAGATAAACGATCCACAACTGTGTTAATATACAAAGACCAATACAACGTGTTAGCCAACAACTTACTACACGATGAAGAAACATATACAGTCTTGAGGCGAGATCCATCAGCCACCCTAGAACAAAAAGCTAATAAGATCATCACGAACCTGAAACATAGAAACATCATCACATCGGACCTAGCATCTCAACTTATGCAGTATCAAGGAACAGCAGGCAAATGGTATGCAACACTAAAAATTCATAAAGAACCGTTGAGTCTTAGACCGAACGTCTCAAGCATTAATGTCCCCAATGGCAAAATAGCAAATTTTCTTAAGGATGTGCTAACGAAAGCTTACAATTTCAACAACCAATATTATGTTAAAGACTCATTTGAATTAGCAGCCTTTATCAATAACACATCCATTCCCAATAACTACATTTTGGTGAGTTTTGATGCAGTTTCCTTATTCACCAACATCACTCTAGAAATAGCATCCTTGTGTGTTAACACATATTGGACTGATATTGCTCCACATAGCCCTATATCAAAAGATGAATTCCTCCAATGGGCAGCACACTGTCTCCAATATTAGCTCAATTCTATATAGATCATGCCTTGGACATGTCATTGCCGAAATTTCCTTGTGAAGTCTCTTTTTGTAGATGACTTGCTTCTACCCATAGTTGAAGAAGAAGCTGACCAATGCCTCAACTTACTGAACCAGTTCCATCCTAAGTTACAGTTCACAATTGAAAAAGAGCATAATAACAGGATTGCGTTTTTGGACATGTTAGTTATACGCCAAGAGGGGAAACTTATGACAGATTGGCATCAAAAAAACTATGCATCAGGTAGATACATACACTTTATGTCATACCACCCATTCAAGGTAAAAATGAACATTATCCACAATATTAAGACTAGAGTAGGGAAGATCTCACATGAAACATTTAAACAGAAAAATTTAATAATCTTGGAGAAGTTGATAGTCCAGAATGGATACCCAAGAGCATTATTACGCAAAATCCTATACAATAATCCAAATACTCTAACGAGCCTCGACAACAGTAATACAACCCAGACAGGTGGCTCATCAACAGAAGAACAGGGTCATAATTTCATTACAATTCCATATGCAGGATCACTAACAAAAAAACTAAAGGAAGTGATACCAAAGGACCTTAACAAGATAACAACCTCAATTGTAAAGTCAATAAGGAAAATCTTCACTAAAACCAAAGACACTGACCCAGAAATAAAGAAGTAGAATGTAGTGTATAGACTTCCATGCCTGGAGTGTGATGCAAGCTATATTGGAACTACGAAAACTAAAGTCAGCCCACGAGTCAGCCTACATAAAAGCAATATTAAAAAGGCCACAACACCAGTGCTTTGGCTGCTCACTCCAATATAGTAGGACACAAGCCAGATTTTGATAATATTAGTGTGTTGAACATGGAAAAAAATCATAAAAAAGAACGTTCCTGGAAATATGGAGGATAGCCCAAGAACATAATGCCCTTAATGCGAGAACAGATATACAAAATTTGAGTTCCATATACTCGCGTTTGATCCAGATAGACAAAAGAAGATATAAACCGGGCCTGGTAGCAGACACCTGACAGGCCTTACACTCCACATAACCATTGGCAGTAGAACACTGAAAGCTAGCAACGTAGTCCAAATGTATTATCATTTATTTTTTAAATCATTTTAAAGTGTTTAGACTTGTCTGTGTTCTATTTGAGTGTAGTGTAGTGTACGGTTCATACATGGTGTAGATATCGGAATATGTATGTAGATAAATATTGTTAAGTAATTTTACTATTGCAGGGCGAACTATACCGATTTCGCATTAATTACTGCAGTCATCAATCTGTATATAAAGTTTAAATGTTATTATAGATTTCTCTAGTTAATATCTCTTGACGGTATACATGAAAACTACTAAGAACGATTTATGTTATTCTATGGTATAATCTGTGTTTATGTTTTATGTCAACTTGTGTTGTCAGTTGTCAACATGACTAGCAAAAATTTGTAATGTATTTTGTAGTATATAGTATTTTATATTTTAATCAGAATAAGAACTTCTAGAGCAGTTTTATGTTTAAATGACAAATAGTAATAGAATCTGTAAACTCCACGGTGTGAAAAGGCATACAATCACATTACCTGATGAAGGGTGAAGGGGTAAATTATTAAGTAATATTAAACCCCGAAACCTTGTAATCTAATGATTAAATTGTTTTAATATGCACCTGACCTCTACATCCCAAGACTACATGCGTATCTCATAGTAATAATCTGGGTCAATAGTCGTAAGCATATATATATATATATATATATATATATATATATATATATATATATATATTTGTTTTTAAGTTTTCGCGGGCACTAAATGTTTTAGGTGGTTTCCGGGAATTCATCCGCGTAGTTGATAACTGATCCCTGCCGGGATCGATGGTAAAATGACGACGTTTCGGCAGAGTCATATCTGCCATCTTCAGGTCGGTTCGCATACTTCTCGTAGCCTTCTGCTTTCGCTTCTAGTTACTCGAATACTAAGATTGTCTGAAGCGCGCGCGTTGTTACATAGTCGCGGCTCGGCGCCTATCGGTTGGCACCGTGAACGGCTGCGTGTGATTGGCCCTTGGCGCTCAGTGGGCACGGCTCCATCCTGCTGATTTGTTATTTCCGGTTGAGTTTTTATTGGACGGGTCCGGGCCGGTACGGTGTTTAATAGGATCTTCCAACAATTAATATATATAAGTTCTAAATTTCATTGCGTGCGTTTAGACTGTGAGGCCTCTTCGCTATTTCAAATGCCTCTCTTACGAGTCTTGATTTCGGGTGTTCTGTATTTGCCAGTACTCTGGTGTTCTCAAAGTCTATTCGGTGTGACATCGTGGTGGCGTGTTCCGCAATGGATGTTGTTTTTTCCTGCTTTCTTACAGCGTTCTGGTGTTCATCACGTCTAGCTTGAATTCTTCTATTAGTTTGCCCCACATAGGTTTTATGACAGTCTGCACATGGAATCTCGTACACTCCCTGTTGTTCTAGAGGGATCCTCGTCTTCGGAGTCCTCAACACCGTGCTTATTTTTCTGTCTGTATTGAAAATAGTATCGATATTGTGTCTCCGTAGAATTCTTGCAATACTGTCCGTGGCCATGCAGTATATAGAAAAGCAACTCACACCAACAGATACCTTCATGCTAATTCTCATCACCACCCAGCCCAACTACAAGCCGTCGTCAAGACTTTAGTAACCAGATCACAAAGACTAGCTGACCAGGATAACATCAAACAGGAAATGGACAGTTTAAAAACAGCTTTGAGACAAAACGGATTTACAGACCGAAATATACAAAGAGTCCTAAAGTCAAAACCGAGGCAAACAAACGAGGAGCATGAGACACCAATAACCAAGGCTTATTAACCGTATGTCAAGGGGACCACGGACAGTATTGCAAGAATTCTACGGAGACACAATATCGATACTATTTTCAATAGAGACAGAAGAATAAGCACGGTGTTGAGGACTCCGAACACGAGGATCCCTTTAGAACAACAGGGAGTGTATGAGATTCCATGTTCAGACTGTCATAAAACCTATGTGGGGCAAACTAATAGAAGAATTCAAGCTAGACGTGATGAACACCAGAACGCTGTAAGAAAGCAGGAAAAAACAACATCCATTGCGGAACACGCCACCACGATGTCACACCGAATAGACTTTGAGAACACCAGAGTACTGGCAAATATAGAACACCCGAAATCAAGACTCGTAAGAGAGGCAATTGAAATAGCGAAGAGGCCTCACAGTCTAAACGCACGCAATGAAAATCAGAACTTTGGAAAATTCTATTAAACATCGTACCGGCCCGGACCCGTCCAATAACAACTCAACCGGAAATAACAAAGCAGCAGACGGGAGGCGTGCCCACTGAGCGCCCAGGGCCAATCACACACAGCCGTTCACGGTGCCAACCAATAGGCGCCGAGCCGCGACTAAATAACAGCGCGAGCGCTTCTGAAAATCTTAGTATTCGAGTAACTAGAAGCGAAAGCGAGAATTGTGCGAACCGACCTGAAGAGGGCAGATGTGACTCTGCCGAAACGTCATCATTTTACCATCGATCCCGGCAGGGATCAGTTATCAACTACGCGGATGAATTCCCGGAAACGACCTAAAACATATATATATATATATATATATATATATATATATATATATTGGTATGGATGTAATTATTATGTCATCAGACTGATATCATTGTCTCTGAAAGGACACACAACGTTAGTTTTAGAATAGATTTGAAAAAGGCCAAAAACATGGCTGAAATTTCATCATTAAAAGGTTGGTTTACATTATCCTCATATCAATCAGCTTATACTTTTTGTCAAGTAACTAGAAATGGGACAGACAGAAAGAGGGAGCATGTGAACCATTCCAAAATAGGGCAATACTGGTACTCAGCCAATACACAGATATTTTACAAATAACCCAGAATGATGATGATCAGTTATCAAGTATATGGAACCTGGAATGCATAAGACATGTGTCTGTGTACAAGAGAGCAATTTGTAGTTGATGGTTGTAAGAAATTAACACAAATTTTGAAAGTCTATAAAATTGTGAATCAGTTTAATTTCAGTTTTTTGTTTTATATTAACATCATATGTTTTATTTTCTGTTGACATCAATCTTTCAACACTTCTAATAAAACTTCTAATTGCTTCCTCCATTGGATGTTGGTTATCCAGTAACCATTTGTCTCGAGCACCTATAAAAATATTTGCATGTTAACAATGCAGCTAAAATCAAGTACCTGATAAAAGAACTGTAATGTGTAATCAAATTGTAATATAATGATCACTGTTTTAAGATCTAGCTTTAGTTTATATACTGACTGTTAAATTTTGATTTTTTAATTAAAATGAGCTTAAAGTTCTGTTAGAAGGAAACTTTATAATCTTTATTTATAATAAATATAAAAATAATAAAATACCTCTATGAATTAATAAGTCTTAATGAAAAGTATACACATTTTATATTTAGTTCATGAACTATCCATTTATTAGTTAGCTTTAAGAAATACATATAAATATGTACAAAAGTTAAACCATCATGAACAATAAAATTATAATGCATTATGCAGGCATAAATTATTAAATTATTCCATAATTAATATGCAATATATTACAAACTTATAAGTCACTACATACTCACAAATTATTCATTTTGATAAAAATGTTGCCTGCATTGGCGTTTTGCCCTTTCTTCCTAACCAAATATATTTCTGCAACTTTTGGTCCTGAATTATACTGGGCATTGTTCTGGATTGAGTTCCCAATTTTTGAGAGCTCAACAACCTGTAAGTTGAAAAAATTAAAATGATTAGATACACGATTTAAGAATAAACAAAGTCCTGTTATTTTTAAAGATGTTCGTATTTTCGTTCATTAACTCTAGCAACAACTTGGTTTTCAAAACAATGCATGTGTTTTTCATTACATACCTCAAACTTCAGTAACCTTAAAAAATTGTATACAGTCGATAATTCCACAAATCATAGAATGCTAATTCGAATTAGTATTATACAATGAATTCTCAAAATTAAATAACACATATTTTCACAAAATTCAGTTCACTAAGCTTTCATAACTTTCTTCTAACAACAAGCACCAAAATTGAGTTAGGAATCAAAATGGCTAACCACAAGACAATCTGAATCGGTAACGATCGATTTGATTCGTACGCCATCATTTAATCACTGTTGTCGCACTGTTACTCTTAGTCGTAACAAGCTGCTTGCATTTTTACATACAAATCAGTTGTACCTCATTTAAATTGAAATGATGCTGAAATAATTGGTAAACAATGATAAATAAACAAAAAGATCTATTTTACAGTAATATTCAGTAAAGGTATACTTACCTAATAATTAGTTAACGGTCACTTGAGGGTGACCCACTTTTTAGTGAATTAGTTACAATCTGGCAATGGGATGTAGTGTCGTTTAGATTTTAGAAAATGCGGTTTGTTTAAAATGATTCAGGTTTGATAACACAGTTAAGGTAACAATTACTATTTAAATTGAAAATACATTCCTAATTAAATAGAACATGAGTCTCTCACATTATTTTATTTACCTGGGGTAGAAATATAGAGATTAAATATTTGATTTGAATTTATTTAACATGTAATAGGTATATGCATTTAAGTTCAGGTAAGAAATATTGACTTTAATATGATATCAGTTACACGTAAAAGGATGACTTGTAAGTGACGTTTGAGTATGATATATAGGTAAGGATATGATGGCATTATTATACCACTTTTACCTTAGATCATGACGTGTAACTTATGTAACTGTATGATTTACTTGTTACATAAATAATATATAAATTATTACTTTGAAGTGATGTCACAATATGATGAAAATATTATATATTATGTATGTAACATTTAAATCATAATCATGACATCATATTAAAATCAGATTTTGTGTTAGTATTATGTTATAATGATGTCATACTAGATCACATCAAATAAAAGTCATCAATAGAGTCATTGTTATGTCATATGTTTGTAAAAATTGTATGATCTATATATGATCTATCTATGACGTCATATGAATGGCATGTGTTCACTGGGTAAGTACTTGCAGTTTGGCTGAAATATATCCGTTATTGGTAGACATTCCGTATGCGGGTGAAACCGCTGGTAACGGCTAGTTTTTAATGATTTTGGACTCATTAAAAACTAGCCGGAGAGTAGGAGACATCCAAAAAAATCGTTTACTGACGAAAAAAAATTCATTATAAATATATTTTTATAAATATAGAAAACGATATCTTTCAAACAAGAAAAAACTTGAAACACCACTTAACCGTTTGTTGACAAGTAACCATGTAGTGGTATCTGCAGAAATATCAATATCAGTACTATTTCGGTACAATTTTGACATGGAGCGGCAGAAAATTGTAATTGTAACGGGTTACACACTGTATGACTCCCGATTTGGAGTCTTTGTGAGATAGTTTTCCTTGAAATTCCTAATACGAACTTTCAATTAGTTGAGGGGAGCGCAACTGATGCAGATTCCCGTCTAGAAACAATATATTGACTTCATTGGATTGAAAAGACAATGTCATAATGTCAAAAATGACAAAAAAGTAAAAAACATCAAAAAAATGTCACAAATGTCATAATATTACAAAAAATGGCAAAAAGGTCAAAAACTTCATATTAAATCCCAAGAAGAGGCAGTTGCCATATAAATTTCACTCTTGAATGATGATGTTAAAAGGGTTTTCACAAAAATAATAGAAATGTTCATCATGTGCAAATTACCAAATTATTTTTTTTAAGATTAGCACGTTAAATATGCCGATTTGTCTAGCCCGTGCCAGCCGAGACGGGTCGGCTAGTCTTTCATAAGCCCGTAACAGTAATTAGGAACATAATTTAAAAAAAGTTTCCAAGACTGAATTTTTCAATAAAACCTTCCAAATTTTGTAAAGAAATACTTTTAAATTTAATAATCTGCATGTATAAAATGTACCCATTCTCTCCATTTATGGTGCAAACTATAAGACCTAAAACTTGAAAAAAATAGAAATATTAGGCCACACTTGCACTTCACCGGAAAATCAAACGAAAACTCTAATTTTAATTTTATGAATCAATTTAAAACATTAAGCAAAATAAAATTCATATTTTCGTTATTAGGAATACAAGTATATTTTTTCATAATTTTAGATTAATTTGTTTATAAGATATTAACGAAAATTGTTTTCTGAATGATAATTGTGGAATCTTTGGTTTTTATTTTTTTCTGAGTTCTTTGGGAATAACATCACATAAACTTGAAAGTCTGTAAATTTCAAAAGTACAAACGTTTCAGGGTCTAAATCAGACCCCGTTTTCAATGGTATTACACAAAATAAATAAGAAATTAAAAAATTAAAACGATTTGCAATGACAAATATCGTAATTTAATATTTTATCGTGAAATGAAGTCCGGCATCCAGGAGTTTCAGGAAAATATTAAATTCAGTTATATGTACTATATACAAAAATAATTGTTCGAGAATTCAATCAGGTGACGGGAGCGCACCTGATGAAGGTCCTGGACTAGAAACAATATATTGTCTTGCGTTCAATGGACTGAAAAATCTCGAAAAGTGAGTATCAAATCACAATTTGACATTAATGTTTGACAATAAAACTGATGTAACTAAGGGATTTACTGCAAATTTGATATATACAGGGTAGCACAAAAACATTTTAAAGATCATGTGAAATAAAGTTTATTTCAAATTTGAAGAATTTGAAAGAGTTATCGTTAGAATTTCATGTGGCGTTCCTAGGTACGACTTCGCCAAAAATAAGACCAAAGAAAGCTTTGTTATTTCACATGATCTTTAAAAAAATTCTGTGCTACCCGGTTTATATGAAATTTGCAGTAAATTTCTTAGTTACATCAGTTTTATTGTCTAACATTAATGACAAATTGTGATTAAGATATTTGTCATTGCAAATCCTTTTAATTTTTTAATTTCTTTTGTGTAATACCAGTGAAAACGAGGTCTGACTTAGACCTTGAAACTTTTGGACTTTTGAAATATGTAGTCTTTCAAGATTATGTTGTGTTATTCTCAACGAACTGAGAAAAAATTAATGAAAATATACAAAAATCGACAAATTCCCCACTTTATGACCAAAAATACTTAGCCAAAAATTTTGAAAAAAATGGAATCTATGGTCTTACTCAAAGTTTACTGGAGCAATAAAGCCAAACTCCTGATATAAATTTTGGGAGTACATTATAAAATTAAATGGAATTTAAAATATATATATATATATTTTTTCAATCGCATCGTATAATATTAGAAATGCAAGGCTTCGTTATGCGAAATACAAGTATAAATTGGTGTTTTTTTAAATAACTTCATTAAAATATATGTAAAAAAATATACAAAATTCGACTAATTACATTCTTTTTTTTTAGTAGGAATAATTTGGTCATACTAACGATTCCGAACAATCCGATTTGATACCATATAGATGAATCAAAGTATATACTATTCTAATATTCCAATTTCAGACAAGCATGAAATGAGTGCATTTTTTATTCTTAACTTAATATCTTTAAACTAAGCGTCTTAAATTAAATATAAAATATTATACACTTTTATTTCTAACACAGAACCTTTTTATCTCCGCTCCATTATTCGCTTAATTTTTATAAAAATATTTATTTTATTTTGTAATTTGGCCCTCAAAAATTAAGTTTACGATTTTAGCTTTATTTTACCAATCAACTTTGTGTGAAGCCCCATATAATCTTTTGTCTCAATTTTAGGCTTAGTAGTTTGGAAGATAAGGGCAAGAATGGGTCAAATTTTAAATAATAAATTATTAAGTCTTAAATAATAAAATATAATTGTATTTTTATGATGATTCCTTTCACTTGGAAAGTTATGAGTGCACTTCAAAAAATAAAATTAGCATTTGTATATTTCTTAAATATCTTTTTAAGAAATTATTTTAACAATATAGAAAAAATATTCCTGTATTTATAATAAAAACATAATATCAAGGTTTTCTCGTTATTTTCAAGTCAAGTGAGACCTTATATTTGTAATGTTTTTCAAAATTTTAGATCGTGTAGTTTTTCATATAAAAGGGGTAAAGTCCGATGTTTTATATTTGTGTTAACATATTTTAAACAAATAAATTTAAAAATATAAAAAAGTATATTTGTATTTCTCATAATGAGCCCTTTTATTTTATATATTAAATGATATGTTTAATTAATTTATTATTTTCCATTTATTTTTATAATTTGCCCCCAAAATTAATATTAGCGTTTTCCACTTTTTTTCCTATAAAGTTCAACTGAGGCCCTATACCCCTAATTATTTTCAAAATTCGTCGCATGGTTAGAAACGATTTTAATTCTATATTTTCCATTTAATTTTGTAATTTGCCCCCCAAAATTAATATTAGCGGTTTCTCCTTACTTTTCCTGTAAAGTTCAAGTGATACCATATATCTCTAATTTTTATTAACATTTTACGTCTTACAGTTTCGTAGATAAGGGGGTGGTGGAATGGGTAAAATTATTTATATTTTTGGTAATATCTTTTAAATAATTCATTTTAAAATATGAAAAAAATTTATTTGAATTCTTCATGAGCCCCTTGATTTAATATTGTTAAAAATTATCCATTCCGTCCCTGGCGAGTAACGTAAAACATTTTATTCCAATACGACATCAGCCGCTGGGAGGATAAAAAAAACAAGGACTGGAATCTTCTAATGAGGACAAAAACTTATTCTCGAAATAACTCGACAACTGAAAAGTTGATACTCAATTTTGCTAGAATTCGTTGCAGATTTTAAAAGGAGAGTTTATTTCGTGTTATTGTTTTAATATTCGAATCAGCTGTTGTGAATATTTGATGTAAATAAAAGTTTCTAGAAAGTGATTGTGAATATTAGTTTTTAAATTTATTGAACCCACGGAGTTTATTGCAATATATTACATGTACATTGTACGCCAGAATTAATATTAGGAGTTTCCCCTTATTGTTTTTGTATATTTCAGGTGAGCCCTATATCTCTAACTTTTTCAAAATTTTACGTCTTAAAGCTTCAGAGATTTTTTAAAATATTTGTTAATTCTTTTAAACAACATTTTGAAATTTAAACAATATATATTTATATTCGTCATAACGAGGCTTTTGATTTAATTTATTACATGATGCGTTAGAAACAATTTTAATTTTATATTTTCTATTTAATTCTGTAATATGCCCCTCAAAATTAGTATTAAGGATTTCTCTTTATTTATCCTGTAAAGTTCAGGTGAGGCCTTATATATTCAATTTTTTTCAACAGTTTTTGTATTTTTTTATTAATATCTTTTAAAGAAATTATTTCTAAAATATGAAAAAAAACATATTTGTGTTCTTCAGTATGAGCCCTTTCATTTGATGTATTACATGATATGTTAGAAAAAACATTTTCTTTTAATTATATAATTTGCCCTACAAACTTAAAATTAGAGGTTTCTCCTTATTTTTCCTGTAAACTTTAGACAATTTATAAAAAACTTTAGGCTCAATAGTGTCGTAGATGATGTAGGAATGCTTGTTTTTTTAATTTCCCTCATGTGTCCCCCCGTAAATATAAATAAATGTGTTTTTTGTCTTTTTCTTAAAAAAAATATTTTGGGTGGCTAGTGTTGAAATGAAAGCCCTGCATATTAATCAATGTTTATGTACATGGTGTGTTGACATTCTGCTCGCTCAGGTCATTGATTATCGCCTTCGATAATTTAGTGTGGACCACTTTCTCGAAGTTCATGAGAATCAAGGCGAGTAGTATTTGATAATCTTTAGTGAGTTAGTATGTGTTACTTTCAGTAAACACTTTATAGACTAGCGGTAGAAGATTTATCGTGCTTTAACTGAAAATAAATTCTTTCTGCCTTTCTTGTGTCTGCTTTTCTATATATTGCGAAAATATTTCGGCGTTATTCCGACGTTCCCTATTGTCTTGCCATTCTTTATGTTTTTTGACCGCTGACTCCACTTCTTCCAAGAGAACTTCTAGTGTTCCTTTGGCTGTCGTCTGTATTTCTAGAGTGTCGGGGGCCTTATATGGGTATACTTCTGTTTTTCGGATGTGTTCATCTGTTAATCTCATTACTTCCCTAGTACAGTTATTAGTTCTTTCATAGCATCCCGACTTGACCATACAATGTATGGCATCACACTCCCTCTAAGGCACTCTATGAGTGCCTTTAGGGGAAAATTCACTAAACCCCAGATATCCTAGATATCAAAAGGGTTTAGCTCTGTGGGAGCCCTTGCCAGGTTTTCAGGCCCGTGGTTGGAAACGTGGCGGCAGTTTCCCATGAATTTTCTGACCGTCCGGGCTGTCCCTAACAAGACTGCTTTTTGCATTTGTTTGTACAGATGTTCGTCCAGACCGAGGTATTTTAAATTGTCTAATAGATGTTTTGGGACTAGTCCTGTTGTTGACATAACAATTGGTACAGTTCGTGTGTTGTTCATGTTCCACTGAGTCTTTATTTGAAATTCCAAATCTCTATATTTGGTTATTTTCTCAGCCTGCTTGATATTGATATTATTGTTGTTGGGAATTGGTATGTCAATTAAAGTTGTTTTCCGAGAGACTTTATCTACCAAAACTATATCTGGTCTATTGTGAGCAACAGACCGATCGGTCAGTATCGTGCGGTCCCAGTACAGCTTGTAGTTGTTATTTTCTAAAACAGATTCTGATTTATATTTATAGTATGGTAATCTTACCGATTGTGATAATTCATGTTTCAGTGCTAGTTCCTGGTGAAGTATTTTTGCCACAGCATCGTGTCGTTCTTTGTATTCAGTTGCAGCGAACGCTTGACAACCTCCTGTGATATGCTGGATAGATTCAGATGTTTGGCAACCGTACCTACATCTATCGTTGTTAATGGAAGGGTCTTTAACGATGTACTTTAGGTAGTTCTTAGTTGGAATTACTTGATCTTGGATTGCCAATATAAAGCCTTCCGTTTCAGGGAACATATGACCAGAGATCAACCAGTAGTTCGACGCTGCACTGTCGACATAATCTTGGTTGATGTCGTTTATATGTCTTCCATGAAGGGGCTTCTCTTTCCATTTCAGCAGTTTCTGATCTGTGGTCTGGTGGTGTAATTGGACATGTTGTTGTGTCAGTCGCAGTGGTGTTGAGTCATCATCCTGGCACATGACTCTATGTAGATCAGAAAATTCTGCGAGTTTCTGGAAATGACTACGCAAAATAGAAATTTGTTGATCTAATAGTTTACTTAGATCTGTCAATCCTCTTCCTCCTTCATACCGTGGCAAAGTTGTACGTTCGACAGAGCTCTTTGGATGGTGATTTTGAGCTTTTGTTAGTAAAACTCGAACTTTTCGTTGTAATTGTTCAATGTCAGTCTTGCACCAATTAACTATACCGAAAGAGTAACTGAGCACTGAACACGCATAGGTGTTAATAGCCTGAAACAGATTTTTACTGTTTAGTTTGGTTTTCAACAGTCGTCTTACCATTCTATAAAACTCTGCTGTTAGGTCCTTTTTCATAGTCATGTGATCAATACATTGAGCCTGCTTTATTCCAAGGTATTTATAAGTATGACCTTCCCCCATAGGTTCAATTGAGGTGCCATCTCCCATTTCGAAGTGGCCCTGCTGTATTTTGCCTTTAACTATATTAATAATTCGGCATTTGTCTAGGCCAAATTTCATATGGATGTCACTAGAGAACCCTTCTACTATTTTAAGCATATCATGCAGCTGTTGTTTTGTAGCTGCCATCAACTTTAAGTCGTCCATGTATAACAAATGGTTTATCTTTAATGCTTGTACGTTGTTGTGTTTGAGACTGAATCCAAAATTAGTTGAGTTCAGTTTGTTTGAGAGAGGGTTCATGGCAAGGCAGAACCACAGCGGGCTAAGAGAGTCTCCCTGGAATATACCCCTTCTGATTGGAATAGGGTCAGTTTGTATCGAACAGTTGGCTTCATTCAGTGAGATTTTGGTTTGCCAGGTGGCCATGGCATGTTCTAAAAAGTTAATAATACAATTATTCACTTTATAGAGTTTCAGCACCTTAATGAGCCAATCATGTGGAACTGAATCAAAGGCCTTTTTGTAGTCCACATATGCCATGTAGAGATTTCGTCGTTTGGCGTGGGCTTGATTGCAGACAACGGAATCAATTATCAGTTGTTCTTTGCAACCCATCGAATTTTTCGCGCATCCCTTTTGTTGTTGAGTAATTATGTTGTTCAGTTCACAATGTTTGAAAATGCGATGATTAATGCACGATGTTATGAGTTTGTATAAGGTTGGAAGGCAAGTGATTGGTCGGTACTTTGCTGGGTCCTGTGCACATAGGTCGTCCTTTGGTAAGAGGTATGTAGTACCATGCGTTAGGAAACTAGGCATCTTGTGTGGGTGGGCAATTACGTAATTTATAAGGGCTGTTAGTGTTTCGTGGGTTGCGTACAGTTTCTTTATCCAGTAATTTTGTACACCATCTGATCCTGGTGCTTTCCAGTTATGGAGGTTCTTCATTATGTTGGATGTATCTTCCGTTGTAAATGGTTGGTGTTGCATGGCCTCACAGTTCTGAGATGCAGCCTCCTCCTCATTAATCCAGCTGGCTCCGGAGTTATAGGAGATTGTTGTGGAAAGCTGTGTTTTCCAGAATTCCTCGATGTCTGTTTTACTGGGGTAACTAGGGGCTTCATTATTATTGTTGTTGATAAGTTTTCTATAAAACCCTTTTTCTGATTGTCGGAAGAGTGTGTTGTCTAGTTTCCGTTGGTTACTGGTTTTGTACCTTCTCAATCGACTTGTGTAGACGGAGAGCTTTTGTCGTAGGCTATCCAGACATTGCTGATATGTGATGTTTTCTCCATCCCACTGTGAGTGTATTCGGTTATTGTCCATGATAGTCTTGACAAGCCTTTCTATTCTGTTGTTCCTGACTCCTCGTTGGTACTCGGTCAGTCTTCCAACGTCTTTCCGAAGAGAATTGATTTTCCCTTCAAGTCTTCTTTGCCAAGGTGGTATTCGAGGGGTTTGTCTAAATTGGGGAGGGTCTTGCTTTGGTCTTACTGCGACCCCAATTATTCTGCAGATGGCAGTTGCAGCACTGTAGATGATTGTGTGTAGCGACTCTAACGTATTAACACCTAAAACATTAATACTATTAATATTATTAACGTTTTCGATTTTCAGTTCCAAATTGTACTAGTTTCTCGCTGTAATTGTTGCTACCGTGTTGTGAGATCTTTAAAAAAAAGGTATCACATACCCGTTTGTATTTAACCTTAAAGAAATTATATTCACCCCCCGCTTAAGGGTTGAAACTGTAGGGTGACCGATACTTATAATGTGTCCCACGTAAATATCAAATATCTTGTTTTTTTGTCTTTTTTTTTAAGAAGTTTTAAAAGTTGTTTAAGGTAGCTGTATAATGGCAAAGCCAATTCATAAAAAAATAATCCTAGCGATAACAGGCTATTTACGTACAAGATGTCCCAAAAAAGGTAAATTGGTATGATCAGTAGGAAATACAAAAGTTTAGGGTTTACAAGGCCGTAGCCAGCGGGGGGTTCGGGGTTCAAAACGAAATTTGGGACTTGAAGATTCAATTTTAACGAATTAAAAAGTTTCTTCATAAAAATGTAAAATTTTATTCTATACATCTTATATACTGGAAGTATACTGAATAGGAAACTAACTTTCGCAGTATTAATCAATCCACAATATTAAAAATAAACGGCTAAAGTAATCACCCCTCCCCAAAATATTTTTCTACCCACAGCCTTTAGGGTCTGTTTAATAAATCCTTACACCACTCTTATTCCAGATTTAAAGGGTTAATCGTTAAAATTCAAAAATGAATATTGGCGAAAACTTCATCACATTACATTGTTAACAAACTTTGATTTTAATAAATGAAAAGGGCTTATTCGTGTATTGCCAGCATGTTATGTCGGAGCTGGTCGGCATAATCGTTGATGACGACCATAAAGGTATTTGTGGAAATAGTCTACAGCCCTTATTATTACCGGAAGTTCTTAGGAAGGTTCTTTGGGGGAGACAAAAGCCAAATCGCAGGGTAATCGCAGCTCCTTTCCGAATAGGACCCTGGCTGGAGTCAGGCCTGTACTATTATGTACGGCAGAGCGATATGCCAACAGGAATAGTGGAATATGCTCATCCCAATCACACTGGTTATTGCTGACGACCTTAGATAGGTGTTGCTCCAAGGTCCGGTTGAATCTTTCCACCATTCCGTCTGAATGTGGGTGTAATGGTGTTGTTCTCGTTTTCCTGATTCCCAACATCGTGCAGACCTTCTGGAATACATTTGGTTCGAAGTTACGCCCCTGGTCTGAATGTAGTTCCACCGGGACGCCAAACTCAGGCCATTTACTGAAGTAATCCACTGCGACCAAAATGTGTTTGTTCCTCCTCTCAGGCTCGGTAAACGGACCGGCGACATCGATGGCAATTCTCTCAAATGGGATGCCCACATTGTACTGCTGCATTCTGCCCTTGGTCCGGGTTTTCGGGCCCTTACTGGCTGCACAGGTGTCACATTTCCGGCACGAAGCTCTAACATCTTCAAAGTAATTTACGCATTAGTATGGCTGGCGAACTTTGTCTAGGGTTTTTTCATGCCCAGATGGCCCCCGGTAATCCCATTATGTACTTCGGTCTGGATGGCTGGTACATTTTTCTTAGAAACTACCAGTTGGGACTTGGATCTCGGCCATCAGTGCTTTCCCAAACTCGCTTGAGCCCATTGGGCCCATAACGATTTCAGCACGTCCTAGTATCTAGCTACCTCATCCCATCGTGGCCTGGGTGCCCCTCTTGTTTTGAGTGACAAGATTGGTTTGCTCTCTGGATCAGCTATTTGGTCCAGGATGCACTGTTCCGTTATCCAGTCTTCATTGGCTTGCACTCGGATCTGTCTGATGGAGATACCCTCTCGCTGTTCTGTCTGCAAACAAAGTTCGCATTCTGCTCTACAGGGTCTTCTGGATAGGGCATTGGCATTATTGTGCAAACGGCCGGCACGGTGTTCCACCTTAAAATCGTATTGCTGTAGTTTCTCCATCCACCTGGCCAGTTATCCTTCCGGTGTCTTCATGTCCAGCAGCCATTTGAGGGCGGCATGATATGTCCGGATTAAGAAATGACGACCATAAAGGTATTTGTGGAAATAGTCTACAGCCCTTATTATTGCCGGAAGTTATTTTCGGATGACGCAAGAATTTCTTTCCGGTTTCGAGAATCCACGGCTGTAGTACTCGATCACCCTCTCTTCACCATTTTGCACCTGGGATAGGACGGCCCTTAAACCTGTGTTGCTGGCGTCGGTGTATAAGATGAACTTGCCGGACTGTGTAGGAAAGGCTAGGATTGGGCTGGAACATAGTGCTGCCTTCAGTGGCCTGAATGGTGTTTCGCAATCCTGATTCCAACGGAAGGTCTCTTTCTCAGTGGTCTGCCGATGTAGAGGCGCGGCAATGGTGGCAAATCCCTCAACAAATCGCCTGTAGTAGGAAAAGAGGCCCAAGAAGCTTCGCAGTTCATGTTTGTCTCTTGGGACTGGCCAGTCAGGGATGGCTTCTATCTTGTCCTCGTTGGTGCGGATTCCTGACTCAGAAACGACGTGGCCCAAAAACTCTAATTCTTTTTAGAACAAGTCTCAGTTTGGCGTTATTAATTCTGGAGAATACTTCGCCCAGGTTCATCAGATGGTCGTCGAATGTCTGACCCATGACTAGAATGTCGTCGAGGTATACTAAGCACGTCCTCCATGTTAATCCGCTCAGTACATACTCCATTAGCCTGTCAAATGTAGCGGGTGCATTACATAACCCAAAGGGCATGACCGTGAACTGAAACAGTCCTTTACTGGTGGAGAACGCTGTCCTCCCTATGTCGTTTGCGTGTAGACCAACCTCCCAATATCCACTCTTTAGGTCTAGTGTGGAGAACTACCGGGAGCCTGCTAGTGTGGTCAGAGTGTCATCAATTCGGGGTAGTGGAAAGCTGTCTTTCTTGGTGACGTCGTTCAACTTCCTTTAATCCACGCAAAATCGGGTGGTTTCATCTTTCTTTTAAACTAGGACGACGGGAGCGGACCATGGGCTGTTGGATGGCTCAATAACTCCATTTTGTAACATGGACTCGATGTTTTCCACTACTGCCTATTGTTATCCCAATGGTAGTCGTCTAGGTGGTATTCTGATGTGTTGAGCCTTTCCGGTTTCTATTCGATGCTGGATGATGTTGGTGCTAGTTATAAGTACGAGAAACCCCACAGAGACGCTCAAGTCAGCATATGGACCGAATGTTATAAATAAGAGTACATTTGTACTGTATAACGCTTTTGCAATTCGACTGTTGAACTGTTCATTTCAAGGTTAATAAAGTTTTGTGTATTTTTGAATTTCACTTTTTTAAAAATATTGTTATTGTTTTCGAACCCAAAACTGGCGCAGTCAGTAGGATTGTACTGAACAGTATTTTCGAGCGAAAATCGGAAAATTCAACCGGTCCGTTTCAACGGTTTATCAGTACAAAATAGTGAAAAATTCAAAAAGTTTCCGCCAGAGGTGCAATCGCCGTTAACATCGGTTATAAAACCCAAGTCCCGGGAGGAATCCTATTGGCAGCTGTTGGAAGAGGACAAAATCGCCAAATCCACCAGACCTAGAATAAGAAGACCAGGGAAACCGAGACAGCATCGCTCAAACTCCTATTGTTATTAGGCTAAGAAGAATGAAAATCTTCATTTTACTGTAAGTTTTGTTCAATTTTCCATTCATCCTCATTATACATATTTCCACATATTCATAATTTTCACTTTTATTATTATTTTTATTTTTTTTATCAATATTTACCCATTTTAGGTATTAATATTTACATTTTGATATAAGTATATACATATAGTGTTTTATTTTTATTTTTACTATTATTATTGCTTAAAATTTTATTTTATAAAAATGACTGCTGAAAATACCACACCAATTAGAGCACCTGTTCTAAATCCACCTCAGACTAATTATGGACTTTTAAAATTATATATAGACGTTATCCCTAATTATGATGGTAATCCTCATACTCTAAATATATTTTTTGATAGCTGCGAATCTTTAATTCAGAATTTCTCAAATGCAAATAACGTTGCACTTAATAATTTTATTTTGCGAGCAATAATTGGTAAATTAACTTGTAGAGCTCAACTTTTAGTAGGTTCTAGAATAGAATTAAGAACTTGGCAGGAAATTAAAGATACTCTTAGCTTGTGTTTTGGTGATCAAAGAAATATTGACTGTTTAGTGCAAGATTTGATAACTTTGCAACCAAACAAAAACGAAACACCTTATAATTTCGGTATGAGATCCCAAGATGCACGTAGCCTCATAATTACAAAATTAAATACTTTGAATTTGTCCGATAATGAAAACGTTTTAAAAATGCAAAATTATGATCGGAAGTAAAAAATCAAATACAAAAAATGCTTGACCAAGGAATGATACAAGAGTCAAATTCCCCTTGGAGTAGTCCTATATGGATCGTTGAAAAGAAGTTAGATGCTTCGTGGAAAAGAAAATGGCGTTTGGTAAATGACTTTAGAAAACTTAACGATAGAACTATTGACGATAAATACCCGTTACCTAATATAAACGACATACTTGACAAATTAGGTAAGAGCCAATATTTTAGCACAATTGATTTAGCTAGCGGATTTCACCAAATATAGATGAACCCTGAAGACATACAAAAAACAGCTTTTTCGACAGAACAAGGACACTGGGAATTTAAAAGAATGCCGTTTGGACTTAAGAATGTACTATCCATATTCCAACGAGTGATGGATAACATACTCCGCGGTTTACAAAACGAAACTTGCTTAACATACTTAGATGACATTGTTATATACAGTACATCTCTTCAAGAACATATACAAAGACTTTAAGCATTATTTTACAGACTTAGACAAGCAAACTTTAAAGTACAATTAGACAAATCAGAATTTTTAGGAATAGAATGTGCATATTTAGGACATATTATCACACCCCAGGGAGTCAAACCTAACCCTGACAAAATAGATGCAGTTAACAGATTTCCTATACCCAAAACTCCTAAAGAAATTAAAAGCTTTTTAGGACTAGTTGGCTTCTATCGTAAATGTATTAAAGACTTTGCCAAGATAACAAAACCACTAACTCAATGCTTAAGAAAAATTCTAAAACAATTCATGATCAAAATTTCATTTCAGCATTTAATACTTGTAAACAATTATTAGTCAATGCCCCGATTTTACAATACCCAGATTTTTCTAAAGAATTTATCTTGACTACAGATGCCTCAAATGTAGCTTTAGGAGCCGTTCATTCCCAAGGAACAATAGGTTCAGACAAACCAGTAGCTTTTATTTCGAGAACATTAAATGAAACCGAACAAAAATATAGCACCATAGAAAAATAACTTTTGGCCATAGTATGGAGTTGTAAATCCCTAAAATGTTATTTGTACGGCAGAAAGTTTACTATTATTTGCAACCACCTTCCTCTAATTTGGCTCTATAATATGAAAAATCCTAATTCCAAAATATTACGATGGAGAGTCCATCTTGAAGAATTTAACTTTAAGATAATTCATAAAAAGGGTAAAATAAATACTAACGCTGACGCACTTTCACGAATTGAACTTAAAATAATAAATAAAGACGACAAATCTGTAATAAATAATCCCGGGGACATCAATAATGAAACTTTAGAATACTTAAGATCTTTAGCAGAAAACCCATTGCAAACTGAACATCCCACACAAGAGGAAAATAATCCTGACCCCCAAAATATTAACCCTGATGACGATAATGACGAAACTCAGCATTCTACACAAAATGAAACAACAAATTCTGGAATCAAAATTATAGAAGATATTATTAACAACAAAAATAATCAAATTATTGTTATACCCCAAGCCTATAATAAAATTGATATCTCATTCGAGAACTAGGGACACCAAATAAGAACTATAGTGAAAATGCCAGAAGAAAATAATGGAAAACTCATTATCAACTTTTTGAAAGAACACACAACTTCAAATAAAAAATACTATCTTTACTTTCGAACATTCTCCTTGTATGAAAACTTCAACAAGATATTTTTAAAATACTTTTCCGAAAACGGTCCCGAACTTATCAGATATACTAAACAAATAAATACTGTAACAGACAAAGAAGTACAAATTTCCCTAATAAAAAATTATCATGAAGGCAAAACCAACCATAGAGGAATTGCCGAAACCCTCGATCAACTGAAAATAAATTATTTCTGGCTTCATATGATTAATACTGTCACAAATGTCTGCGAAATTTGTCAAAGGGCAAAATATGCTAGGAAAAATCCCTACATACCCTTAATGTTAACCGAAACGCCTTGTAAGCCTGACTTTGGTAGACGCTTTTACAAAATTCAAATTACTGGAAAAACAGCCATTAATATTAGTAACGTCCTATTTAAGTATTTTTCTTCATTCGGTGTCCCAAGCAAATTAATAATTGATAATGGTGCGGAATTTAACAATGAAACTGTAAAACAAATTTTGAAGCTTCACAAAGTCAATATTCATTTTACGACCCCGAGTCATCACGAATCAAATAGTATAGTGGAAAGATTCCATTCCACGATAATCGAACATCTCCGAATTCTAAAAGAAACTTACCCTGACGAAAATGACAATTTAATGGACTATGCTATTTTAGGATATAATAATACTATACATAGTGCTGCAAAGTTCACGTCCTTCGAACTGAACACAAATGGAGAGCCACCGGTAACCTCACCCACTGGGGACTTCTCTCCACCCGCACTCCCCATTTTGGAATCTTACGAATACCCCAGTTCGTTTAAGAGTTTCTACGCCGATGGGTCACACGCTCGACTCCCTTGACGGGAATCTCCCCCTTTTACTTTTCTGGACGAGCGAACATCCGGCTTTCGAGGTGTAGGCGCCTCTACTTGCGGGACGCTATGGTCCAGTTTTAGGAGTAACAGGCAAGAGGTTGGCAAAGGGCGCTCGTCTCGAATACTAGGTCGCGCCCCATATAGGGCGATGACCCGACATCTCAAGCGACGGTCCCACTGTTACCCGCCAGGTCGTCTCATCGACATAATCCCGAAGGAAAGCAGGTCTGACGACTACTTGTATTAAAGGTTTAACAAGTGCACCTCGTTCCCATTCGCTCAATCCCGAAGGAAAGTGTGTCCGGCGAACTACTTGTGTAAAATTTTGACAAGTCACACTCGAGGGTGGGGGCCCTCTCCTTCCCTAGTTACTAACGGGCACCGCCTTGTCGCCAGAAACAAAGCCTGGAATCGACTGCCGTGACTCCGAAAGTTTTATGGGTTGCCACCGGGAAGTATTTTTGACAAATGGTCGGAGATACAACTTCTAGAAACCCAAATGAAATTTTTCTTTCTGAAACCTTTTTCAGCGATTACGTAGAAAACCACAAAAATAAATTGAAACAAGTCTATCATGACGTAGCTGAAAAATTAAATCAAAATAAACAAAATTTAATCTCGAAACGTAACAAAGACGGTGACACTAACGAAAATTTCAAGGTAAATCAAATAGTATATAAACGAAACCCAAAATCGAGGAACAAGAAAAGCAACAAATTTCTTGGTCCCTATAAGATAACAAAAATCCTTGACAGAAACCGTATTGAGATAACAAATCAAAAGAAACCTAATAAAGCAGAAGTTATTCACATAAAGGAGTTAAAACAACCCCCTATTCCTGTTGCAGGTACCTCTCAACTTATTCAAGACGATTAACTCTCCATATATAACCTTGCTAAAAATCCAGGGTTACTACCCCTAAAACTTGCAATGCCCAAAATAAAATAGATTACTGGTCATTTATTCAAATCTTTGATTTAACTGAAATTATTCACGAATTTCAATTACTAAAAGCTAAGTTGCATAATTTAAAATTAGTTTTCCAAAATGAAAGTTCACAAAATAACAACTTGAAAGACGAGTTCTATAATTCACATCATTTGGCTTCCTTGTTGGAGAATAAAATTCAAACTCAAATCAATCAATTTAATCCTGCTAATCTCCGAACAAAAAGAGCATTAATAAATGGTTTAGGCTCAATAATTAGAAGTATTACTGGTAATTTGGACCAGTCAAATGGAGAAAAATATGATGCAGGAATAGAAACTATTTCTAAAAATCAAATGACAATTAAGGCACTTAATGAATGAACAAATAACATCATTGGAAAGATCAATAAAGACCTTTAATGAAAGTATTCAGACCTTGGTCCCTATAAGATAACAAAAATCAGTTAACATTAGACTCGAGAATAATACAAATAATACAAATCGAACAATCGGTAAAATCTGCTCAATTAGAAAATATGGAAAATTATATTTACTTTTTGACACATATTGTATTAAATCAAATAACCGCAGCTTATCAGGAAATATATAATATTTTAGAAAGAATAGAAGTTGCCATCACATTTTCGAAATTAAAGACTTTTCACAATTCTATTATTCCTTCAAACGAGTTAATAGAAGAACTAAAATATATCAGTAAACATATCAGAGTAAACAAATTACCATATGAACCAATAAACGAAAATATTTTACTTTTCGAAAAAATTTTGGAACTTAAAAGTTATAGTAAACTTAATAAAATCATATTTGTGATGGAAGTCCCGATAGTAGAAAGTGAAAGTTATGATTATTTTCACATGTATCCTTTGCCAGTATTTCACAATACCTCATTTCAAACTATTGTACCAAATTCTAAGTGCCTTATTCTTAACAAAACTATATGCTTTTTAACGATGGATGCCAAGAAACTACCCCCGACGAATTCCTATGCCATAGTAAAAACCCCATGAAAATTAAAAGTAATGCTCCATGTGAAATTCAATTACTAAAGTTTTCAAAAAACTTATCAAGTTGTCACCCTATATCTGTCCATGTGCCGAACCCATATATTCAAAAATTAGAAAATGACCGTTGGATAGTCGTTGTAACCGAAGAGACTATAGCAAAAAGAAAATGTCAAGATTCCAAAGACAGCATTCCCATCCAAGGGACATTCATTGTAGAAGCCCACTACTATTGTGAAGTGGAAATACTGAGGTAAAATTAAAAACATTCAAAAACTCTTTTGGAAATTCCCAAAAATTAAAACTTCCCGAGATGAATTATAAGCATTCTGTAATAAATTCAGTAAATGAAATAAAACCCATTAAACTTAATAACATAAATTTGAAAGACTTGAACATAATAGAAAAATCATTATAAATTCAAAAACAAGAAATGGAAAACATAAAACCTTTAATTATTCATAATAATCTTAGTATTTGGACAATCTTAATTTATCTCCTCATACTAATGTTTCTGATTTATTATTGCCATAAGCTTTTTAAAACTTATATGAAGAATAGAGGTCAACTCAAGAAAGAAGAGGCAGAACAACCTCAAGAAGTTTTTGCGGCAAGCCCCACAACTTCATTCTAAGGGTGGAGGAGTTATGAGTACGAGAAACCCCACAGAGACGCTCATGTCAGCATATGGACCGAATGTTATAAATAAGAGTGCATTTGTACTGTATAACGCTTTTGCAATTCGACTTTTGAACTGTTCACTTCAAGTTTAATAAAGTTTGGTGTATTTTTAAATTTCACTTTTTTAAAAATATTGTTTTTGTTTTCGAACCCAAAACTTGTGACCGGTGGTTCCATCTTGACTGTAAAAAATTTGCCAGTGCTTTGTGATAAATTGCTTGGCTTTCTTCTGGTTCTCTGGTGTTAGGTGGGTCAAATGGTCAGCAAACTGTTGTAGGAACTCTTTACTGGGTCCTGTCTCCTTCACCGACGTCTGGTACTCTTCTTCGCAATTGTTGATGGTCTCTACTGGCTCGAAACAAGCTATCTCTTGACCATGGGCAATTCTGATGTCGTGGTTGGACAAATTCATGATTCTAATTGATATTTTAACTATAGCCCGTCCAACTAAGTAGTCATGAGCTGAGTGTATGGGCTCCACCATTCCAACGCAGCTCCCAGGATGGCTGTCTAGCTGCCCATGAATAATCTGTTCCGTTCGACCGGGTATTCTGGCTGAAGACTTTGCCACAATTTTTATGGAGGTGACTGAACTGTTGACGGGCCGTGTCAATACAAATTCTTCATTTAGGAACCGAATAACATCATATCTCGGGTCGAACACATAAGCACATAAATCCATGCTGGCTGATTACGTCCATACCCAATATGAAATCGTCCTCAATATTCGCTACCAGGACCCTATGCCGGATTCGGTTGTCCCCTATCTGCAGTACTACATCTGCCTCACCCTGTATTGACATTGACTCACCGGTGACTGTTCTGAGCTGGAAGTTGTTGTTAACTGGTCGGATTTCTGATGCCCTCAAATCTCCGGCCTTGGCAATAGACACAGCGGCGCCGGTGTCGATGGTGACGGTAATTGCTCGGCCATTGATGGTGCCCCTGATGAGTAGGCTGCTGCTATATCGGCAAAATTTCCGGATGGATACTGTCCTGGTGGCTGGTGGAGGGTTAGTCAGCATTCGCCCTCCTATGCTGATTGGAGTTTCCCTGGTTGGTGAGGTTGTTGTTTTGGCTACTTCTGGTTGGTTATCGTTCAGGTAGCCCCAGTCTGCAGAGTCACGTTGAATATACCCTGTCCGTCCACACCAGTAGCATGCTCCTCTGTGGTCAGTTCTTTATGATCGTTCTAGAAGTTTATGGAGTCCGAACAACACCTGGAAGGATGGACTTGTTCGTCCTGGCTGAAGGAAACTGCTCGCACCCTCGGTTTGGACATATTCATGACTGCCTCTACTTCCAAGGCCCGAAGTAAATCTTCATTACTTTTCTTGAGGCCATTAAGTCTTATAGTTCTTTGTACTTCCACATCCCTGATACCGTTTATGTAACTCTGTCTGACCAATTGGTCTTTCGTTTGACTGTTCTGAGCTGGATGTTATTGGTAACTGGCCGAATTTCTGATGCTCTCAAAACCCTGGACTTGGCAATGGAGACAGTGGCGCCGGTGTCGATGGTGATGGTAATAATGGTAATAATCTCTGCTTCGAAATCTTGGAGGCTTTCACCGGATTTTTGCGTTTTTCCACTGAGTTGGACTTGGTATACCTGGCTCAAGGATTGAGTGTCGTATTTCTTGTTCAGAACGGAGATGATTTTGTTGAAATTGCCTTGTTCATCGACTGGAATGCTTTTGAGGAGTTCTTAGGCCGGAGATGAACTGCCATCAAATGTGGGTGGTTTGCTAACGGAACCTTTGGTACTCATGGTGTGCTGGTATTTTCCTCGCTGCAAGTCCTGCTGTGTTTTTTTAATTTCTTTTTCTACCATGTTTTGGATGGCACTGATTTTAAACTTCACTTGTCTTTGGATGGAATCGAGGTCATCTACTTTGGTTTCAAGAGTGTCCACAGTATTTTTTATGGTCTTAATGTCATCATTCATTTCTTTCATGTCTGACTCAACTATTTGCATTCTATCATTAACTGTTTCATTAACTTGTGCTACTATTTGCATTAATTGTTCAAATTGCAGTTGTCTTTTCTCTCCAGTTTCGTGTCGTTTTAATTCAATTTGATCTTGTTTCTCTTCAAATACATAAAATTATTTTGTCGTTTGTCTTCTAGTATTTTAAATTCATGTTGTCTCGTCAATTCAATTTGATCTTGTTTTTCTACAAAATTCGAGAATAATCCTTCCATTAAATTTTGTTGTTTTTCTTCCATGGCAGTGACAAGATTTTCTAATTCTATTTTACGTTTTTCATCAAAAGATTTTACTAACCTTTGTTTAATTTCTTCCTGGTGTTGTTTCTCTTTTTTTTTCACGTTTTTCCAGAATCTGGGCTATTTTGTCGTCCAGTCCCTCCGTAACCTGCTTGACTATTTTTTTGGTAGTTTCGGCCATTTTTCCATGCTACGGGTTTCTATAAATCAAATTACGATTTTAACTGCACTTAATCCGGCACTTCTGATCACCAAATTGTTATATAGTCCGTGGGTTCAATTACAATTATAAAACTAATATTCACTTTCACTTTTCTAGAACCTTTATTTCCATCAAATTATACAGAACTGCTGATCACAATAACATTACAATATACGCTCGTCGTCGCTGTCTAACTAACTTGCGATGATGGGCTGCTTCCTTTTAAAACCAGCATTGAAAATTCTCGTACAATCAATCATCAATTCTACAGCTGCCGAGTCATTTCGAGAACAATTTTTTTCCTGAAAGCGATCGGTGTCGTGCAGGAATGAAACTAGGGCCGGCTTAAGGAAATTGCGTTACAATAAGTACAATATCAGATGTAGACCACAAATTATATAAAATTCTAAAGTTGAGGCAGTATTTTGCTAATACCTATTGTTGTAAAATGTATTCCAAATGTTCGGAGTTTAGTTACTGCGTTAGTGTAGCGAACTTAGCATTATTTAAGACCATTTTGTAAAAAAATCCACAAGTTTTTGAATGTTTTTTCTTGAAGAAGGTATACCGCATAACCCAAAAAAAGTTTTGTTAACACATTTTTACTTCTTAGTTAATTATAATACGTGTTTAAAATAGCAAAAACACTAATTTTGGCATTTTTTTGTGACTGCTCAGCAACACAATAAAAATTTAAAGTATCAAAGGTAAGTAAGTGTGTTGTATGCGCATTTTTAGAACATACTAAATGAGGTGCTGATCGATAGGATTGGTTAATTCGCGAAAAATGTGAAAAAGGCGCATTTTTCAATCACTGCTAACTCTTATCTAAAAAAAAATTAGAACGATAAAACTTTGCCTATCGAAAATAACTGCTCAAAATTTTAATTTCATGGCTTTGAAAGTGTTCTCACAAATGTAACTTTTTATCGAGAGCTCTTTATTTTTGGTGATGGTTACAACGCTCCCATAAAACCATATTTTGAATGAATCCCTTCTTTTCAGTTTCTGTGGACTGTTTTCAGTCGTGAACCTCCAACAATACTCTCTTACACCCGCTAACAATATAATAGGAGTTTTCTTCCATGAAGAAGGCGCACTTAAAATTTCTAATGACAAATGGACACTTCTTGTCTACAAAGACCTCAGCCCTTTCAAAGGTGCTATTTCAAATAACGACTCCATACTAAACCGAATTTTAGAGACAATTAACGAAAACACAACTAATACAAAATCATTTAAACCAAAAATACAAACACATGTTAGCCTCTTAAAACAAATTTCTAAATCCGTTAACTCTAAATATACAGACATCTTCGCTGACACTCAAACTTACCCTACTAACAGAAGAAAACGCGGATTTATTAACGGACTGGGATCAGTTTGGAAAGCCATTTCAGGAAACTTAGACGCAACAGATGGTGAATACATAAATGATTGTATAACTAAAATTACTAAAGACCAACACCAAATTCAGAACCTAGTAAAGAAACAAATATCTGTAACAACCTCAGTCATTACGAGCCTCAACAACCCTTTACAAAAATTTCAATCCGAGGAGAAACTATTCTCGAATAACACTGAAAAAATAAGACAGTCAATTTTATACATTTCAAATGATCTTGATTTTCATGAATTTCAAATCAATATCTTGGATCTGTGTGAAAGCCTAATGGAGAGTTACATATTTATCGAAAAAACTCTCGATGATGTTTTAACTGCAGTCTCTTTCGCCCGCTTAAAAATTTTACATAGTTCGATAATAACCCCAGTAGATTTAGTTGATTCCCTTCAAAAGATTTCTCAGTCACTACATGAAAATAATTATAATTTACCACTTCCTATTTACAGTTCAAATGTTGCTTAGTACATTGATTTGATAGAATCGGAAGCTTTTCAAATCAACACCAAAATCATTTTTGTATTCAAAATTCCTTTAGTTGATCCTGAGATCACCCTTTACCACCTTTATCCGATCCCCATTTTGGATGATCGAACAGGGTTCCTTCATATACTTTCAATAAAGCCAAATTTATCGCGAGAGATGACGATTCGGTATTGTACACATCCTTCGAAAACCTGGGCAACTGCAAGCCTTTAACTAAACATCATCAGTTTTGTTCCAAAGCCATATCACATCCAATAGACAAAGATGCCATATGCGAAGGTCAGCTTCTCAGACAGCAGCCACACTTCCAGCAACCTGCAAAACTTCAATATTATATGCAGAAGAATATAATATACAAGATATCGACATAAACCTATGGTTGATCTCAATTTCCAGACAACTACCCATAGCCATCAAATGTAAGGGTCAAGATGTGACACAAACCATTTCAACAAATTCAGTGTTGCAAATCCAATCCAATTGCAATGCCTTTATCGACAACACAAGGGTCCATGCCACAAGAACTTCCAAACATGTTCAAAACATCACTTATAGGAACCACCCAGTGGAAATTCCTTTTAACTGCTGCAACGGCATGCCAGCTGCCAAGAAAATACCAAATTTAATACTCCTACAGTTGCAAGAATTAGACGTACAAGACCTAGATGTTGCCAACCATAAGCTTACCCAATATTGTATGGAACTGGAAAAGCTAATGAGACAACAACCATTAGAAAAACATGTGTCCTGACTTACAATCACAACAGTCATGTTAATAGTAATTGTGATTATACTCCTCACAGTGAAGTCAATCCAGAAGAGGTTCAAGAAGACCACTACAACCAGCTCCGCTGTCCAGCACACGCCCCCTACAGCACCATCAAACCCTAAGTCCAAAGGAAAGCTACACATCCTCCTGAGTCCAACCGACGATATAGAACTCCACAAACTAGCATAAAAGTTGATACTATACTATCAACTTTTTTATAAGGATGGGAGTTGTTATATAAGTTTATACTATGAACTTAGCACGAACTTATATGGTATGGTGTCATATTACGGCGCCACCGACAATTGTGAGAATCGCCGTGTCAACTATGCCTATTCAGCATCTTTAAACTTATATATTGTAAAATTTCTCTTCTACTGTATTCATCCCGACTTCACCATACAATGTATGGCATTACACTCCCTCTAAGGCACGCTATGAATGCCTTTAGGGGAAAATTCACTAAACCCCAGTTATCCTAGATATCAAAAGGGTTTAGCTCTGTGGGAGCCCTTGCCAGGTTTTCAGGCCCGTGGTTGGAGTCGTGGCGGCAGTTTCCCATGAATTTCCTGACCGTCCGGGCTGTCCCTAACAAGACGGCTTTTTGCATTTGTTTGTAAAGATGTTCGTCCAGACCGAGGTATTTTAGATTGTTTAATAGATGTTTTGGGACTAGTCCTGTCGTTGACATATCAATTGGTACAGTTCGTGTTTTGTTCATGTTCCATGTCATGTCTTTATTTGAAATTCCAAATCTCTATATTTGGTTATTTTCTATATATTTATATTATTGTTGTGAGGAATTGCTATGTCAATTAAAGTTGTTTTCCGAGAGTCTTTATCTACCAAAACTATATCTGGCCTATTGTGAGCAACAGACCGATCGGTCAGTATCATGCGGTCCCAATACAGCTTGTAGTTGATATTTTCTAAAACAGATTCTTGTTTATATTTATAGTATGGTAATCTTACCGACTGTGACAATTCATGTTTCAGTGCTAGTTTCTGGTGAAGTATTTTTGCCACAGCATCGTGTCGTTCTTTGTATTCAGTTGCAGCGAACGCTTGACAACCTCCTGTGATATGCTGGATAGATTCAGATGTTTGGCAACCGTACCTGCATCTATCGTTATAAATAGAAGGGTCTTTAACGATGTACTTTAGGTAGTTCTTAGTTGGAATTACTTGATCTTGGATTGCCAATGTAAAGCCTTCCGTTTCAGGGAACATATGACCAGAAATCATCCAGTAGTCCGACGCTGCACTGTCGACATAATCTTGGTTGACGTCTTTCCATTTCAGCAGTTTCTGATCTGTGGTCTGGGGGTGTAATTGTTGTATCAGTCGCAGTGGTGTTGAGTCATCAACCTGGCACATGACTCTATGTAGATCAGAAAATTCTGGGAGTTTCTGGAAATGACTAAGCAAAATAGAAATTTGTTGATCTAATAGTTTACTTAGATCTGTCAATCCTCTTCCTCCTTCATACCGTGGCAAAGTTGTACGTTCGACAGAGGTCTTTGGATGGTGATTTTGAGCTTTTGTTAGTAAAACTCGAACTTTTCGTTGTAATTGTTCAATGTCAGTCTTGCACCAATTAACTATACGGAAAGAGTAACTGAGCACTGAACACGCATAGGTATTAATAGCTTGAAACAGATTTTTACTGTTTACTTTGGTTTTCAACAGTCGTCTTACCCTTCTATAAAACTCTGCTGTTAGGTCCTTTTTCATAGTCATGTGATCAATACATTGAGCCTGCTTTATTCCAAGGTATTTATAAGTATGACCTTCCCCCATAGGTTCAATTGAGGTGCCATCTCCCATTTCGAAGTGGCCCTGCTGTATTTTGCCTTTAACTATACTAATAATTCGGCATTTGTCTAGGCTAAATTTCATATGGATGTCACTAGAGAACCCTTCTACTATTTTAAGCATATCATGCAACTATTGTTTTGTAGCTGCCATCAACTTTAAGTCGTCCATGTATAACAAATAGTTTATCCTTAATGCTTGTACGTTGTTGTGTTTGAGACTGAACCCAAAATTTGTCGAGTTCAGTTTGTTTGAGAGAGGGTTCATGGCAAGGCAGAACCACAGCGGGCTAAGAGAGTCTCCCTGGAATATACCCCTTCTGATGGGAATGGGGTCAGTTTGTATCGAACAGTTGGCTTCATTCAGTGAGATTTTGGTTTGCCAGGTGGACATGGCATATTCTAAAAAGTTAATAATACAATTATTCACTTTATAGAGTTTCAGCACCTTAATGAGCCAATCATGTGGAACTGAATCAAAGGCCTTTTTGTAGTCCACATATGCCATGTAGAGATTTCGCCGTTTGGCGTGGGCTTGATTGGAGACAACGGAATCAATTATCAGTTGTTCTTTGCAACCCATTGAATTTTTCGCGCATCCCTTTTGTTGTGGAGTAATTATGTTGTTCAGCTCACAATGTTTGAAAATGCGATGATTAATGCACGATGTTATGAGTTTGTATAAGGTTGGAAGGCAAGTGATTGGTCGGTACTTTGCTGGGTCCTGTGCACCTAGGTTGTCCTTTGGTAAGAGGTATGTAGTATGGGGAGGGTCTTGTTTTGGTCTCACTGCGAACCCAATTGTTCTGCAGATGGAAATTGCAGCACAGTAGATGATTGTGTGTAGCGACTGTAACGTATTAGCACCTAAAACATAGTTTGGCCAGATAAGTTTGTTCATAGCCTGCAAGACGATACCCAGTTTCTTAGAAGATCTTAGTTTGGGAAGAGTTGGTCTAGTCAGTGGATCTGTTCCACTATACTCTTTAAGAGCTCGTTCCATTTCTGCTTGGATCTTCTCAAGCAGGTCAGCGTTGGTTGGCTGTTCTTGTTGTAGTTCTTGAGTCTCGTCCGCTCTTTGTGCCAAAAATGTTTCAGGCTCTGGATCGATTGTATTTCGACCAAGTAGTTCGCGCTCTACTTCGCTTTTTATTCTATCTAGTTGTTCAGGCGAAATAAGGCCATTTCTCAAGATGACACGATATTGATCTGCGACTCTCTGTTCAGTAACTTGAAGCTCTGGGTACTCACGACAGAACTCTTTATGGAGTATTTGGCGATATCCAGTCTTGTCCTGGCCAACGTTCGTAATTCTGTTAAACGTGCGCATTATAAATTCATTCATGGCGCCAGTCCATTTCATGCGCTGTCTTTTCAGTCCCGCTTGAGTGAGCGCTGGCTGTTGATCCTGCGCAACACTTTCTGCGGGTGGAGTTGTCATTCTCGTTTGACTCCGTTGGCGATGGTCACGATGCTGTTGTGACTGTATTGGTGAGTGTTGTTGTGGTTCTTCTGGTTCTTGGGCTGTAGCTCTTTGGACGGCAGAGGCCCGCCTCCTCAGCACCCTGCCACCGACGTCCCGCATGCTGTCATGTCCAGCGCCGGCTCCAGACATGCCCTGGCGATCCCCAGACAGCGGCTCTTTTCCGAGGCATCTACTCCTTAGCTCCATTTTCATAGGTGGTGTCACCAATTGACCCTGGTGACCCAGGTAACTCGGACCCGTGGGGTTGTCACTTCCCAGATGAAATGATTTAAACCAGACCATCCCGTGCGGGTTGTGGAGAAGGAAGGAAAGCTAGATAGTAGGTCAGGGGACAGCTGCCCCTTTAGTCGCCTCATACGACAGGCGGTGGATACCGTGGTGCTATTCTAACCCGGCCACCACACGGGGTCTGTATTCATTATTATTAAGAACTTTTGACAGTTATATCGTTATTTGCATTTTTATTTTAAAGTTATAATTGTTTTGTTTATTTTAATAAAATCTTTTTTAAAAAACTTAATTTTGAGAAGTGTGATATAACATATATATATGTTCTCAGACGCTTCCGCGTTCATTATCATGAACTAGGCTAGGTTCCGGGTGAGAACCGCGTCTTAATTTATTAAATACTCGACGTTTCGACTCCTGCTTTGGAGCCATTATCAAGAGGCAAAAGTGAAAAAGAGTTTCAGACCTAGATCGAACTCGGGGCCTCAATCTGCTGACTCCCCAAGAGTCACTAGGTAACACAGTTCAGTTACCTAGTTACTCTTGAGTCTCTTGATAGTATCGTAGCGCTTCTTCCCATCATTGCCGAAGCGGTACCTTATGGACAATTACAGCATTGTCATTATAATACAATAACATGGCAGACATTTTCTTGAGCAAATTCTTGTCCTGAAATTATATTGCCGACACGTCATGGTTAGTACGTTCTCGACTGAAAAGACCGCAGCTTGCAAACACATTTATTTATTTATTTATTTATTGAGGTTAAACTTATTTTATCATAATAATAAACTTACCTAATAAGAAACTGGAAGTATTATTTATGATTAAAATAAATCATTGCATTAAAAGGATTTTGTCAATTACAAAAAATATTTTAAATTAATTTAATAAATAATAATTCATTGGGCAGCTTATTTTATATGAAACCAAATAATAAGTTTACTTAGAATACTGAATCGAGGCTGTAAGTTTTAAAATTCAAAAAGCATTTCTCCTGAAGTGAAAATAGTAAAATTTAATTAGAATTTTAACCAATAAAAATGCTTCATGTCATAATATATGAATAATTAATTGCAATATTTTGTTTCAGCCAGTTCAACCTATAGTAGATCTAGATGATAAGGAGATCGCCACTGTACATTTAGCGTATTCAGTAACAGTTCTTCATCAAAGTTGTGTTATTCATTGTGTAGTACCAGATGTTCCTTGGCACAAAGCCCGACGAATAAGGCCAGTTTTTAAATTGACTGGTGAGAGAAATTTTTGTAGTTTTAGAATTGTGTAAATATTATTATTTAATGAAAAGATCTTTCCACCATTAAAGATAAAAAAATAGCTCTACGGGTTTCGATTTTTACATTTCTTTATATAACACTTAACAATTATTTCAAAATTCGCAATATTTACATAAAGCTGACAAAAGTTTGAGTGTCTTTATATGTGAAGCAAATTAGCGAAATGTTTATAATAACGATAACTCTGTGAATATTTTCTGTATGCAATATTTTAATATTTTTTCAAAGGATATGATTTTCTCTTAAAACATATTTAGAATAATTACGAATCTATTTTTTATTTAAAGAACTCCCCAAGAAAGGGTGACCTCACTTGCGTGTAGGAAAATATTCAATGTCACGAGATAAGGCCGTTCTTTCTACCTTTGTAGGCCGTCACGCCAGGAATCGAAGTTAGCAAATTTGTTTCTAAGTCAAACCCTCGGCTATACGAACCAACAAAACTGTAAATACAAATCCTTTTCGAATCGAATGAACGCCAAGAATCTCAATTGAAAAAAAGTATATTTTGATACACAGGCAATTGCTTATATAAAAACATTTGTTGCATATAAAATTAGACAAAAACCGTGGTCAGGAATCGAATATTGCAAGTTGGTTTCAAAGTCAAACCATCGTCTACACCAGGGGTCTCCAATTAGTTTCGCTTGGGGTCCGTTTTAAGAAATGAAATGACCATCGTGGTCCGCACATTTTATTTATAAGAAAAAATATTTATTAAACAAATATAATTGAGGAAATAACAAAGATATTTTGTTACATAGGTATCAATGCGAAAAAATTACATTCTTTGTTGCGAATTATCTGTCTGAAGTTCGGAGTAAAATTGGTGCAAGCTATTGACATTAAATCCTGGAGATGTTCGGTAGTAAGTCGAGATCGAAATTTATTCTTAATGAACTTCATCTTCGAAAATGCTGCTTCACAAATATATGTCGAACCAAACAAAGTAAGAAGTTTCAAAGCTAATTTTTGTAATTATGGATATTTATTACCACACACAAATTTTATTCAGAACCTTCACTGGAAACTTCCGATTGTTTGTGTTTTAAAACTGTGTTTTCTTGGAAATCGATCATTTCCATCTGCAGAGTAGCTTTATCACTTCCAAAAACAATTTCAGCTTCATTCCTCCTTTCACCATCAGGACGCAGAGAGTAAATGCTGCTGAGGATTTCTACTACATTCTCAATTTTCTTAAAATCTGTGAACCTTTTTTGAAATTCCGATTTAAGATCCGTAATGAACATCTTGAATTGGCCGACGTCAGTCTCGTTGTCACTGCTGATTATTTTATTTAAATTGGGGAAGTGTAAGCATTCATTTCCAAGATCATTAATAAAGAGATCAAGTTTTCGAGAAAAACTATTGACATCTGACATGAGCTCGCATACCAGCTTTCCCTTGCCTTGAAGTTTAAGGTTCAGGTCATTGATATGTTTAAAAGTATCCGTTAAGAAAGCAATGACAGCAACATTTTCTTTTTCGTTTAGAAAACTTAAGTAAGCGTTTGCTGAAGTCTGATCGCTGTTAAAAAGATATGTCTTCAAGTGGTTTAAAATGCTGAAGAATCTTTCTAAAACGCAGCCTTTACGTAACCACCTTATATTAATATGCAACAGTAGATCGTCATATTGTGCATCAACTTCTTATGATTTCAATTCACGATGTTGCAATGATGATTTAGCACGAAGAAAATTTACTATTTTCATCACTTCTTGCATAATACGCTCAAAATTATGATTGAGTGTGCAGCAAAGCACAATTTGATGAATAATACAGTGGTAGGAAATCAAATATTTTCATTACATTTCTCATTGTTCTCAACAGGTGAACTAGTCCTTTTTTACTCCCAACCATTGCTGGCGCACCGTCAGTAGTTACAGATAAGAGCTTCTTCAAGTCTAACTCATCTTTTTCAAAATAATCCATCATTGCTTTGATCATGTCTTCTCCTCGGGTTCTTCCTAAGAGCGGCAAAAGAGCCAATATCTCCTCAACAAAAGTTACTCTCGTTTTGTCCAGGTAGCGTATAAAAATAATTAACTGAGCCATATCAGTGACATCGCATAGCCAAGTCGTAATAGTTTGCATTATTTAACTGCCGTTTCAAATCACAATGATTTTCTTCTGCCAAAACGTGTGTATTTCTGGTACTAGTAGAAGCAGATATCGGAATCCGTCGTATCGTCTCAACAACATCCTTTTTGTTCTCAAATAAAGCATTACCTGCCTCAAGAAAGCATTCTTTAACTACGTCAGCATCAGTAAATGGTTTCATATGCTTAGTCAGAGTCCAAGAAATACGTAAATAAGCCTCACCACATTTTTCCTGCTCCGTCATTGAGCGACTTATGATCTGGGTCGAAGATGAGTAACTTGATAGTAAACTTGCAATTTTAGACTTACGCAGATCACTATCAAGTGGAATTAACCTCAACAAAGATAATGTGGGGGATACATTTTTATTAAATTACGTACAGCTCGCGTCAATCTTTTTGGGGCCACAGAAGTCATTTATATCGGAAGTAGTCTTTAGTGTCAGTTACTGTGTTCTCGCGGGTCCGCACAAAATGGGTCGGCGGTCCGGATGCGGACCGCGGTCCGCCATTTGGCGACCCCTGGTCTACACCAACCAACAAGGCTTCGAATAAACCAACGCTTGACATAGAGAGGCTGCTTGTGGCAACGATAAGCCTAAACTATGGCTATAAACAAATCAATGGTCCTGTTGCATAGGACAATAAGTATTGGTATCAATTTACTAACACCGCTGAGCATATAAACATAACACAGCACCAGAATTACCGAAATTATTATTTATTAAATTTTCTTAACATCTGCTACACATCATAATTTGACGTACAATTTCAATAGGCAAAATTATTTCAATTCGAGAATCATTAGTGTATGTACCTATAAACAAACGAATCAGATACTCAGGCAAGGTTTGATATATGAGGTGAGCTCAAAAATTATTTGACTCATAACATTTGACCTAAGGATAATATGAGGTTTGTTGGAGAAAAGAAAAATAGGAAAATATAATTAAACATCATGCAATGTTGTTATCAGTTATTTGTTTCGACTACTCTTTAAAAAGGATTCCTCGTAGAAAAACAATGATGTATTAGCTAGATAGCATCCACAGACACTACATTAGTCAAACATTTTAATATATTTATAGTGTAAATACCCACTTCTTGTATACTTCTTATGGTTCCCCCTGTATGAAACTAAATGTATATTCAACACTAAAGATACATACAGAGAGATGCAAAATCAGAATTAGTCAGCATAACAACGGAACAGTTGGATACAAATTTTTGATATTGCCCATCAGTTTTAACCATTTCAAGGATGGCATTCAAATGCATATGGATAATATGATATCAAAGCGTCATGGAATATTTTGGAATAAAAATGACTGTATTAGTTGTGATGACTCTGGTACTGGTTAAAGAATTGGAGAAAAAACGCTAGCTGGAAAAATTGATTCCTAACTATTAGTGGATTTATTCGAAGAAAAATGCCCTTCTATAGAGAACGTGAAGCTATTGATAAAGCCTCATTATTGTTACCTCTGATATAATAATAGACTAAACTGTGCTGTAAAATATGTAAATTTATTAAGATATTGGTAACTTTTGTAGAAACTAACAGTCAAATGACATAATTATCAAAAGTATCCTGGGCACAACTATCTAAAATTTAATATTTAAAGGGTAAACATACGAAATATAGGTAGTTACTGTTTATACAAATTCAAGGCTATGGATACACTTTCGGACATAGAATAATTCGTAATTCAGAATTCCTTCTCCAATAATTCAGTTTAAAATCACTTTGACCTTGATGTGATGTTCAGGTCGGACGTAAAACATTCCTCTATTAAGATTATTATAGTTATTATTTGACAGTGACTCCTATTTTTATAGCAAATTTTAGCCGCCAAGAATATTCTGCGTCTAAACATGGTTTTGACCATGACCTTTATATGATCTTTAAGATCACAGTCAATGCCATATTCGACGTAGTTTTCCCGATCTTCTCAAATCTGCCACAGAAGATAGTCAAAAAAGCGTTTTAATTAGAATATCTATAAACATCATATTTCCTCTCACTGAAATCTGAAAAACCACCCATGTAAGAATCTTGTGTACATGGACACCTTTGATAAGTATGTCTAAGTACTTCTTGGGAAATAACACTACAGTTAAGAAAATTGCTGTGTATTCCAAACGTTTCGGGGTCTAGGTCAGACCCCGTTGTCAATGGTTAAGAAACTTGGATAAAAAAGGCACAATTCTAAGACGCAAATAAAAATATTTGACAATATGTATTATTTGATTTCTGACGTAACTAAGAGAATTTTATTTGTAATGTACAGGGTAGCACAGAAACTTCTAAAGATCATATAATCATAAAGTTCCTTTCAAATTGGAAGAATTTGAAAGGGGAGATCTTCAGAATTTTATGTGGCGCTCCTAGGTTCGACTGTATTATAAGAATTTTATTGACTCAGCGATCCCATTAAAACCATGAGGGAAAACCTAGGAAAAACTTTATGAACTATCCCGATATTGGGTTGTTCACAAGTACATGACCATTAGCAATTTCTTCCTTAATCATCGGCAACCAGGAACGACTGAATTCTACGGAGGAAGTAGCGAGACAATCGTTTTCATTTAAGAAAATTAAATCTGACTCTTTTAGTTTTCTTTTGGTGTTGTGTTCTTCTTTGTTTAATATAACTGAATTTTGAAACTGTATTTTATGAAGATGTAAAGTATCGGTGTATATGTAACAGAGGATATAGAGTCTGTCAGCATCTAGATAGAAAATACAGTGTCTCAAAGTCATAGAAAAACGATTTAAAAGTGCACCTAGATGTGTGTGTGAATCGTTCGTTCGCTACAAAACGTCACTAGAGACATTCGAAATTTCAGCAAATATCTTTGACAAAGACAAACAAACAAAAAATATATTGGTTGGATTGTCTAATATTTAAGGAAAATAAAATTTATTCAACAAACTAAGAATTGTGAAATAATTATAAACCTTCTCGTTCTAAAAAGAACAGATTTTTTAAAATTCTAAAATTTCAGGGTTAATCTTAATAATACTACAACATTTCACTTCTAATATACTTATGTTGCTATAAACACCATAGGTTTTTATTACAAAATTTACACACTCAATATAACCAAACAATTCACAATATTTCCTTATTTATCAATACTCAACAGTTCAACTCAACTCTGCACGGACCGTTTTGCTGTCACCTTCTTATACCTTCATCTTCTTTCCACTTGTTTATTTAATAATTTTTATTGTTTATTCGCAAGTTTAGTTTTCAAAGAGGCTGATTATTTTCTGGAAGGTTTCTTATTTTGGTAGCTTACTATGAAATGCTATAACAATATATTATTAGAGTTCTGTATATCCAATAATATCCAGTATACGGAAACCCTTATGAAATCATTCCTGATTTCTCCGTCTTTCATAACACAGCAATTTTCTCTGAAACTATTGGAAGGAAAAACTTGAAAAATGGTATATGTATATAGTTGACGCGATCAAGAGTACATATCCTAAATGAAGAAATTGTGATTGTAGGGATAATTCTGGGGCGGGGGGAGGGCGTTACAAAAACCGACCATTCCCCCCTTATATCCGAAACTATTGAGCCTAAAAATTTGAAAAAATAGGGAATATAGGAAGTTTACGGGAATAATAAGGAGAAACCATTAATATTAATTTTTGGGGGGCAAATTAATTAAATGCAAAATAAAAAAATTTTCAAACGCATCTGTAATATATCAGATGAAAGGGCTCATACCGAGGAACACAAATATTTTTTTTTCATATTTTAAAAATAATTTAAAATTTACCCATTCCCCCTCAATCTCCGAACATGTAAGAACTAAAATTTTGAAAAAAAGTGGAGATATTGGTCCCTACTTCAACTTTTACAGGACACATAAGGAATATTACTTTTAAGAGACAAATTTCAGAGTTAAATGGAAAATATAAAAATAAAATTGTTTCAAACGCATCATGTATTATATCAAATCAAAGGGCTCACTATGAGGAATATAAATATATATTTGTTCATATTTTGAAATAAATTGTTTAAAATATATTAACAAAAATATTTAAAAAAATACCGATTCCCCTTTATTCCTTAAACTTAAGACCTAAAATTTTGAACAAAATTAGGGAAAATAAAAAAATAAAGGAAAAATAAAAAGTAAACAGAAATATAAATATGTGTCTGAATAAAATTAAAATTTGCAATATGGTTATTAATACTAGCCGTTACCCGCGGTTTCACCAGCGTATGGAATGTAGAAAAATCTATCAATCCCGAATATATTTCACCCAAACTGCTTATGGGCCACCCACTATATCAATTTTATTCAACATTTTTTGAACCAACTTCTATAATTGTAACTCTGCTTCACCTTATAGTGTAACCATCCTGTACATGCTGCTGTTTATTTGTCACCCACTATAACATTTTTTAAATGACTAACATAATTCTACTCTATCCTATACGCTATATAACAATTATTTCTGAGATTTTTTGAGTCAAAATATATTTTCCCTCCACCCTATATTTTACCCACCCTTTATATGCAACTTTTTCTGACATTGTGTTAAACAAAATATATAACTATAACGTTGCTTCAGGTATTCCATATCTGTAAAACAATAATTCTATTAAGCCCCCGATGATCTCAACTACCTTATATATATATATATATATATATATATATATATATATATATATATATATATATATATATGTATACCGTATACCCGCTAAAACCCTAACCTCTTTCTCCTACAACCATGGTCCCCTGCGGCACTCTTTGTCAATACTACTTCGCAAGGGTGGTTCATTGCAGATGTTAACTGCTCTTACATTGAAAGCCTCTAAAGCCTACTCCTCGAAGGTATTGCGGAGCTCTTTAAGGATAGTCTCCGCGTAATCTGATACCAAGTTCCAGGCTTGGGGGCCCTTCAGCATGGCTTCTACTAATTGTTCTGGAACGATATTAGTCTCCAGAATCCTCTCCACTTCAGCACGTTGATCCTGAAACCGGGGGCAGGAGAAGAACACGTGTTCCGCGTCCTCTACCACGTCCGTACAGTGTGGGCAGTTTGGAGAGTTTGCCCTCCTGAACTTGTGCAGGTATGCTCGAAAGCATCCATGCCCAGTCAGGAGTTGAGTGATGTAAAACCCAACCTCCCCATGCTGGCGGTTGACCCAACAACTGATGTTAGGTATCAATCGATATGTCCACCGGCCTTTAGTAGAGCTGTCCCACCTCTCCTGCCATTGCCCTAGACTCATGGCTCTTTCATCGCTGTTTCCTGTCGGTTGGTCTTTCTCTAACTTTCTGCTATAAAGCCGTCCCCTTTCTGCAGCCAGGATGTCGACTGGTAGGGTAGAAGCAATCACACTCACCGCCTCGTAAGACACAGTGCGGTAGGATGATGCCACACGAATCGCTGAGAGCCGCTGGACTGATTTCATTTTCCGGCGGTACGATGGTAGCTCGAGCGATTTCTCCCATACCGGTGCCCCGTACAACAAAACAGAAGTAGTTACTGTTGCCAGTAGCTGTCTTCTTATCTGTCTAGGGCCTCCGACATTCGGCATTATTCTAGATAATGCCCCCTGTACCCCAGCTGCTTTCTTGCTGGCCGCGATTATGTGCTCTTTGAAGTTGAGCCGTGCGTCCAGGAGCACCACCAAATAGCTGATGAAGGGTTGCGACTGTATGTAGGTGTCGCCTATTTTGAGGGTGATGGTTTCCCTTGCCTTTCGACTGCTAACAAGAAGTGTTTCGGTCTTTTGTTCTGCTAAACTCAAGTCCGCTGCGAGCATCCAATGCTGAATTGTGGCTATAGCTAATGAGAAGGTTGTTTGTATCTCCTCTATGTGCTTGCGCACTATGATCAATGCCACATCATCGGCGAATGCCACTAGCCTGACGCCCTCAGGCAGACCGAGCAGGAGCAGGTCGTTGTACATTACGTTCCATAAGAGGGGGCCAAGAACAGAGCCCTGAGGTACACCTCCTGTGATCTTATAGTCTACTTGCCCATTTTCAGTTTGGTACAACAAGATGCGGTCCTTGAAATACGCTGAAACCATTCTGCGCAAGTACTGCGGAACTTCCATCCTGGCAAGAGCCTCCAAAATGCGGTCCCAGCGGGCCGAGTTAAAGGCGTTCTTGATATCCAGGGTGGCTATTAGACAGTACTTTTTTCCACCTCTTCTCCATCTCTTTCCCGAGATAGCCTCTCTGGCGATGTTGGTAACGAGTGTCACGGCATCGATGGTTGATCTCCCCTTTCTGAACCCGAATTGGTTGGTGGAAAGTTTTGGCTCAACGTAGGGCTCCAGCCTATCTGCTATTATTCTTTCAAGGAGTTTTCCCGCAGAGTCCAACATACAGAGGGGACGATATGATGACTGTTCGTCTGCAGGTTTCTTTCTCCCTTTAGGTAGGAGCACAAGCCTTTGCTTTTTCCACTTAGTCGGGAAAACCCCCTGCTTTAGGCAGGTCTCATACATGTGTAGAAACATGTCAGGCCTATTGGCTATGGCGCATTTTAGCGCGATGTTTGGTATGCCATCTGGACCGGGAGCCTTACCGTTTTGGAGCCGGTTGCACGCGCCCATCAGCTCATTCATAGTCACTGATGGTATATCTTCGTCCCTCACCTGCCACGAAGGATAAGCGGGTAGCTCAGGCTTCGCAGGAAACAAGTGAGTGACAATGCGGTGCAATGATTCGGGGCAGTTCGTTGATGTCATGGGGGTGGCCTTGATTTTATGCATCACGATTTTATACGGTTTTCCCCATGGATCTTGGTCAACTTCGTCACACAACTCCTTCCAGTAGGATCTCTTGCTTGAGAGAATGGCTCTTCGTAGTTGTTGTCTTTTGATCTCATAGTCGAGCCTTAGTTCTTCTGTTGTGACCCTGTCGCGTCTCCGTGCTCGTTGATGCAGCCTTCGTGCTTTGAGACACTCTCGTCGGTGTTGTGAGATCGTGTCATTCCACCAGTAAACTGGTGGGCGGCTGTTGTTCTGCCGTCTCCTTGGCATGGAAGCATCGCAGGACTTGACAACGCTTGTCATTACCTCTTTGGCAGTGGCTTCTGCGCTTGTTGCTATTGACAATGGTTCCTGCTCCATAACCAAGGCGAATGAATCAGCATCGAAAGCATTTTTGTTCCAACCGACTGGCTGTGGCCTCGCACGACTGACACACAATCTTCGTTTGGGAGTGGTGTTGATTTCCCATATAATAGCTTGGTGCTCGCTATTAGTAAACTCCTCATCGACCCGCCACTCACAGCCCCCTTTAATTAGGTTGCTGCTAACGAATGTCACATCGATAATGGAGCTGGCTGTGCCTTTGCGATATGTGCTTACGTCTCCTGTGTTGAGGAGTACCAGGTTGAGCGAAGACATGGTCTCAAGGAGAGCTCGTCCTCTCGCGCTCGTTTCCCGGCATCCCCAGTCAATTGCCCAGGCGTTGTATATATATATGTGTGTGTGTGTGTGTGTGTGTGTGTGTGTATAAAACGCATGGTTTGAGACACCAAAATTTTATTACAGGAAAAGCTTCTAAATCACATTTTATTTATACCGATATAGTTTAATTGTTATATAAACAATTTTTTCTATTAAAAAGTAACTTTCGGTTAACGAAGGCATTGTTTGAGCCCTCATTGAACTAACGTAGAGTTTGAGGACAGTCCCCAAAACATGCATTTTGCAAACTGGCGGTAGACGAAATGATAATTTGGGGACTGTCCCTAAAATATGCATTCTCTTAGTATAGTTTGGGGACAATTTCGGGTACAGTTGCTAGTGCATTACTTCCAATCCGATTAAAATTTGCTTGCTCAATATGAAGCAAATATAAAAACAAATTTATTATTTCGTATTACATTACTATTTTGTTTAAATTGTCGCTGTATAGACTAATTCTTATTATTAAGCGTTATCGAGGTGAAAAGCTCTGCAATGATACTACTAAATAGGAATGTGAGTCTTATAGTATCTATATGCCTAAAGGGTTTAAATTAATAGCATAATAATAAAAATTTACTATTTATTTTCAAGGAGATAATGATAATGATACTAGGTACTCGATTTCTCACACTTAACAAAAATATTATAGAATTGTCAATATCTATTCAGTTGTATTTTACAGCCTCAAGACCTCACTAAATATAATTTTGGTGCTTATAGCGTCATCAACAATTTTATGCTTAAGCCGTTTCTTAGGAACATTTTCCAATTTTAACTTCAGACAGAACCGAAGGTTGTCACTCATCTATTTAATATAATACCACAGCTATCTAAAAGAAAAAAAAACAAAGAGTTTCATTTTCTTCTCGGTTTCAATATCCTCATAAGAAATATTCTGGGGTGGTTAGGCCTAGAGACATGACCATGCAAACTACAAAAATCTTTGGAGTTATTTTTCCTTTGAAATTTGCAGACGAACCATTCAACATTTATTTTACTTTAACATGGTGATTCGTTGAAATGAAACATTCGGGTTTTTAGAAATTTGAAGCCACATTTGGTATTCATAGTATGTCTAAAGAGGAAAGGCCCTACTAGATCACATTTGTAACCTTCAATCTAGATAGCTATTTTAAAATAGGATTGATAACGAGATTTCACAGTAAAATAAAAAGTAAAATTAAAAAAACACCCCTACACAAGAACCCCTAAAAAATAAAGAAATATGTATTAATGTGCCTATTAACCTCATTATGTACCCCTATTAATATAGCGAAGTAAATAAGTATAATTACTTAAATTATACATATGAACTGCAGTAATTCGGTATTGTTTCACTTTTATACGAGGCGTTCGCTAAGATTGTGGCTGTATGACTTATGTATACTAAATAATACCTAAAACGCACTATTGGGGTGTTATTGTGTTATTCGAAAATTTTGTGTGACTTCTAGACACTGTTAAATATCAGAGGTGTCTGATGCCATAACAGGATTTACTTGGAGGATAACCCTTTACACTACCAAGAGCCAGAATGACTATGATGAACTCTGTCGTGCCAGTTATCGTCAGTCCAATTTTGAAAAGGTTAACTAACCACGGATAATCTGATTTTTCAATGGAACCCAATAATTCGATTAATTTCCTTTCATCCGATATTTTTATATATTTCTAACAGTTCCTTAAGAGTTCGAGAAATCATGATATTTTTTGATTATTGTGTGTTTTCTTATTATTCATGCAATACTTTTGGTCATGAAAGCCGTAGAGTTTAAATTCGCTTGTTAACTAAAGTGGAAATTCACAACCTTTTCAAAGATGTGTTCGTAATAATATTTCCCATCAGATGGCATGCGTAATTAGAATACTAAAAACTAGTGGCCCAAATATTGCAAATACATTTCAAAACGCTAATAACATTAAATAATTTGATAAAATTTTAAATATAATATTTTTAATCATTAGATGACAGTTACTCTTTGTTTGTAAAATGTTTTCCGGTTTGGGACTGGAAACTCCAAAAATCCTAAATTTAATTACTGAAAACACGACACATAATAAGGGACACATTTTTTGTAACAAAAGTAATATAAAATCATTCACCATGACTATTTATTTCACTAAAGGTAAGAACTAATTATTGGCTTTATATTACCATTTTATGCAGTTACTCAATTGGCTGCTTCTCATAATATTTTTTTTTCCATTTTTGATACAAACAACAAGAAAAAAAAATCATCAATTCTTTTTTATAACACAAAAATTAGTCTTAATAAAATATCACGTTTATACTCTTAATTAAAACATAAGTTGAAATAAATATAATGAAAATACCCTTTGAATTAACTGTATCCACTGTTTGGATTTATTTTTAAATAATGAAAGTGAATTTAACCCTTTAATCTTATCAGACAGAAAATTGAATATTTTAGGACCAAAAACATCTTTGAGCTATAGTTTATTCTGCTTTGGGTACTATGAAAATATTATTTAAATGATGAACTAAATCATCTCATTATACATGCCAAAGACAATTTTTACATACAACCAAGCAAAACTGATTCATTTACTTTTTGACTTTTTTCACCTAAAACTAATAAACTAAGCTATGGCTTAGTTTATAAAATAAATATGTTTTAAGTGAATTTTAACATTATGTATTTTATCCGTGACAAATCTTGCACTCCATCATTTAACCAAATTTCTTAAAATAGAGATACAACATTTCCTTTTACATATTAATAAATAGATTAAATATATGATTTAAGTAACAAATTCAAATAATAATGCAACAAATGCTAAATTACATTATATGTTTGCAACTTTTTTTAAGCTTAACTATTTAACGCACAATTATTAGGGGTTTTAGAAAAAACTAAAAAGAAAAAGAAGTCGTGCCATGTGTAATGCTTTTACCCTTTGATTCATATGATATAAGTCACACGAAACAAATTTATATATTAACTAAAACCCACAAAGCGATTATGTGACAATATGTTATTTCTAGTCGATAGTTTTCAAGTGTTACGCTCCCCTCGGCGATTTAAATCTTGAATAATTATTTTTGTATTGCATTTAAGGCTGAATTTAACATTTTAACTCAAATTGAAAATCTAGTCGTTTAAGGGAAAACTAGTCCACATTGTTTCTAAATCGAGAGCCGTGCTGTATTTAAAACTCCATTACCCGTTTCTAGGATAGTAAGCACAAGAAACAAATAACAAATAGATTAACTGTTAATCTGTTGGCTAGTTTTTCCTGAAGCTCCAAGATGTCGATTTTTATTTTACGTTAACATGTAAAGTTAGGGTATTTGTGCGAAATATATAAATAATTATTCGATCTATCTATCACATGAAAGTTCTTGACTAGAAACAATATATTGTCTTGCCTTCAATGGATTAAAAACTCTCGAAAAGATAGTATCATAATTTCTAAACTTCTAGATGAAGATATTCATTTTTCCTTAATAAAATCTAAAAAAGACATTCTGTTTTTGTATTTAAATTAAAATGCTCTCTAGCATAAATCAGATTTTTAATTTTCTCTGTTTTAAAAAACTAAATAAATTATTGTTTTCTTGTAATACACCACTTTTTATGTTATGTAATGAAATATATTTGAACAAAACTAAATGGGTGTCCGTATCATAAATTTATACTATTAATAATTACATTTCTTTGGTTTTTATAGTTTAATATAACAATATATAGTAGTAATTTCTTATGTAGAAAAAAATATTTTATGACTGCTTCGAATCTCTGAAATATATTAATCCTCAATACCCAGCTGATCTTCTGCATACACAGTTAGCAACTATTCTTCAAAGTGACAAATTTCATTGTCGTATAGATAAGTTTAGGTATATTTTTTACACAACTTTATTGCACTAATTCATTATTAAAGAAGCCACACATCGCCTTCATAATAATATTCTTCAGGTCTATTCTAATAATTGTTTTGGTTTGTTAGTTCACCGAATCTTTAAACTGTTGGTATATAAAAAATGTGCCAATATTTCGGTCGTGTATTTGATCTCTGCTTTGTTATACCGACATTTCCGTGAAAGGCGATTATTCGAAAATCGTCTACGGGCCATTGTGATAAAAAAGCATTCGGCATTCCAGCCCATAATAAATACGAAATTTTTAACATTAGATATTATGAAGTTGTATTATAAATGTTTGAATTTAAATGTTTGAAATTTAATAAATATTAGATTAATATGATACGTCCCTTTCTAATAGAATCGTGTAACACAATTCATGGCAAATTATGAATTTCTTTGTGTTTTTTAATTGTTATTTTAGTCCTACAATTAAAATACAAATAATTATAGAACATTTCAAAATTGTATGAAAATAAACTAAAAATGGGAATATCAAAACGTTGTTATTGAAATAGAAGGATATTTGTAATTTTACATTATTAATTAAAAACTGTTGAATGGGACATCTTCTTTTCTTCTTGGGGATTATGAGCAAAGATTTGTTTATTTAATTCCGCCATATTGGCTACTGACTTTGAAATTGAATTGTAAGACTGTGTACCTAATTAAATTTTGTATTGTGACTAAAGTAAATTGTCAATAAAAACAGTTGTTATTTTTCAAAGTTATCATTTATTATCTTAGGACTTTATTTTTTATGTTAATGTTTATGTTGGATCTTTTTTTTGAGCTTGGAACAGTGATATATATTAGATATTTTACATTTCAGATATACTTTAAATTTAGAAGTAAGCATCAGAAACACATCAAAATTCTTTTTTTAACCGACTTCCAAAAAGGAGGAGGTTATCAATTCGTCGGGTATTTTTTCGCTTTTTTTTGTATGTATGTTACCTGATTTCTTCTCCTGTGGTGCACCGTTTTGAACGAATATGGTCTTGTTTAATAGAGTATATATCCGAACTGGTGAAACTTCAAATTTTGGAAAAGAATTCAATTGGTAAAGTGATAAAATTTGTGAATGAACACATTCGTGCATGGAAATCGACCAATATCCCTAATATTTTAGTCCATTTTTCGGTAACTCCTTATGGATGTGTATAGATTTTTAACGTTTAATCTATTAAGGAAGATCCTTAGGTGATCTCATATACTTTTCTGCGACGTGCAACTTGCAGTTTTGCAGAAAATCGCCGAAAATTCCAAAATTCTTATCAAAAATTTCATCGAAATGACATAACGGACATTTCCTCATAAATATTTTAATTCCAATGTAATAGTGTGGTAATTTTAGGCACTGGAAGTTTTAATTGCGAATTTGAAAATTTTCTATGTACATCTCAAGCAACAGGTAGTAAAGCATAGTATTTTCGGTTCCGTAAATCAATGAGTATCAAGCTCGTTTTGTTTATATACCAGGCAAATACCTATTTAAATGCAAATTTTTTCATTTTGCGAAGACGGTGGTTTTGGTTGTCACATTCTCCCGGCCTAATAGAAAATTCAGTGACAACACATGTCAAACTTTAAACTGCTATTTGATACGTTTATAGATAGGGTGTTTAGTTACAGCAAACAAAATCACAAAGTAAAGTGATAGAAGGAGTTGCATTTATATGAAGATTTGAAATATAGGACGAACTAGAATGATAGTGGTCCGTAGGCAGCCGTATATACAGGATGGTTGGAATATAGGGTGGACTGGACGTTTGGTGGTATAAAAATGTTGGAAAAAAAGTGAAATTAAATTTATATAGGGTGATTAAAAAACTGTTATATGATGTGGACATAAGTAAATCATATACAGGATGGTTGAAATATATGCTGCAGTTGAAATATAATTTATTTATACAGTGTGATTAAAAAATTATTTCTTTTATAGCCCATAAGAAGTTGCATAAAGTGTGGAGAGGAATTAATGTTACACAGGGCGATAACATAAAATGTTAAAAATGAAATAATTTATGGGGTAGCCCACAAGGAGTTATATACTATGGTTGAAATATAGGATGGATTTGACTCCATAAATATAGGATAGATTCTACTCCGTCCTATAGTTTACAGAAGGCAGCTAACAAATTTATGCTTGTCCGTGGGCAGTCGTATGTACAGGCTGGTTGGTACATAGGTTGGAGTGGAATTATCTAGTTATACAGGGCTGTCAAAAAAAGTTGAAAAAAGGTTACATGGCGTAGTCTATAAGGCATAAATACATCTTGTTCCTAAAGATTTACCTGTCAATTTAAATGAGAAAGTATCATTGCGTAATGTTGAGGCTTTCGATGTTACCTGGTTCTGTCTATTAAGGTTATACATACATAAAAAATAAAAAATGAAAACTACCTGAGTTCAAAAAATAAACTAAAAAGTTAAAAATAAAACATTTAAAAAAATATATAACCGACTTCTACCTGTAACTAAAAAGCTAAAAATAATTATAACAAAATACAACTCTAGCAAATAAATAACACATTCAATGTTGTAAGGTACCGGCTTTAAAAATATACTAGATTGATAGGTAATAAATTTGTACAGAATGAGCACCTTTTAATGTTTACATTTTTCACTTCCTGGGTAGGTACCTTACAACATTGAATGTGTTATTTATTTGCTAGAGTTGTATTTTGTTATAATTATTTTTAGCTTTTTAGTTACAGGTAGAAGTCGGTTATATATTTTTTAAAAATGTTTTTTTAAAGAGCGCTTTGTGTTGTCCATATGGAAATTTTCAAAATGTTCTGTTCACTACAGTATTGACTGAATTTTTGCATAGTTTGTCCACTGTTAGTAATTAAGTCAAAATTCTTATAGAGAACATTGATGCTTTAAAATCATTAACATTGTCACTAAAAAATGTAAAAACCAGATTTGCACCCTAACATCAAACCTTTGTTTAAACACTGATCGCTTGCCTGTCATCATCAAGGAGTAAACCAACTGTTGAGTGTTTAAATAAAGGTTTGGTGTTAGGGTGTAAAACCGTGTTTTTACATTTGTGACACAGTAAAGGTTCCACAGCATTTCCATTTTCACTAACAGTTTACTAACTGGATTGAGTGATTATATGCAAGAATGGCACCGATCAGTATACTGTATCAATAATATCTTGCATTCAGTGGAATGAAAAATGTCGAATAGTTAGTATCGTCATTTCTTTGACAGGTTTTTGTAAACCTCTACGATTTTTTTTGTGTGATTTATATCCTAGGAATCACAGGGGATCGGCGTTTATACACAGTATGACTCCCGATTTGGAGAGTCTGTGATATCAATTTTCCTAAAACTTCTGGGTGTAGGAATACATTTAACCATAAAATAAATAAATTGAGTTATATGTACTATATACATAAATAAGTATTTGAAAATTCAATCAGTTGAGGGGAGCGCAACTGATGAAAGTTCTCGATTAGAAACAATATATTGTCTTGCGTTCAATGAATTGAAAAATCTCGAAAATTTCGTCTTGCATCAATAATCGTCATAGGGCTACTTGTAAAAGTTTTATTTACAAGTGGAAGTTGTTCAATTAAGATGGAATTTAATCTTTATAACAATGAATTGATGGTAGTTTGATGTGTAAATGTGAAGTTATGAAGAGAGCGAATTTTGAAACAACTTTTTAGTTTAATTCTGTACCACTGTGTACCACAATTGAGTTGGGTATTCCACGATAAAAAATATAATAAACAAAATTATTTGCTATCTCTGTAATTGTAAGGGAAGTTACAATGCATGTTAGCACAAAAGTTTAAAATAATAGTTGGAAATTTTGTACTTACTAGTTCTTTGATAGTGGACGTATCTAGATCTATCCTTACGAAAATATTTTCTGTTGTGAATATTCATATTCATAGAGTGCCGTATTGGGACTGCTGATATATTCAACTGTCTTGAACATAATTTCGAAGGGAGTTTTTGAGATATGCCCTATAGCATTTTACTAAAGTGTAAAGTTTGAGTAACTTTTATGATTAAGGTTCAATAATATCTAATGTCGCATGAATTTGTTATGTGACGAATTTCATTTTATTTAACTCATAAAGTAATGAGAAATATTAGAAATTTTAGGATATTGGATAAAGGTATAATATTGTATGTAAGGGTTTACAAAGTTTGTCCGAAATTGATCATTTCTGATTTAAAATAATTTTTGGAAACTTAGTCTATGACTGAGTCGAAAAGTAAAAAACAGAATGAAATATTATTTTAAACTTGCAGTTTATTCGAAAATGGCGATATGCATTAAAATATATATTAGCTTCTTCCGAGGTGTCTTTATTTTTGAGAGAAATATTTTCTTGGGGGGAAGGAATATTTTCATAGTTGTTATCACCAATATCAGACGATATCCGAATTCTTTCTTCTTCATTTTCGCTTACTCTTTTCTCCTCAAGGGTCGTTTTAGGTACGTGTTCTATATAAAATTTTATTGTGGTCAGTGGATTTGTCCGTTTATTATTAAAAATAACTTCCTGCTTATATAAAAATTTGGATATCGAAGCATAAAAAATTAGACATATTTTTCTCAAGTTGTAAAATAATATAATTTTATTCATTTTTTAAAGTATTGTAATAAGATATCCGGTGCCTTAATCAACGATAGCCTAAAATCTCTAAGCCAATAAGACAATTTAGAACGTTATGAAACTTAAAGGGTTAAGTTTTGATTTAGGATATTGAGAAACAAAACATGTTCATTTATTGTGCGAAACTGTCCACGGAAAAATAATAATCAATGATTGTCGGAACTGTAAATATACGAACCCAGATAAGAAACGTCCATCTCTATGTAGATGAAGAAACACTGAATGCGCTAAAATGGACCACCACTGGACTTCAGGTAATAAGGTGTAATATGAGCACTTGCTATACAGCAAAGTCACACAGTACAAAAGTCCACATCACATTAATAATAAAAAAATATAGTGTTTAAAATATGTAAAGAACATCAGCTATAACAAAAGAAATGTAAGTGAAAAACGCTTAAATGTTCTTACAGGACATTTTCCATACGAAATGAAATTATAGTTTTCGAAAATCAACCAGAAAAACAGTCATGGCTCAGAAGTAAAAACTAATTAAACAACTGAAGAAGGAAGAGAGGAATTGTAGAAATACAAATAAAATGAATGATAAACTTATTATTGTGTAGTAAAATAAAATTTAAAATTCTTAACAAAATAAGTCAACAAAACTCAATGAAGGAAAGAAAAATAGTAAACCAGTAACCGCAATTGTTATATAAATGATAAGCAAAGAACAGAGTTGAATTTTAACAGAAATATGTGATCTTTAATGTATTTTTTTCAAAGTGGACAACACTAACATATCTGAGAAACGCTACAACAGAATACCGATATAAAATGTTTCTTGAAAATATAAATGAGAAAGCGACCGTCATATATCTGCATGGAAATCCTAATTCTATTAAAAAAAAATTAATAAAATCAGGTGTAACACTAAAATACAAATGAGACACAATAAAGCTTTAGAAGATCATCTAAAAAGTCACATTGGTTATATAATAAAGTAATTTCTTATAACTATTTCAAATTTATGGTGCATACAAATATGTGAGGTTTACATTATTTTAACCAATTTATCCCAATATTATAAGATTTATAGTGTTGTTTTATCTAAAATAACGGTTAACAAAATCATATTATATTTTTGATTATAATTTTCTGAGGATAAGTATATTTAAATTCCCTTCTCTATACAGCAAAGGTCAAACGGGGATTGTTTTAGAGGAAATTTAGTGCATTTGAAATCTGGCTTCGGATTTACGATCAATCATTTGGTTTTGAAAATAATCGGCAAAACCCGAAAATGTTTTTCTTCAGTAAATCCGAACCGGTTAATTTGACAGCTGTCAAGATGTGACACTTTTTTAAGACGAATAAAATAACATGTATCATATATCTCAAAGGTCTTTTGTTATCCCGCAAAACTGCCTCAACTTTTTTATATGTCTCACAAGTGCATACAAAATTTTAGTTTCATCGAAATATCACACTTCGTAAAGTTAGGCCTAATTTTTTTAAGAAGGCCATGACTTGTTTGTATCAAAATAACATTAAAGAATTGTAGTCAAACAAATATGGTCTTATAAGTCGATTTCCTGAAAATATTCATAATCTTATAATGGGTACCCAATTAAAAAACCTAAGTAAGATGAAATTACCAATGAGGCAACATCAAACGTTACTTCCAACTTTGGTCTATAAACATTTCTCTGCCACTTCGTGGGGGTTTTCAACATCCCAATTATGAGTATTGTGCTTATTAATATTCTATAATTCGTAAACCTACTCTCATCGTATTACAAGATATGATTTACAAAATCCGAATTTTTATTAGTTAAGGAAACTATCTTTTAAGACAAATGAAATGCATTTGTCTTGAAAATTAGTTTCCTTACGTTGTTGATCTATTATGGGTTATTGGTACTTATTCTTTCTTATCACTCTCTGTATTGTTTATTGTGACACACGAGATCCCCTTTCAACAGATCTTACCAATGTACTAGAGTTTTCGTTGACAACTTGTAAAATGTTTCTATCGCCATTTTTATTTTCAATACTACTTCTACAACACATCTGACTGATGTTAAAAAATTCAAAGTGTGAAAGTTGTTTTTTAGTAAGTAATACATTTTTCTATAATTAAAATCATAAATATGAAACACAAATTATCGAAACCTGTTAAAAATGGCCGGTATTCTCTATTCAAATGAAGAAATGTTTGACATTTAGCGCTGTACTTACATTAAACACAAACACCGACATTACCTCAGCAAGGTATTTAGAAATGTATCCTGAACGACGACAGCCTCATAAAGCCCAATTCAAAAAAATCCTAGTTAATTTAATTAATCTTATCAACAATCTAGAAGCCGAAATAACATTGAAAAAGAAAATCGAAACAGAAGTATTTTACGACCTGTCAACGAAAGCCTAATGCCTAGGTAAGAACTGTTAAACGGCAATTTCGTGTGCCAAAATCAACGGTAAAGAGAGTGATAAAAAAGAATAAGTACCATCCATACAAACCCAAAATAGTTCATGGATTTAAGGCAACTGATTTTCCAAGACGAATGGGTTTCTATGAGTGGTATATTAGAAAGAGTAATGAAGATCTCATTTATGTAAATTATATCTTGTGGTCCTATTAGAGTTGATTTACGAATTGTGAAGGTTGTAATAAGCACAATATGTACTTATCAATGTGATATGGAAAACCCTCACGAATTGGCAAAGAGATGTGTACAGACTAGATTTGGAAGTAACTTTTGGTGTAGGATCGTTGGTAATTTAATCTAACTTACCTGAGACACAGAATTTCAGATACATTTATAAATAGTATTGCCGGAAATACACTTGCGAAGTTGTAGGAAAAACAGTCAACAATCGTCAAAATTGTCCCTATGTAAATGGACGCCAATTTGCAATTCTCTAAATTAATACCTAGTTACGAAGCAGTTAAGAACTTAATTAGATTTTAAACTATTGCATAATGGGTTCATATTCTAATGAAAATAAGACATATTACTTATTAATCTTGTTTGAGACAAATAAATCATTTTCTCCTTAGTTACGTTCATATTTTATTTGCAAATTCAATGCGTAAATACATTATTTTCTTATTAATGTTACTTTGCGACAAATAAAGCAACTTAGAAAAATTAAGGCCTAACTTTACGGAGTGTGATATTTTGTTGACACTCAAATCTTTTATGCACTTGTGGTGTATTACTAGACTGGAAATTTTACGCCCATTTTAAAAATTAAAAAATCTAATATAGAGGACATAAGAAAAATGGAAAGTTTGCGGAATGACAAAAGTCTATTGAGACATGTGACAAATGGCTATTTTATTCGATTAATAAAATGTATTCAAATAATGACACATCTTGACAGCGATCAAATTAATCGTTTCAGATTTACCGGCGAAAAACGAAATCTGCTATTGCCGGTTATTTCCAAAACCAATTGACCGATTGTAAATATGAAGCCAAGTATCGAATGCACTAGGTTTTCTCTAAAACTTTAAAAACAAGATCCATGTATAGAGACACACAAATCCTAGATGTCGGTCTTTACATCTCGCGTCTTCAAATTTAACGAAATGTATCAAATACAAAAAGAAGTGTTCGAGAGGACATTCAATTGTGGGAAGCGCAACTGATGAAGGTTCCCTAACCAGAAACAGTATATATTATATATATTGTCTTGCGTACAAAAGAATGACACCTCGAAGAGAGTATTCAATATCTCTGACAGGTGAAGTTAACCTGAAAATTTCATCGTGACATTCTAACCTAGGAATTACGGGTAACAGCAATTACATGGAACGGCTCCAGGTTCGGAACCTCTATGTGCTGTTTCCCCGAAAATCCTAGATGTCGGTCTTTACATCTCTCGTCTTCAAATTTAAACATATTTAAATCAACGTGTGAAACCAAATGTTAACCCTTCAATTAATAGACCAACAAAATTTCGAAATTACACTAAAATTAAATTCAAGTTAATTAAGTTCAAATTAACAGAAATTTTACGGAATTCTTCCGACTTATACATACAAGTTTACGAAAAATGTTATATACATATATATTAATATTATGGAGCACCACACATCCTCAAAATAATAATTTATTACATTCACCTAAGAGTACTACAAAATTTTTTAGTTGAAGAAGTTCATTATACAAACATTTCAAATTATGTCACTGAAAAGCTTCCTATTTAAGAACAATAATAGCTTTGAAAATTTCTTTAGCTATTCTGCCATATGTTTGAAAAGAAAATTACAGCAAAACCGAGTTTTGGTACTGGTTCATGCAATTCCTCTACCCAACATAGAATATCCACTAACGTGAATGATACATCCCAATATCGTTACTTAACGATTTTACAGTTAGAATTTTTAATCAACATACGCATGGTTGAAAATCAGCTGTCTACAAGATCATACTTATTCTCGGTTATAAGAAATGGATTGTAAAAATTTAATTATTCTTGTGAAATTAAGCATATCATATATGATTTACACAATCATTCACCAAAATTGAAATATACTTTTCGTCATGGGTACCCACAAAACTACTCATTTCATTCGCTTAATATTGGAAGAGTTTAGGTCCTACAAACGAAATGTTTAAGAATATATATATATATATATATATATATATATATATATATATAATATAATTTTACGGAACACCACCTACATCATATGACAATAGTACCGAATTCAGATCTCAACTCTTAAATTTTCAAACTTTATAAATATAACATGTTACAGCATCAAACTTCATATATCCCCCTAAACTATTTACACCACCCCAAACGTAGGTAAGGTTTAATTGATCAATTGGTTGAAATTACCAGGCTAGTGTTTTTAAGAAAGTTCCAAATTTTGACACCCAATAATCGAACCAAATTTTAATCAACTCGTTAAGCCAAAGTTTAATTATTCTTTAATGGAGTAATAAAATTTCAAAACTTCAATAAAAACACCACTTAGCATTGCCAAATCTGCTGATAAATTGTTCAATTAAGACCTATTTACAGAACTTTCCCAAAGAGAAACTGTTCCGACCCCACATAAAAATAATCTGGAATATTTCATAATATGTTTGTTAAACTTTACCAAGATCCACAAAACCCTGAAAATAGTTATCTAAAATATTACGTTTATTTAAGAATACCACCAGATTTTTTATTTGAAATATTCCTCTAGCCCGCATAGAATATAGAAAAACGTGAGTGATACATGCTCAAATTACACGTCTAAGATTTTACAGTTTAAATTATTAATCAATATAACCTAGAGCAACATCAGCCATGGGCGAGATTATACTTATTATCAGTTTAAAGAAATGAATTGTAAAAATGTAATTCTTCTTGTGAAATTAAACATATCTTATATGATTTCCACAATCATCGGCAAAAAATCAAATAGAATTCTACATAGGTACCCACAAAAATACTTTATTTCCCTTGTATTCAAAGAATTTAGATTCTGTAAACGACATTTTTAAGAATTCTGTAAAACCATTTATTTACTGTACACTATTGGTGAACATATTACCAAATTCAAATCTCAACCCTTAGTAATATTTTCAATCTTTATAGATACATGTGCAATTTAGATAGATAATAGTCAGTTGTTACAGCTTCAAACTTCATATATCCCCACTAAACTGCATCACACACAATCTTAGGTAACGTTTAATTAATCAATTAATTCAAATTACAAAGCCAATGTTTTATAGAAAATCCTGAATTTTAATCAACCGATGAAACATAAGTTTAATTTTATTCTACCTAAATAGACTAACACATTTTCAAAACTACATTACTTCAACATTTCCAAGTCTACCGATAAATGCTCAGTCAAGACCTATTTACCGATTTTTTCAATAATTTCAATTAAGAACACCACTATATTTTTTATTTGAAGAATTTTGTCAAACAAATAATTCATGTACCACCCTGTTGAATAACAATCATTTGATGCAAGAATGCAACAAATTTCTTTTTTCAATTTTGATATATGTTTCACATAAAAATACTGCAAAACCGGAAACTCCCATATTGATTATAAAGGTTCAAGTAATTCCTCTACTCAGCGTATGATATTGAATAACGTGAAAGGAACATCCTTATATTGCTAGCAAACGATTTTACCGATTAAAGTATTAATCAGCTTCGAAAGTGAAATATTTCTATGAATTAATATACCAACACTTAAAAACGGCCATCGGTAATTCTTACACTCAGCCGAAATAAATGTATTCCAAGAATTTAATTCTTCCTCTGACTACCGACAAGTTATACGTACGGTTTCCAATATCAACCACTGAATGAATTTATTTAGGTTTAATACATTTTTTAACAGTTCCGAAAATCTATAAATTTACAGTATGCCGCCCATAACATGTGTCAATAATACCCAATCCACATCTTAACCATTAGCCGAGTATCAACCTTCGTAGGAATAATAATTATTATTAAATGTGCAACTCAGACCGATAAGTCATGTCTTAAAATTCCAAACTTCATATATCGCCACTAAATAATTTCTCTACTTTAGTCTTACGTATTTATTTAATCGAAAACATAAATTATACTATATATACCCTTGGATCATTTAAAGATAAAATCCTAAATAAATATGTCACCAACAAGAACTATACAAAAACAATATAAAAATTTCAAAGCATAAGCGACTACTATTACGTTGTTTCTATGTATAACAAATGTCTGCTGGATGTCTTATTTACTT